>OX451740.1:429850880-430283969 GCA_948472305.1 Vicia faba | reverse complement strand
ATATATATATATATATATATATATATATATATATATATATATATATATATATTAAAATATAAAAAAAATAAAAATTAATTATTTACAAAAAATGTGTATATTCAAGAAAATGTTTTTAAGTGTGTATAAAAATAATAAATAAAAATAAGCATATTTTTTACATTATTCTTTGAGTTTTAATAAAAGAAAATAAACTATTTACATATTTATACTAGTAATAAAAAATAAATGTGAAATGAATATGAAAAAATATAAAATAATTTTTTTGGCATTTTTTATATTTGGACAAAAAATAATAAAGTCAGAATAAAAAATAAAAACATCAAAATGACAAATATTCAAATAAATGGGCCAGGGGGGTGTAAACTGAATAATGGGGTGTTAGAAGTAAAAACAACCAGGTCCAGCCCAGTCAGACTTCATCTTCCTCCTTTGTTCACCAAAACGCGCGTTCTGTACATCAATGGCTATCTCCTGATTCTTTGATTTTTTGACAAAACTCATAACATGAAACTTGTAGAGCATCAAACAACGAAATCAACCATATAAAAAACTTAAACTAACTCTCAAAGACCAGAGAGAATTTCTCTGGCCCTAATTCTTAACCTAGTTTTTTCAGAAAGTTCATGAACAAAATTCTCCTAGCACGATTAATATAAATGAAAACTAAGCATATGTATGGCTTCAGGGCTATGAATACAACATCTTTCATTCATAAACCTAATTCTAACTATTCCTAAATAGAGAGATAAAAGTTCATGAAATACCTGTTTCAGTTGACTTCGAGCTGAGCAATGTAGCAACTTTCAAGGATGTTTGAACTTCTTTTGAGCTTGCCTGAGGTCCAATGAAGCTTTCCCAATGCTTACTTTGTTTTGAAATGGCTTGAATCGTGCCACAGAACTCAACCTGCAAAGCTTTGAAACAAAAATGGAAATGTGTGTTAAGGGTGTTACAGCTAGCAATAGATGATCTGGATAGCTTAGGTATGTTGGTTGGAAGGTGTTTGAAGTGGTTTTGGACAAAACGCACGAGGGGATTTGATTATGGGGATGGTTCTGCAGAGCTTGCCCTGTTTTGTAGAAAAATAGTGATTCTATGTACAAGGGAGTTTGAGAGGCAAAGGGGTCGTGTTTCTGGCTTGTTGGGAGGTATGAAACTTGTTTGCAATGTTTGTGTAAGTTGGTTTTAACAGATGTGAGAGATGACTTGTATTTTGCAAGTTTCTTCTTTTTCAAGCAAGAGTGTGTATCTTCTCAATGCAAGCCTGTACAAGCCCTATATCATGCTGCATCTTTTGCTCTTGGTTCTTGGAATTGGTAGACTAGATCTTTCCTCAGAGATATGGCCCCATGCCTCAAGGATCTTGTTTTGACATAAAGTGCAACTTTACAAAAATGGCATTATACCTTTTACCATTTAGGGCTTAATTTTGTATGCAATGTCCAAATGACCAAGATAATACCTTAGCTCAATGGTTATGCATTAAATTATGGAGTACAAACTGGTTTTGAGGCCTGCAAGCTAGTACCAAACATGCTGATTTGAAAATGCAAGTTTGTATGAACATGTATTGGCCATGGATCAAAGTGAGTTTTTGCCAACTTCAAGCATTCGATTCTCTCTAACCACAAGGGTGTTTGAGGAGTTCTTGGAAAATTTGGAATTCTTGCAACATGTACTATAATCCATATTTGAAATGCAACTTGAAACTCCAAGTTTAACTATGTGAAAAATGGTCAAGAAGATGGGTCAAAATCCTGCCTAAACTAGGGCAAAATTTCTCTAAGTTAAAAGTTTTAGGTACCCTTGTTCCAAAAATCATAACTTGAGATACAAGCTTCTTTTGAGAAAACTTTGTGAATAAAATTTGTAGACTTTGTGATGTACTACAACTTTTATGTTGCAAGTTTTGTTTGAATCCATTTACATCTTGGTAAAAAAATGGGACAAAGTTAGGAAAAAATAAGAAAATTTCATAACTTCGAAAATTTCTAAGTTATGAAATTTTTCCATTTTAAACCCTAATTTGCATTTTTGGGTTTCTTGATGAAAAAGTTTCATAATTTGACATGTCTTGATGAAAAATAACTCTTGGCACTTGATTTTGACCAAAAAGTCAAAGTTTGACTTTTCAGTGTATAGTCAAATTTTGATTAGTTGACTGAAAAATTCATCTGTCAATCCTATGCATTTGAGATATTTTGAACTTGTTGAATGGTTCAAGAAAATGTCATTGAGTCCTTGAGTCCATGTGTGAGCTTAATTTGCCATTGGCTAGGTCAAACAGTCAAAAATTGCCTTTGTGCAGTCAAAACCCTAAAAATGACCATTTTGCCTTTTTGGTGATCTGACCAAATTTCTTGTGAAATTGTGATCCAAAATTGATCAAATGGTTCATATGAGTTCATAATGTTGATGTGGGTCAAATTTCATGAGGTCTGACTGTCAATTGGCCACAGTTGACTTTTTCCCCAATACAGCTAATTTCTAGGTCAACTGTCCAATTGACTGGGCAAAAATTTGAATCAAGGCTTGAGACTTGGTATGGACAAACTTGTGAGTTCAACATGAAGTAAGAAAGTCACTTTGGGCATTGTAGGTCAAAATATCCCTGTGCAAACTCAAACCCTAATTTAGGTTAATAGTGCAAGGAGGTGTCTTGAGCAGAGCAAACCCTAGCTTGATCTTGAGTTCCAAGAGTCTTGTGATGAGAAAATGTTGGTGAAATGAGAGGGAAAATTTTGGGGTACAACACTAGGTTTTTGGACTTCAAAGGGGCATATCTTGCTTATCTTTTGGTATTTTTGAGTGATCCCAAAAAAATTCTTCTCTTCAAAGAGTTACCAACAAATCACTTCAAAAGTTCCAAGGAGTTTTCATGTGGAAGGAACTTAATGAAGGAGAAAAATTACAAGTCACCCAGATGAATCCCCATTTTCCTATATATGATTTCAAATGATCATAACTTGGTCAATTTTTATCACTTTGAGCCCATCCTTTTTCATGATGATCCTAAGGATGTGTACTTCATGCCTTCTTCTATGTGCAAAGTGAGAAAATGGTTGTAAGTTTCCTTAAGAATGCAAAAGATTATAGGTCATATCATGATTTTTGGCCAACTTCAACAAGTCATAACATGCTCAATTTTTGGAGATTTTGAGTGGTTCAAATTGAAAAATGTCATTCAAGAGGTCTAATTCATTCCATCTTTTTTGATCAAGAGCAAATTATAAGTGTAAGGCCATGTTTGGAGGCAAAGGAATATAGGTCATTTTTAAAGAAGAATTTGAAATATTACTAAGTATGGAAAGTCAACTATTTTTATTCAACTTTGACTCCATGTAACTTTCAACTCAAGCATCCATTTGATTCCATTATTTTTCCATTACAAAGCTTGTAACATCATTTTTCCAAAGCATCAAGAATCTTTCCCTAAGACCCCTTGAGGTGGAAATGCCATTGGATTGAACTTGGTAACTTGGAACTGAAGTTTCACCATGAGTCAGAATTTGAAATCCATGTTTTGGCCTTTAAACACCAAATTAGCACACGTTTGTGATCTAAACATGGTTAACCAAGTTGCCATTAGAGCCTTGAAATGCAAGGATTTTATGAGTTTTGATGCAAATCATATCACACTTTGCTCGTGTATCAGGTTTACACGATTTCCCTCCAATTTGCATCTTTCCACACGTTTTGAACATTCCATTTGATTCCCTATAAATAGAGGGTCATCCCCCATTCAAATTCCCAAGCTTAAATAGCCAGAATCATCCTGCCAAACATGCTTCACAACTCATAATTCAGCTACTTCGAATCCTATTCTCAAGCCTTTTTCAATCCATTTTTTACATCAATTCACCTTCCTTGATCTTCCCTGAACCTAACCATACAATTACATTCAAGAATCATGCCCTACATTACTCCATAGAAGTCTAGTTTCAGAGCTCTGCAACTCAACTTTAATAAGTAGATTCCTTCATCAATTCTTCAAAACTTTGGTATCATTGTGTTTCTCTCATTGCCTTGGTTCTAGTCGCAACATTTACTTTCATCTGGAAGCACGTTTTGACCATGAATTATCAAATCCCCTTTCAAAACTTTCTTTCCAAATTGCTTGAGTTATAGTTTATATAAATTTGCCGCGAAGGTTTGGTTGTCTTCGTCTTGAAGAGACGAAGCGAATGGCATAGGTCTGAGCTTCTAATTTTACAGTTGGAGAGACCTACAATTTGTGAGGGCTGGAGGTTGAAGATGACCAACTTGTCATCTTTTAACCAATAAAAGCGTGACATTTGTTATTTTCAAATCCTTATTTATTTAATGATTTTGTATATTATTCAGTAAAGACCATGATATGCACAACGCGCTAGATCCTTTGGATTTGATTACTAACGCATTTTGACTCTCATCCAATGGTCCACATCTTTTTCTTTTATTTTCTTTTTCTGACTTTTATATTTTAATTGTTTTAAATTTCAAAAAATCATAGAAAATTCATTTTTAGTCCAAAAAATCTGAAAAAAGTATGAAAAATATTTTTGATTATTCTCTTTCTGATTTTTATTTTTTCACAATTTATTTTTGTGTTTTGGTATTTTTTTTATGAATTTTACACTTATTTGATTTGTTTAAAATGTTTAAAAATACTTTTACACGTTTTTTAAATATAAAAAAATTATGAAATGATCCAATGACATTGTGATAAATATTGGTGATTTTATTTTATTTTTGTTTCTGAATTTACTATTTTTACCATTTTTGTTTATTTTACCCATTTATTTTAATTTTTAAAAATAGTTTCTGACTTTTAAAAATTTCCAAAATTTTTATAAAAATATTTGGACCCATTTCTAATTTTTCTATGGTTTTATTTTCTCATTTCTTGATTAATTTGAATATTATTGTTATTTTCCTTTTTTTTAGTTTATTTTAGCATTCTTTATCCTTTAATATATATGAAATATTATATCATTTGTGAATATTTTCTGGCTGTCTTGGGTTGATTTTTTGGTCATGGCTTTATTAACATCATTTGATCGATGGTGTTGAGTCTAACTCCACAAAAATGGATGAATGATTTTAATAATAGTTTGATTAAATATTAATTCAAATGTGGTTTTCTTTTTTACCCTAATTCCTCTTCATCTCATTCCCTTCTTCTTGCACTAAATGTTGTTGGAGCATGATCTCTATATCATGTCTCAAAACAAATGGTGCATAGATTGCTATTGACCGGCCTCAAAATATGTGAGACTTCTATATAAGTCCACTTACGATTGCTTAACATAGCGCTAAATTTTATCCCGATTCGAATAAATGATCATTCGTGGCCCAAACTTATGATTGCAAGCCCAAGTATGTTAATTTAATCTCTTTGATCCAATAATCTTGAGATTCATTGTGTGGAGGCTTTGGTTCTACCAATCCTCTAATGGATCTACAACACCTTTGGTCAATGCGGATCACTTAAACATCGTTGATCATTGAATGATACTTGTGAAAATTCCAAATGGATGATATACTTGACAAAAAGCAAATGCAACTTGTTGTGTGGAGGCTTTGGTTCTACCAATCCTCTAATGAGTTCCAAATGCAAGTTTCAAGATGGTCATCCAACTAACCACTAATTATTGACTTGTTTTATTTTATGCTTTTATTCTTTTATGCTTTATGCACTATTTATTTTTTAGCATTTTACATTTCATGCCATTTTCATCTTTGCTCATTTGAGCCTTTATTTTCTTGTCATTTTTACTTTGCTCACTTGAGCTTTTCTTTTTCCTTTTTCTAAGATACTTAATAATCAACATAAACCCTAAAAAACTCTTAATGGTACTTGGACTATTTGGTTACTATCCTTGGCATGATGGAGCAATGGACTTTTTCTTGGACTTAGGATTAGAAACCTTGGCCTATCTTGGAGACCTTGTGATCTTATCTGATTATTTTGTCTGGAGCTCTTGAGGCTTACCTCAAGACATTGGGTTGCTTGTTTGTTTTTGTGTGTAGGTTTTTATGATTACACTCTTTGCTTTGTAATATGGAATTCACCCGCATACAGCCGTTACTCTGCCCAATTTTTGTGAAGACTTAATACACTTGAAGAGGTCTAGTATCTTTGCTTGCTTGGTTTAAATCCAAAGAATGGGAATTCTATCTTGACTCATAATGTCAAGTATTGGCTTCTTGTTGGTTAGATTATTCTTCTCCTTATCTTTTACCTTATGCTTTAGGATAGTCTCTTCTCCTCCTCCCATCTTCTTTAATTTCAAAAATCTTCTCCCTCCTTTTGAAAACTCTTCTTGTTTCTAAACTTGAACCACTTTAATAATAAACTTGGACCTAGGTCCATGCATTTTCAAAATCTTTTCATAAATAAACTCCAATCAACTTAACAATACCTTGACATTTTTTTGAGAAGACTAAAAGTCAACCAATCTCATTTCAAACCATTTTGCCACTTTTGCTTTTATCTTTAAAACTTTTCTCAAAATATTGGACTCTTGTCAATCCTTGTAGTGATGTAACAACTATACTTCTACAATATGTAGTGAAGTGAGATATTTTCCATTTGGGTGTTGAGTGAGGCATTGTTGATTTTAAAATCTAAGCCATATCCTCCACTTTGAGATGATGCAAATTTTCCTTTCTCATGACTGTGGGTAGTAATTATGTTTTCCACACGGACAATGACAATGATGTCTTATCTCTTAAAATCAACCAACACACTTGTGTTTCAATTTTTTTTAAAAGAGGAACTACGTGTACCCTGATCCCCTATTGCACGAAAGGTGGTACGTAGGCACTAAAGGTTTGCAACCGCGGCGGGTGCAAAAATCATTAAAAAAATATTTCTTTGCTCACCTCCACCATCCATTTTATATATAACACATTTTATAGCCAAAATATACAGATTTTACAAAGAGGTTCCTGTGGAGTACCGTAGATGTTTAGGGTACTAATACCTTCCCTTTGCATAACCAACCCCCTTACCTTGAATCTTTCCCCCTCTTTTTTGGGTTATTCGCTCTTTTCGCATTCCTTTGGAAACAATAAAGCGCGGGTGGCGATTTTTATTTTGATTTGTATAAAGGCTAGTAAATCCAATGGCTTAGTCTTGAACATTTCTACCGCTACAAGTTGTAATAGATAATTAGGTTTAACTTTATTGTAATCCCAATTTGTAAATTTGTACACCCCCTCCCCTAATGATGTAATAGCATAGTAATTTTACTTTCCGTAATTTATCGCTTTAATATAAATGTTTGTAATTAGGGTTTGTATGGCAAGATTAAAATCAACAAGTAGCGAACCCTAATTCAAGATAAACAATGCATGTAAATCAAACACACTCGCACACTCGCACACTTGCACCCCTAGGGTTAACTTCACTTTGTTGCCTTACAAAAATGGTCATGTTATGTATGTGGGATGTTTTAGCAAAAACAAATAAAAAATACAAGATCATGGTCCCTCGATGATGCTATAAATGTTGCCTTTAAAAATGATCTTAGTTCCTTAAAGAGAAATGCTAAGACATCTTACAACATTGTTATCATGACTATACGATGACCCATGCCCGTCCCTTTACATCCAAAGATAAGGCTTCTTACCAATCAATGGTAAGATAGCAATATCAAAATAAAGGAAGAAATGAACAAAAGACTTTTGAATAGGTAGATTGTTCCTAGTTGCTTGCTCACTTTCAAAACAAACATCCTTGCTCATTTTCAAAACAAACACCTAACACTTTCAAAAACACTTTCCAAACATGAAATATTTTCAAAAGTCCAACATTTTGTATACGTTCTTACGAACAAGAACCATTACAAAGTTTTCCTAAATGAAGGCTCCTTTTCATAATACTTTCAAAAAACCATACAAAGAACATTTTCAAACAAAAGCAAGTGATCTAGCAAGCAACTAAGAACCCATAGATAACTATGGATGAAAAGGGTTCTAACACCTTATCTTTTCATAATCTACCCCCCGAACTCAAGAAATAATCTCAAAGGTATTTCCTTTTCTTTTCCACCTTTCCTTTTGGATAAAAGAAAAGTCAGTGGCGACTCTTGCTAACCGCAACATTTGCGATCAAACACAAAACATCCCTAGTCAGTTCTCCCACCATATTACAGAACTGGCGACTCTGATGGGGAGGATATTAAAAGTGGAGTTACCTTAGGGATAGAACACCTTTATTTGCTTTCATTGTTTGACTTGCTTGCTTTACATTTTGGTTCCTTGTTTGGGTTTGTTATAATCCTCTACCCGGATTTGGGATACCTTATAGATAAGTAGCAATACATTGTGGAAACTATGCGGGGTATATCGACATGGTCTAAGAAATAGCTATGTTAGTGTGACACATTTGTGGGTACCGGTAGCCCTTGAGTAGTCAAGGAGGATATGGGGCCGCTGTGTGGTGTCATGAAGCATTAACTGACTTTAGAACCTTTACTTGACCAACTTGCCCATTAGGAAGTAGTGAGATAGCCAACTTTGGTGCAGTCCGAAGTTGGTTGATACTCGATACTACACTCATTGAGATCTGACTTCTCGGGATATTTCTGTCACCGTGAAAGAGGCTTGTGCTGAAACAATGCCCGATAAGACAGATCAGTGATATTGAAATCCCTTAGAACTCGGCTACTATTTCTAGGACATGTTTGAGCCAACTAAACATCAAGAGGGTACTTACCCATGAGACTCCATTCAAGCCTAAACCTAAGGACTTGTTTTCCTTGTTTGTATATAGTTACTTGTACATAACATCATAAACATCATAACATCATACTCATTCTCACTAACCATTTCAAGGATTATTGGGATTTATCTTTGTTCTGTTTTGTAGGACATGGCTTCTATCCGCAGGAATACTATCCAAGTCAATCTCGTAAGAATTCCTCCTCAACTCAAAGAGTTAGCATCAAGGGTCCCTGAAAATTCTTTATTCACCGAAAGAGATGGTCGCCTCCTAAACTTGGTTACCTCCAACACTGATGAAGATATGATGAAAGTGCTTTTCCAATTCTTTGATCCTCTACACCATTGCTTCACTTTTCGCGATTATCAGCTTGTACCAACTCTGGAAGAATTCTCTCAATTCTTAAGGATTCCCATCCTCAATCAACTACCCTTCAACGGTACGGAAAGAGATCCAAAACCTGAAGAGATTGTCCAAGCACTACACTTGCAATAATCTAATATCACGACTAATTGGGAAACAAGGAGTGGTGTCAAAGGTTTATTAACCAAGTTCTTGTTTGAGAAAGCTCAATATTGTTGGAACTCTTTAGACTTACAAGCTTTTGAAGAAATCCTGGCCCTTCTCATCTATGAGATGGTTTTGTTTTCAAACCCTGACCAACTCATAGATGTAAATGCTGTCAAAATCTTCATGTCTCGCAATCCGGTGCCTACTTTGTTGGGAGATATCCTACATTATTTTCACTCTCCCACTATGAGGAAGAGAGAGATCCTCATGTATTGCACTCCTCTCTTGGCTAGATGGTTTATTTCACATCTTCCCTGATCCGTGTTGAAGAATGAGAAAGTTTTAAGGTGGTCTCATAGGTTGATAACACTCAGACATTCAGATGTTCATTGGTGTTCTCGATCCTTGGAGAATGTTACTATCATCGACCGTTGTGGGGAATTCCCTAATGTCCCTTTGCTTGGCACTAGAGGAGGTATCACTTACAATTATTTCTTAGCCTTGCGACAGTTTGGTTACACCCGAAGGGATGGTCCGCATGGTATGCTCATCCAAGGAGTGGTATTCGACTACGAGAATGACGATCAAGGTTACCGCCAGAGGTTTATACGAGCTTGGAGGATGGTAAGCAAAGTGGATAGAAAGACAATGGGACACAAGAATTCCATTCCTATTGAGCCTTATCTTAAGTGAGTACGATCTCGTGCTCAGAAACTTGTGATGCCTTATCCCTTCATCTTACCAGTTATCATGGAACATGTGGTTGAAGGAGATGTCCCGTACACTGTCCTCCACCCCGACATGCATACTTATCTTGAAGACATTCAAAAAGGTTGGATTCAGCTAAAGGAAGAACGAGATACTTTCGAAGCTCAATTCTATGCTAGTGAGAAAAGGGTCTTGGAGCTTACAAAGTAGCTACATGAAGAGCAAATTGTGAACGCCTACCTTGCACCGAAGAGGGTGCGTTCAGTCTTTTTATCTTAGAGAGTTATTTTATAAGCCCAAGAAGCATGATGTAACCATTTTGAACTAATTAATGAAATTTGACGTTTGTTCATTCTTTGTCTATACAAATTTAAATTTCATAAATCCTTGAAATCATTTTCATATACATCTTCCATGCATCATAACATAACATATTTTCACACAACATGTTTCCTTATCTTTCTGATATTTATTTCAACAAGATAGATCTAGAGAAAACTGTGAAGGACCTACAGACACAAACTCTCAATTCTAAGAGACTCTATTGGCCCTAACCAAGGTGCAACAAGATATGATGGCATTGCTGGCAGCCAAGAAGAAACCCAAGAGAAAAGCTCTGGTCAACATGGGTAGAAGGTTCAAAGAGTTGGTCCGTCAGATCCTGGTAGTCGAAGACTCATCTAAGGAAGATGAGAATCAGATCAGAGAAGCTAGGAGTACCAAAGATGGGTGTATAAACGATCAAGCGTCTGGTGATGATTATTTTAACGAGTAGTACCCTCCTGCCGATGTCAAGTACAAGCAGTTAGAAGATAGATTGAAGGCCGTCGAGATTCAAGCTATCCCTGGTTTAGATTTTGATGATTTGGGTTTGATATTTGGGGTTGTCATTCCCCACAAATTCAAAATAACATTCTTTGCAAAGTACGACGGAGTTTCATGTCCAAAACTTCACCTGAAATCTTATGTGCGCAAGATACAGCCGTACACCGCTGATAAGAAGCTATGGGTTCACTTTTTTCAAGAAATCTTGGTCGGGAAGCAATTAGAATGGTTTTACCAGTTGGATGGTTCCTGCATCAATACATGGGAAGACTTAGCTACCTCTTTCTATCACCAATACCAGTATAATGCCGACTTGGCGCCGACAAGAGTTCAGTTACAAGATATGACAATGGGGAAGAATGAAGGGTTTAAAGAATATGCACAAAAGTGGAGAGACCTTGCCAGTAGGGTTCAACCACCTTTGACTGATAGGGAGCACATTGACATGTTTATGGGCACCTTATCCGGTCCATTCTTTAACTTATTGGTTGGCTGTTCTTCTTCCAATTTTACCGAGCTGATCTTAACCGATGAAAGAGTTAAAAGCGGCATCAAAAGCGGGAAGATCCCCATGGCATCTACCTCCACTTACAATCCTGTAAAGAAACCTTTTTCCGCGAAGAAAGAAATCAATGTTGTGTATGGGGCAAGGGCCTATATCAAGCAGGATGTCCGCCAGTCTATTAATGTTGTTCGAATTTCCAATCCAACTCCTGCTCAAAGACAATTTGCTAATCATCAAAGGTTTGAAACTCCGAGAAGACAATTCACAGGGATATGCATGTCACTGTCCCAAGCCTTACAACACTTGCTAAAGGCTAATTTGGTGACATTGCGCGATCCTCCGGCCAATCCAGATACCTCTTCACCAAAGTACAATCCGAGTTTTAAATGTGCATATCATTCAAGTAGTCTCGGGCATGAGACTGACCAATGCTAGGCCCTGAAGAATAAAATTCAGGACTTGATCGATAACAACACTATTGAATTTGATCCTCCTCCAACTCCGAATATAATCACCGCACCTATGCCAAACCATGGCAAGGGTGTCAATGTTGTTGAAGATACAATTTTTGTCTCCTCTGTTGAAGACTTGACTACTCCACTGAATATCATCAAAAAGAATCTGTTGAAAGCCGAGATTTTCCCTGGCTGTTTGAAGGATTATGTTTGTTGTACCAAACAACTCAATGGATGCGAAGGGATGTAGGAAGGCATTCAATGACTGATGGATAGCCACGAGATCCTATTTGAGAAGACTCCGCTTGCCAAAAGTTTGACTAATAAATGTGAAGATCTCTCTATTTTAACTATATCAAACAAGCCTCTTAGGATCTCCTCCAAGGGGCCTATCAGGATTTCAAATGAACCAATTGTTGCTCCCCTAATAATTACCAATCCCAGACCAATTCCCTACTCTTCAAAAAAGGAAGTACCATGGAACTATGGTGCTTAGGTGTTTTACCATGGGATAAAACAAGACGCTTGGATTGAAAAAGACAAAGCTGGTGATGTTGGTAACATAAATGGCTCAAGTAAGGTAACCCGAACTGGGAGAATCTTTTCACCCAACATCTCACCACCAGTTGTTACAAAGGCACCCGTCTGCATCACTACTGCTAGACCAAGTACCGATACAAGAGGGAAAGAGAAAGTTGTTGAGCCTGTCTTGACAGAAATACCCGCAAAGGACATTGATGGTGGAGAACCTTCCTCTCGTGAGATGGACGAGATCTTGAAAATCATAAAAAGGAGCGACTTCAAGATTGTGGAGCAGTTGGGGCAAACTCCTTCCAAGATTTCTATGTTGTCTTTGCTACTCTGTTCCAATGCTCATGCTCGGGCGTTAATCAAATTCTTGAAGAAGGATCATGGCCATCATGAGACCACAACTGACCAGTTTGAGAATTGCGTGGCAAGCTTGACGGCCGATAATGGTTTGGGGTTCTTAGATTCCGATCTAACACCGCTTGGGAAGAACCACAATAAAGCTCTACATATTTCTGTCGAGTGCAAGGGGACAACCCTAGCACATGTTCTGGTCGACACTGGCTCCTCTTTAAACGTACTACCCAAGGTAGCGTTAGACGGTTTAGACTGTGAAGGTTTAGTCTTGAAACCAAGTGATATCATTGTGAGAGCTTTCGATGGATAAAAAAGGAAAGTTCATGGGGAGGTAGATCTTCCAATCAAGGTGGGCTCATAAATTTTCAACTCCATCTTCTACATCATAGATACCTGTCCCGCCTATTCTTGTTTTTTGGGTCGCCCTTGGATCCACAGAGCTGGGGCAGTAACCTCAACTCTTCATCAAAAGCTCAAGCATCCGATCAAAGGGAGGATTGTCACTGTCTGTGGAGAGGAAGAGTTTATGGTAAGTCATCTCAACTCTTTCAAATATGTTGAGATGGATGGGGAATTCATAGAGACCCCATGTCAAGCCTTTGAAGTTGTGCCACCAATGATTGCCACTGCCAAATGTTCCTCTGATGTGTCCAAAGTTGTTAAGGTCGTGCCGAAGATGGTTTCAGTCAAAGATGCTCGTGCTACAGTTGAAGAAGGAAGTTGTGATACTTGGGGGAAACTCCTCGAGATACCATTCAAAGCGGATAAGTTTGGTTTGGGTTTCACCGTCAAGGCTCAGAAGGAATTGGGGCGTGCTCGTGTAGGAAAGCCAGTTAACACTGAGGGTGATTCGGATGATGAAGCTGCATTTGAAGATTGGGTGTATCCAACTACAACAAAACTCAACAGTTGGCACGTAAAGGACTTCGTGCCCATCTCTTTCATTGAGTTGTAATCTAATTGTTTATTGCTTTTTATTAATTCAAGAACATTTTATCTGTAATATTTAAACAATGACTTTTATGCCATGTGCCTGGCCTGGGGCACTTTGGTCCATTTTTCAAGGGTTTTATTTATGTTCATGTTATCATATGATCATTCAATACAAACCATTGGACTCTTTTGCATTCAAATCTTTGTGTTCATTATCTTTATTTTCCTTCAAATACATTTTTCAAAATATCCATGTATCTTACATGCATACACACACACACACTCTTGCAGGTCCTAATCCACTCTGGATCTTATTGCCAATGACTCTACTATTTTCGACTATGACTTCGAATGTCCAATTAACCAAGCCAAACACGAAGGCGAGGAAGATTGTGAAATACCGGGAGAACTAGCCAGACTTCTATTACAAGAGGAAAAAGTTATTCATTCGCACAAAGAGTCAGTTGAAGTCATCAATCTGGGTACCGAGACAGACAAGAAAAAAGTCAAGATCGGTGCTAACCTGTAAAGCAGTGTCAAAAGTAGATTGGTTCAAATGTTGCATGACTATGCGAAAGTTTTTTCTTGGTCATATGAAGATATTCCAGGGTTGGATATCGACATCATAGTTCATCGTCTGCCGACAAAAGAAGATTGTCCTCCTGTCAAATAAAAAGTTCATCGCATGAGGCCTGACATGTCTGAAAAGATAAAAGCTGAAATGATGAAACAATTTGACGCAGGGTTCTTAGTTGTGACATCTTAGCCCCAATGGGTTGCAAATGTGGTGCCATTACCAAAGAAAGACGGAAAAGTTCGCATGTGTATAGACTATAGGGATCTGAATAGGGCAAGCCCCAAGGATGACTTCCCTCTACCTCATATTGATGTCTTGGTCGATAATACTGCTCAGCACAAAGTCTTCTCTTTCATGGATGGCTTCTCAAGTTATAATAAAATTATGATGGCTCCCAAAGACATGGAGAAGACCACTTTCATTATGCAATGGGGCACCTTTTGCTACAAGGTCATGCCGTTCGGATTGAAGAATGTAGGGGAAATATATCAAAGGGATATGGTAGCTTTGTTTCATGATATGATCCATCATGAAATAGAGGTATATGTGGATGATATTATTGCCAAATCACAAACTGAAGAGGAACATATCCATCACCTATACAAACTATTCGAAAGGTTGAAAAAGTACAAGTTGAGGTTAAACCCTAACAAGTGCACATTTGGGGTACGATCTGGAAAGCTTATAGGTTTTGTTGTCAGTAGTAATGGCATCAAAGTCGAACCTGCCAAGGTAAAGGCCATCCAAGAAATGCCAGTCCCCCACTCTGAAAAGGAAGTTAGAGGATTCTTGGGTCGTCTTAATTACATCGACCGCTTCATATCTCACTTGACTGCTACTTGTGAGCCAATCTTCAAACTCTTGGAGAAAGATCACGTAGTCAGATGGAATGATGAATGCCAAGCTACTTTCAACAAAATCAAAGAATATTTGCATGAACCTCCTATTATCATGCCTCCAGTTGAAGGAAGACCCTTGATCATGTACTTGACAGTGCTAGAGAACTCTATGGGGTGTTGTGATACGTTGGCAGAACCGACTGTTTTGGAAAATGCTGGTTTGCGTTTTGCGTTTGTGTTTGCAAAATGTCGCGGTAAGCAAGAGTCACCACCGACTTTTATTTTACCCAATTGGAAAGGAAAAAAGCACAGAAAAATTCCTTTTTCGAGATTTTGAGTACGGGGGGTAGATTATAGAAAGGGAAGGTATTAACACCCTTTCTATCCGTAGTTTTCTACGGGCTCTTAGGTACTTGCTCATCATTTTAAAAATTGCTTCAGTGTTTGTGTGTTTTGAAAAGTTTTTGTTTTACTTCGTTTTAACCCTTGTATCAGTCCTTAAGAGTGTTACGAAGTCGTTTTGAAAACTTGGTTTGAAAAAAGTGTAAGTGTGAAAAAGTTTGATTTTGAGCAAGTACCTACTAGCATCTACCTACTCGAAAAAAGAATTATTTCTGTTCTTGTTTCCTTTAGACAACGCTACCCTACTATTGAGAAATAGGAAGCGCCGTCATTGGATGTTGTAAGGGTCAATTCGAAAGGGACGTACGATCACTAAAGCAATATTAGGACGTCTTAGTAACAACCCTAACGTCTTAAGATCATATTCGAGGCAACATTTCCGAGGCAATATTTCCGAGACAACATTTCCGAATGGGACGTTTGATCTTTGTTTAGACAGAAGGGAGACCACTAAAACACCCTATACTTAATGATCGTTTACCGAAGGCAAACGAAGTGAGAGTATACCCTAAGAGTGTGCATGTGCGAGTGATTTGATTTCAAGTTATTATCTTTGCACATTAGGGTTTGCTAGCCATTTTAAATTATCATGCAGTCTTGTCATATAATCCTATTAACATATATCTAACAGTTAATATTTGCGAAAATTAAAATGCGAGAAATAAAACTACGCTATTACAAGGCTTCGGGGAATGGGGTTAATTACATAGCCAAAAACCCGTAAAGACGACAAATAAAAAGGCAATCCTAATTAAACTATTACATACCGTGAGTTACATTAATATCGCAAAAATAGTAAAATAATAAGCGCGTGCGGTGAAACGAAAACGAGAGAATTAGGATTTTGACCCCGACTAAACCTAAGAAAAATCATTTTTTGTGTTTTTGTACTATTTTGAGAAAATAAAGGTTTTAATTGAATAAATAAAAAATAAGGAAAACCCAATCACTAATTAATTTAAAGTTTAAGAAAAAAATTAAATCAACCGATTTTTTGTATTTTTGTTTTATTGAGAAAAGAAATAAAAATTAAATCGCATGACAACCCTAATTTGCTAATTGATTTTAATTATATACAAAAAGTTATAATTATCCTAAATTAGATTAAACTAATATTAAATTAAATTTGATAATATAATTAAAAAAACCTAAATCTTAAATTTGTGAATTTTGATTTTATGATTTTTTTTGTTGGTAAAGAAAAAAGGTAATTTTGGTGTTGATAAAAAAAAGCAGAATAACTAAAGAAAGGTAAATTAGAGAAAAATAAGAAATAACCCTAGGGCCTACTGTGAGCGGCTCTAATCAGAGGATGATGGTCCAGAGGATGGTGATCATAGGATGATGGTCCAGAGGATGGTGGTCTAGAGGATGATGGTCTAGAGGATGGTGATCAGAGAATGATGGTACTGCGCCTGCTCCTGGCTGGTGGACCCAACAGATCATGAGCAGAGGGTGCTTGATCTGGTCCTAGTTGATGGGTCCATAAGATGATCCTTAGAAAGTGCAGGCGATGGATCTGGTGAATACAAAGGGGAAAATGCCAAAAGGTCATGCCTGGGATCGAATCCAGAATCATGAGCTTCTGACTTCCTTCTTCTGACCAAATGCGCTGGGTGTTAGTTTATCAATACAATAGAAACAAACAAATAGATCAGAACTATAGGCTTCTAGCCAGAATAAACGCGCCAGCATTTAAAATGGCCAGTAAAGTTGTGACACGTTGTCATCTTCTTCCCTGGATCTGTCGTTTAAAACTCTGAACCATTACTTACAGACATGGCGATGTGGATATAACCCTGTGCATTTCAGAAACTGCATACAAGCAATATAAATAACATTCAAGACCATGGATCAACTAGGTTTGACCCGCTGATCACAATGGTCTCCTCCATAGGGACAATTATTCCTGTATGAAAAATTCCTAAAACGAACCATGAACCCTAGCCATGGTAACTTGTTTATAGTTAATGAAAAAGCAATTAAATATGACCATTAGCTTGCAAACTTCATAAGGTTCAAGAATATATCAATGAATCATGCTAAATGTGCCTGAATTATGATATACGAATTCAAAAAAAGCGAGGAGCCGTGTGACTCTTATAGTATATTTCAAGGCTTGAGGAAGCTTGCTAATGATTGAATCTTGATCGTTGGATGTCCAGCAAGTGATTGGGATGACTAGAATGCTTTGAATTGGTCTAAAACCTGGAAATTGATTCACAACTTTTGTTGAATTTTTGCAAGTTTGCTATCTATCCTTTACGCCTCTGATCCCCTTATTTTTTTGATCTTCCATTGTTCTATATGTACCCTAGAATGAATTAGGGTTTCAAACTTGTATCAAATCTTCTCCAATTATGATGATTGAATCATGATTTGATCCTTATGCAAATATTTCCAAATCAAGAAAAATGCAATCTTTTTGTGTCCAAATGAACCTTGCACGATTTGATTTCACTTCCAGCTGTATAATAGACCTAAACATGCACAAAATCTCAAGCTTTGATTAGTTTTTGATATTTTCATGATTTTATTTTGATTTTATTTGATTTAATTGAACTAAAATCAAAATAAATAACAAAAATAACATAATGACAAGTGGGAGAGATCATGGGTCATGGGTCACATTACAAACTCAATGCAAGCATAAAACGTTGGGCCCATTTGACAAAAATTGCAATTTTGGGCACATTTGACTTTTGGCAATTTTGCAAAAAAGGTCAACTTTGCCAATGCATAACTTCCTCAATTTTGACCCTAGAGAGGTGTTATTGGACTTTTTAGAAAGATTAAGATGTCCTCTAACCCTTTTGGTCTCATATCAATTGAGTCTTCCATGTTCATGTATGAAGCTTTGACCCAAAAGGTGTTTTGTTGACTTTTCAAAATGACCTATAATGTCCAAATTCATATCTTCCTGTGAGTGCATATTTTGAACTTGGGAGCTGAAGATGAATTGTAGGTAATTTTTATCCTTTTAAAAATGAGCTTTGGATGGGTCATTTTTTATAAAGTAGGATAAAGTTATGCTTGGTCAAATTTGAGTTGACTTTTCCTACAAAACCATAATTTAGCAACTTTTGGGCTTTGATGAGTTGTGAGCAATCCTTGAAGAATCATGATCAACCCTTGATCAAATGATGAATAATACTTAAAAATGAGGATTATGACCAAAAATCTTGAAGTTTGACTATATGTGGGCCATAGTTGACTTTTGCCCTAGCACAGTCGATTTTCAGGCCTTTGAGTAATTGACTGAGCAAACTTCCTCTGCAAGGCTTGAAACTTGACATGGGTTATATTGAGAACATATTAGGACAATGGTGAGCATTTGGGACCCTTTAGATTCAAGCATATTGATGCAAACTGAAACCCTAATTTGAGGTAGACTGCCTTAGGAGAGAGTTTGTCTGGTCAACCCTTGGATTTTCTTGAGCAATTTGAGGACCTCATTTGAAATGTATTGACAAATATGGGAGGGTAAAATTTGGGGTACAACAACTACCCCTGTTCAATCTTCTTACACTTGAGGATGTAGATTGGCTGGTCTGCCTTTCGTGATCCGAAGGTGGAAGATGATTGAACACTAGAGTGCCCAGAAATTTGCACTCGCATCAAGTGGTACTTATCTTGCAATATCGAGAATGGGCTTATAGATGCCATTTTGAAGTTAACGTCGGAAGATGGGCTTAAAGATGCCATAAGAAGAAGTGTCGATCGCATAAGAGATTCCTTTGCGAGAGTTCGTATACCTATTGTCGAGGAGGACTATGCTGGGGAATGCTGGTCTCTATCTTGGGAGAAATAGAATTTTATGAGCTTCAATTGTCCGTTATTCTACCGGGGAATCATCTCTTAGTTGAGGAGGTGAAAATGAACTGCTATCTGGTCATTCTCCAGGCTTCACAGTGATTTGCTGAGGAAAATAAGACTAGCTGCTATTTGGTCGTGCTCCAGGATTCACAACGACTTACTGGGGAGATGAGATTAAACTTGCTATCTGGTCATTCTCCAGGCTTCGCAATTTCTCACTTCTGATCTGGTCGTGCTCCAGGCTTCAGAAGGAATCAAGTTGTTATCCGGTCGCATCCGGGCTTCAACTTGAATTTAAGGCATACTAATATCTGGTTGATTCTGGGCTTCTTAGTAATTGGCCGGGTAAACTGCTATTTGGTCGAAATCCAAGCTTCGCAGTACCTTATACTGTTATTTGGTCGTGTCCCAGGCTTCAGTATCCTTTTCCACTATCTGGTCGTGATCCAGGCTTCACAGTGTCTTATACCATTATCTGGTCGAGTCCAGGCTTCATGGTATCTTGTATTGCTATCTAGTCGATTTCCAGGCTTCACAATAACTTGCTGAGGATTAAGCTGTTTTTCGGTCGATTTCCGGGCTTTAAGCTTGCATTTAAGATATACCACTATCTGGTCGATTCTAGGCTTCGTAGTATTTTGGAGAAATCAAGATATTATTCGGTCGAATTCGGGCTTCATAGCTTGAATTTAAGATATACCACTATCTGGTCGATTCCAGGCTTCGTAGTATTTTGGAGAGATCAAGATACTATCCGGTCGATTTCCGGGCTTCATAGCTTGAATTTAAGATATACCACTATCTGGTTGATTCCAGGCTTCGTAGTATTTTGGAGAGATCAAGATACTATTCGGTCGATTTCTGGGCTTCATAGCTTGAACTGGAATAGAAATCTTAGCATCAATTTGTCTGAACCAGAGAGAACTTTGTGAGAATTTGATTGTATCTTTCCATGAAAGGTAAAGAGTTAGTCATATGTAATGTCATGATGTACGACATGTATTGAGTAATGATGTTCTCAAAATAAATGAGATTGTGGTATATGATGCACATGCGTATGCCACGATGTATGGATATGCAATGTTTTTGTGATATTCTCTGGCAGGGGAAAATAAATCATGGACTGCTGTTGGAGAGCACAAAGAGTTGAGTTCTTCGTTCTCACTAGAGATAGTGACCGAAGATGATTAGCTGGAGACTTTCGTATGTCCTGTTGGAGAATAACTCATCGGGAGAGACTCTGTTTGAGAATAACCCTACGGGAGAATAACTTTGTGGGGAAGAGAGATACTTTGTTGGAGGATCTGCTGACTTAGATAAATAAGCTCAGCTGGGGATGAATTACCGTTGCTGGTGATGATGAACTCTGTCGGGGATTGAATTTCTGCCTGTGGAAGAAATAAACCTCACTGATGGTGAACTTCTATTGTTGGTGGTAGATAAACTTTGCTTGGGGAGAATTTTGCCGACTCAATCGCGATTATGAACCTCGGCTGGGGAGAGTTAATACCACTGTTTTTGGATACTTCCTACTCCGCGGGGAGTGTATGTACCTTTGGCCATATTCTCAAGTTGGGTCTATCCCTGTACCTGGTGGGTAGAGCAACTGTAAGGTTTGGACACTTCTTGTTTGCCCCTGTTCGTGGAATTACGAGTAATTGTCTTTTGTCTCTTATGTAAGTATTTATGAGCAGCAGTTATTCTCAAATGCATATATCAAAATGAAACATTGGACGTTCTTGCAAAACAAAACAGAAAAATAAAAACAAGTTAAAATTTCTTGTGAAAATGAATTGTATTGACTTTTGAAGTTGGCCTGTAATAGGCGTTTTGTACAAAGAGGCTGATGTCCTAGTAAGAGAATGACGCCGAAAGACAGGAATTACAATTTGTGTAAAAGAAAGAAAAACAGCTATGTGAACAATCCCATCGGGTTCCAACTCTGCTATTGCCTTTACATCTTCGAGCGTCTCATCACCTTGCTACTTAGTCGAAGGTAGATCAGATTGATTGGCACCATCCGAGCTTGATAGTCGATACCGAAGTCTGGTTGCAAGATGATCCAATGAGACATAGTGTTACGCTTTGGTCCCTAATTTTTTCCTAGACCGCCCTTTCGGGTTTTCAGTCCACCGGGATACCCTTTTTTGCCCGAGAAGAGTTGTGGTGTTGTATCTTGAATTGCTCGCAGAGCTCAGTGATTATTTCGTTGTTAAGATTAGTACCATTGTCCGTAATAATCCTCTCAGGTACACCGTATCGACAGATCAGGTTGTGCCGAATGAACCATGCCACGACGTTCTTGGTTACGGTAGCATAGGAAGCTGCTTCAACCCATTTTGTAAAGTAATCAATCGCTACCAGGATGAAGCGGTGCCCGTTAGATACCGTAGGTCTGATCTCGCCGATCATATCAATGCCCCACATTGCAAAAGGCTAAGGTGTTGTCAAGACGTTCAGAGAAACCGGAGGAATGTGCACCTTATCAGCATAAATCTAGCATTTATGACAAGTTCGAGAGTGCTAATAACAGTCGGCTTCCATTGTGGACCAGAAATAACCTACCCGAAGGATTTTCTTTGCCATGGTATGTCCACTGGAATGTGTTCCGAATGTTCCTTCATGTAGATCCGCCATGATCTTTCTGCTTCAGTCTTATCCACACAACGCAGTAAGGTTGAATCATGGTTTCGCTTGTAGAGAATGACGTTGCTGAGGAAGAACTTTGCCATAAACCTTCTCAGAAACTTCTTGTCATTAACAGATGCGCCCTCGGGGTATTCTTGAGCTTCCAAGTACCTATTTACTTCATGATACCAGGGTTTTTCTGTTACCTCCTCGGTCTCGAGATCGCAGCAATGTGCAGGTTCATCCAACTTCCAGATAATGATATGGGGCGCTTCGTTGTCCCATTTGACTTTAAACATAGAAGACATCGTAGCCAATGCGTCCGCTAACTGATTCTCCTCTCTTGGGAAGTGTTCAAAAGTTATCTCCTCGAAGTGGGGAAGCAATGTCAGCACATACTCCTTGTAGGGAATAAGATTTGGGTGTTTCGTATCCCACTCTCCTTTGATCTGATTGATCACGAGAGCAGAATCTCCGAAGACACTTAGGAACTTGATCCTTAAGTCAATTGCAGCTTGAAGACCCATGATACATGCCTCATATTCTGCCATGTTATTGGTGTAGTTGAAACATAGCCGGGCGGTGAGTGGAGTATGAGTGCCTTTAGGGGATATGATCACAGCGCCGATACCATTACCCAAAGCGTTCGAGGCTCCGTCAAAGTGCATAGACCATCGGGATCCTTCCTCGGGTCCTTCATCCAGTCCAGGTACTTCACAATCAGTCACTACCATGATATCCTCGTCTCGAAATTCAAAGTTCATCGACTGATAGTCGTCCACTACCTGATGTGCCAAATGGTCTGCCAATACACTTCCCTTGATTGCTTTTTGAGTCGTGTATTGGATGTCATATTCTGTCAAGATCATATGCCATCTTGCTATTCTTCCGGACAAGGAGGGCTTTTCGAATATGTACTTGATTGGATCCATTTTTGAAATCAACAGAGTAGGGTGAGTCAACATATACTGTCTCAGCCGACGAGCAGCCCATACCAAAGCGCAGCAAGTTTTCTCGAGCAGTGAGTATCGGGTCTCACAGTCGGTAAACTTTTTGCTAAGTTAATAAATGGCGTGCTCTTTTCGGCCAGACTCGTCATGCTGCCCCAGCACACACCCCATTGAGCTGTCAAGTACTGTCAAGTATAGTATTAGAGGTCTCCCTTCAACCGGTGGCATAAGAATGGGTGGTTCTTGGAGATACTCTTTGATCTTTTCGAAAGCGGCCTGACATTCATCATTCCAACGTACTACTTGATCTTTCTTCAGCAGCTTGAAGATTGGTTCACAAGTAGCAGTTAGATGCGAGATGAATCGGGCAATGTAGTTCAACCGTCCTAGAAAGCCTCTGACTTCTTTCTCTGTCTTGGGAGTTGGCATCTCTTGTATGGCTTTCACTTTGGCAGGGTCCACTTGAATACCTTTGTCGCTTACGACGAAGCCTAGCAATTTTCCAGATCTCACCCCAAAGGTGCACTTGTTTGGGTTCAACCTCAGTTTGTACAACTTCAGACGGTCAAACAGCTTCCGTAGATGGTCAAGGTGTTCCTCCTCAGTTTGGGAGCTTGCAATCATATCTTCGACATATACTTATATCTCATGGTGGATCATATCATGAAATAAAGAAACCATGGCACGTTGGTAGGTTGCCCCAGCATTTTTCAACCCAAAAGGCATGACCTTGTAGCAAAAGGTGCCCCACTGAATAACAAAAGTGGTCTTCTCCATGTCTTCAGGAGCCATCTTGATCTGATTATAACCGGAGAAACCGTCCATGAAGGAGAATACTTTATGCTGAGCAGTGTTGTCAACCAGAACGTCGATATGAGGCAGAGGGAAATCATCCTTAGGGCTGGCCCTGTTCAAATCCCTGTAATCAACACACATTCTAACCTTACCATCCTTCTTCGGCACTGGAACCACGTTGGCAATCCACTGAGGGTAAGAAGTTACTACTAGAAACCCGGCATCAAATTGTTTCATAACCTCAACTTTGATTTTCTCGGACATTTCTGGACGCATACGGAGGACCTTCTGTTTTACCGGAGGGAAATCTTCCTTGGTAGGCAGGTGATGAACCACAATGTCGGTATCCAACCCAAGCATGTCTTTGTAAGACCAGGCAAAGATTTCCACATAGTTATGCAGCATCTGAATCAACCGTTGTTTCACACCGAGCTCTAGATTGGCACCAATCTTGACTTCCTTTCTGTCTGTCTCAGTACCCAGATTTATCGTTTCCACTGACTCTTCATGTGGCTGAATGGCCCTCTCTTTCTAGAGTAACAGTCTTGCAAGCTCACCAGGTACTTCGCAATCATCTTCACCTTCGTCTTCGGCTAAGTTGATCGGATTTTCGAAGTCATAACTGGCAGTAGCAGAGTCGTTACCAGTGAGATCCAGAGTGGATTGGAACCTGTATGGGTGAGTGTGTGTAAATATAGCTGTTTTGCAATATATAATAAAGAAAGAAAAGGAGCGCAAGATTTTGAAATGCAACAAACGTCTAATGTTTTTATTGATGATATATGAAAATGACACACAAAAGCCCTCACAAATGAAGCCATGGTGCCCCGGGTAGGACACCGAGCCATAAAAGTTTCAACATATTGTTTGTTACAAATTGAAAAATAAAAGAGTTCATTACTGAGTGACAAAAGTAATAGGTGTGAAGTCTTTCGCAGTCCAGTTGCTTGGTCCATCATCGGTTGTTGGGTAGATCCAACTGTCGAATTCAGACTCCTCCACGTCGTCTTCAATAGCATTCACTCCCGGGTTGGTGATGAACACAGGAGGTCTTCCAATCCTCGCCTTACGAACAGCCCTCTGAGCCTCTGCAGTGAAGCCCAAACTAAACTTGTTGGTTTTTGGAGTGAAATCAGGAAGTCGGCCCCAGTTTGCACACTCACCCTTCTCAATAACAGCCCGGACATCCCTTAAGGAAGCCATCTTCAAAGGAGGGTCTTCAATCACAGTTTCAGCTGATGCCAGTGTCTGAGGAACCTCTTCAAAGTGTTGAAAGGGGGTCTCAATGAACTCCCCATCCATTTCTATGTACCGGAACGAGTTGAGGTGGATGACCATATACTCTTCCTCCCCATGAACTGTAATAATTTTTCCTCTAACCGGGTACTTAAGCTTCTGATGTAGTGTGGAGGTCACAGCTCCAGCCTTGTGGATCCATGGACGACCCAGCAAACAAGAATAGGATGGTCGGATATCCATCACATAGAAAGTAGAATCAAAAACTTGAGAACCAACCCTGATTGGAATGTCAACTTCACCATGTACCATCCTCTTAGACCCGTCAAAGGCCCGGACAACAATGTTACTTGGCTTGAGCTCTAAACCCTCACAATCCAGCCTGTCTAAAGCTTTCTTGGGTAATACATTCAATGAAGAACCGGTGTCTACCAACACATGGGCAAGAGTAGTACCCATGCATTCAATGGAGACATGCAGGGCATCGTTATGGTTCTTTCCCTTGGCAGTTAGATCGGCGTCAGAGAAGCCCAAACCATTATCGGCAGTCAAGTTGGCCACACAATCGGTAAATTGATCAGCAGACGTTTCTTGTGGCACATGGGCTGTCTTCAGGAAGGAAATCAGGGCCTTGGCATGGGCCTCTGAACACAACAACAGTGATAGCATAGAAATCTTTGATGGGGTGTGTCCCAACTGCTCAACTACGTTGAAATCAATTTTCTTGATAATCTTGAGGATATCTTCCATTTCTTGTTGGGAAGCTTCAACAGTGGTTGTCTTTGGTGCCTCCGTCAAGGCAGGCAAATCAGTATCAATCCCTTTGCCCCGAGCGTCAGATGACTCGGCAGCAGGGGTAGAAACAGGAACTTGATCAGGAAGGGAAGCAGGCACACTTACAGGTGTGATGATAAGAGGTTTTTGAATAGCTGGTGGCACAATATCTGGTGAGAACAGCCTACCACTGCGAGTAACCTTGGCAGGCCCGATGATGTTACTGACGCCGGTACTAGTATCAAACTCTTGCTTAACTCCAAGCACATAAACATTTGCCCCATAGTGCCATGGGACAGCTTTGTCGGATGTATAGGGGAGAGGCCCCGGAACAGTAATGATGATAGGAGCAATCTTCTGAGTGGACATGATTTTGACAGGCTTCTTTGAGAGAGCCTTAGGAGGTTTGTTGAAAATAGTGACAATAGAAACTTCTTCAGTAGGGACAGCAGGAACATCAATCTTCTCGAACAAGATCTCTTTGCTATCCATCAGGTTTTGGACGCCTGACTTCAGCAAGGGACAACCAGCAGGTGAAACAGCACATAGATGGCAACCTTTACTACATCCCGGAAATAAACCGGCTAGCAACAGGTTCCTTTTGACGGTCAATAATGGAGTAACAATATCATCCACGGAGGCCACATACAGGTCTTCTTCCACTGCATTCACTCCATGCTGGGGCATGGGAGCAGTCACAACATTGGGCCTTTCGGGCGCCTCAAACTGTATTTCCTTAGCATCAATAAGGTCCTGAACCTTATTCTTCAGAGCCCAGCAATCGTCCGTAGTATTCCCCGGGCTATCAGAGTGATAAGCGCAACGGGCGTTGGGGTTGTACTTTGGAGAAGCTGTGTTCACTACCTTCGGAGCTTCTTTGACAGTTACCAGATTGGTTGACAGTAGTTGCGGCAATATCTGAGACAGGGTCATATTGAGCCGAGTGTACTGCCTTTTAGGTCTCTCACCCCTTGGTTTGTTGTATTGCTGAGGAGCAGCAACAGGCTTTGAAATTACCAACGCGTTGACAGCTTGGCGGCGTTCCGGCTTAATTTGTCTTCTGGGACCATAAACAGCACTGGCTTCCTTCTTGAAGGGCTTCTTTTCAGTACTCGCGGAGGCACCTTTCTGTATCTTCCCCGACTTGATACCAGCTTCTACTCTCTCACCGGTTAAGATCAGGTCTGTGAACCCAACAGCAGAATTACCAATCAGATGGTTGAAGAACGGACCAGACAGGGTCCCCAGGAACATGTCAACAAGTTCACGATCGGTCAGCGGTGGCTGCACCCTGCCAGCCAGGTCTCTCCACTTTTGCGCATACTCCTTGAATCCTTCGCTCGTCCCCAGTGACATACCCTGGAGTTGGGTACGCGTGGGAGCGAGGTCAGAATTGTACTGATACTGTTTATAAAATGCAGTAGCCAAGTCCTCCTAGTTTCGGATACTGGCTCCATCCAGCTGATAGAACCACTCGAGTTGAGCCCCTGAAAGGCTATCCTGAAAGAAATGGATCCATAGGTTCTCGTCTGCAGTGTAAGGTTGGATCTTCCTTACATATGATCTGAGATGCATCTTCGGGCAGGATAGCCCGTCATATCTTGCAAAAACTGGCACTTTAAACTTCGGGGGGATCACAATTCCAGCAACTAATCCCAAATCTTCGAAATCTAAGTCGGGAACTCTCTGCAGCTCCATATCTACCAACCTATCTTCCAAGCCCTTGTACTTATCGTCAGCGGGTGGGTATTGTTGCTCAGAGTAGTCTTCGTCTTCTTCAGCCTCTTCTTCTTCCACTTCGGATTCGGAAGGTACCGCAACCGCATTCCCTTTACTGGTTCCCTCTTCAGATGTAGGGGGAAATTCAAGCACTCTTCTGGCTTCACCCTCAAACCTTCTTCCTAGGGTAGCCACCCCGACTCTTTTCTTCTTCTTTTTCACTTGCTCTTTGTTCCCCAGCAGGGCCTTTAGATCCTCCTGACCCTTTGTCAAGGTCATCAGGAGATGTTGAAACTGTGAGTTCTGAGACTGCAAGTCCTTGACCGTCTGTTCGAGATCCATCTTACTGAAACAAACAGCAGAAAGATAAGGAAACCTGGTGTGGAGACCTGCTTATGCGCATGATGAATGATATGCTTATGTATGCAATGCATTCAAGGATTTAGAAAATTCAAAATTGTTGCAAACAAAAAGAACACACGTCATATTAATAAGAAGAAATTTGTCAGTACATAAATGCCCCATGGGCCAAATATTACAAAAAAATTTCTCAAGGTAAAAAGACGTTGCGCATCCTCTTTGGTGCGATGTAGGTGTTGAGGGTCTCTTCCTCATGGAGTCGGCGGGTAAGCTCCAAAACCTTCTTCTCACTGGCGTAGAAGCTGGCTTCAAAAGTGTTCAGTTCCTCCTTGAGTTGGATCCAACTCTTCTGCATCTCCTCCCACGATGTAGGCATGTCAGGATATAGGATGGTGTAGGGAACCTCTCCTTACTTAACGGGCTCTTTAATCATAGGGAGAACATGAGGGTAAGGCATTATTAGACTCTGGGCTCGGGTTCGTACCCACTTGAGATAAGGCTCAAGAGGGATGGAGTTCTTGTGCCCCAGTGTCTTGTTGTCTACCTTGTTTGGCATCCTCCAAGCTCTGATGAATCTTTGGCGAAGTCCTTGCGCATCGTTGTCGAAGTCAAAAACTAGGTCAGGAATCAACATGTCGTGAGGGCCATCCCTCCGTGCATATCCAAATTGTCTCAAAGCTAGACAAGGGTTGTAGGTAATGCCTCCTCTAATGCCAAGTAATGGAACATTAGGGAACTCTCCACAACGATCGATGATGATGACATTTTCTCTGGACCGAGAACACCAATGTACATCAGAGTGAGTGAGGGTCATCAACCGTTGTGACCACCTTAAGCCTTGGTCATTCTTCAAGACAGATTGTGGAAGGTGCGAAATAAACCACCTTGCAAGGAGAGGAGTACAGCACATGAGAACACCCCTCTTTCTCATTGTTCGTGTGTAAAATGAGTGAAGAATGTCCCCAAGCAATGTTGGTATTGGATTCCTAGATAAGAAGACCTTGACGGCATTGACATCTACGGGTTAGTCAGGGTTTGGGAACAGGACCAACCCATAAATGAGGAGTGCCACAATTTCTTCAAAGGCTTGTAGATCCAATGAATTCCAACATTCTTGTGCCTTCTCAAATAAGAATTTTGCCAAGAAGCCTTTGACACCACTTCTAGTTTCCCAATGCCCCTTGATGTCAGATGGTTGCAAGTGTAGGGCTTGAGCAACATCTTCAGGCTTTGGTTCTTTTTCCGTACCGTTGTAGGGTAGTTGATTAAGAATAGGAATTCTCAAGAGTTGAGAAAATTCCTCCAAAGTGGGCACCAATTGGTAGTCGGGGAAAGTGAAACAGTGGTGAAGGGGGTCAAAGAAATGGAACAACACCTTCACCATGTCCTCTTCAATGCTGGTGTTGACTAGGCTGAGCAGTCTACCATGTCTTTCACTGAAGGGAGATCTTTCGGGAATTCTGGATGTGAGCTTCTTGAGTTGAGGAGGGATTCTCACAAGGTTGACTTGGACAGTTTTCCTAGGAAGAATTTCCATGACCTACAAAACAAGAACAAAGATGAAGATCTAAACCCTTGAAATGGTTAGTGAATGCGTATGATGCTTTATGATGTTCATGATGTATGCACAAACATATGTACAAGCAAATCACACAAAACCCTAGTTTTAGGCTTGCATGAGGTTTCATAGGTAAGTACCCTCTTGAGTGAAGTTGGCTTAAAAACCTGTCCTATAAATAGTAACCGGGTTCTAAGGAGCTCAATATCATTGGATTGTTTTCCATGTTCATTGTTTTGGTTTAGCCACTTAACTAGCGACCAAAATATTCCAAGAAAACAACCCTCAATGAGTGTAGTATCGGGTATCTACCAGCTTCGGACTGCACTAAAGCCGGTCATCCCACTACCCCTAATGAAAGGCCAAGATGGTCAAGTAAGGTTCTAGGTCATTAGTGCTTAGTGACATCACTCAGCAGCCCCGTACTCTCCTTGATTGAACTCAAGGGTTACAGGTACTCACAAATATGTCGCACTAATATAGCTATTGCTTCAACCGTGTCGGTATACCCCATACAGTTTCCACAACGTATTGCTATCTATGAATGTTTCCCCAAATCCGGGTGTAGGATTTCAAACCCAAACAAGAGAACCAAGATGTAAAGCAATCAAAGCAAACAATTTGTCATGCAAGAGGGTGATCTAAGACCTAAGGTTACTCCACTTAAAAAATTGTCCCCAGCAGAATCGCCAGTTCTGTGATACGGTGGGAAAACTGACTTGAGGTTTTGCGTTTGTTTTCACAAATGTTTCGGTTGAGCAAGAGTCGCCACCTACTTTTTATTTTATCCTAAGGAAAGGTTAAAAAAGCATAGCAAAAACCTTTGAGATGTTTTCTTGGGTTCGGGGAGTAGATTATAGAAAGGGAAGGTATTAGCACCCTTTCTATCCATGATTATCCATGGGCTCTTAGTTACTTACTTAGATCAACTTGCCTTGATTTTCAATTGTTTGAAATGGTGCTTTGTGTGCGTGGGTTTGAAAATGTTTTGAAAAGAGGCCAATGTGGTGGCAACCTTTGTAATGATCCATGTTTGGATGTATACAAAGGTGTATGTCTTTTGAAAAGTTTTCAATGTTTTTGAAAGTTGTTTTGAAAGTGTGTTGTGATGTGTGTTTTGAAAAGTAGGCAAGGGCTTTTGCAAGTCTATCAAGTAACTAAGAGTTTTGTCTACCCCTAAGTTTACTCAAAGGTTTTCTCTATGTTTTAACCCTTTTAATAATTTTGTTCCACCATTGTATTTGGTGGACAATCTTGTGTTAGGATGTGAACGGGACAGACGCGGATCATCGTTTAGACCATGATTGCAATGGTGCCAAGTGTCTTTGGGCAATTTTCCTTTAAGGTACTTGATCATTTTTAGGCAACTTTCGAAAGCGTCATCGAGGGACTATGATCATTTGAATTTGTTTTGTTTTGCCAAAGACACCTAACATGCAATATGGCCCATTATTGAAGGCAACAAGTGGAGTAACCCTAGGGGTGTAAGTGTGATGGGTGTTATCCATTTTCATGCTTTGTTATCTTTGAATTAGGTCAAGCTATTTGTTTGGTTGATTTTTGCATACAAAACCCTAAGTCTATCATGGCATTTTTAGAAAGCTTTAAAGTGCGGAATTTAAAGATCCTAAATTATTACAACACAAATATGGGATGGGGGGTACAAATATTCAAATGGGGATATTTAGCAAGAAATTAAAACCTAAACTATTACAATTCAAATGGAATTTACAAGGTATTTAATTGTACAATAATTAAATAAAATAAAATAAATATGCAAGATGCAAAAAAAAATGATTTTTATATGTATGTAAAAGTATTTTTCATATGACAAATAAACAAAAATAAAAAGGATTAATTTTTTTGGGTATTTTTATGTTTTTAGGGCAAAACCCTAATTTGCTAAATAAAATGTATTAATTATTATTATATACAACATTTATTAATTATGTACAAAAATAAATAAAAAGAAAGTATATTGTAAAAAAAGTATTTTTGAGGTTAAATACTAATAAAAATAAAAATGTATTATTTTTATATTTATCCTAAATATTCTAAATATATAAATGTTTATATTATGTATTAAATATATTAAATATATACAAGAAATAAAAATATTTATTATTTACAAAAAAAAAAGGTATATATTTTTTTAGAAAATATTTTCAAAAGATAAAATAAAATAAAATCAGAAAATAAAAATGTATTTTGTATTATTTTTGTATTTTGAAAAAAAGGTATTTTGTTTATTTATGTACAAGTTCAAAATAAAACAAATAAAATCCAAATAAAAATGCAAAAAAATGTGAGAAAAATAATTTTAGTGTTTTTTCATGTTTGGATAAAAATATAAAATCAAAATCAAAAAGAAAAAATAAAAAATGACAAGTAATTATGCAATGGGCCAGGGGGGTGTATGTGAAATAAAGTGGTGCAAACAAAAAAAAGAACCAAGTCCAGCCAAAAAGGGTTGTCTTCAACCTCCAGACAGTTTTGTTTGAAAATTCGCGCGCCTCTTTGCTTCAACAACAAGCTCCTGATTCTTTGATTTTCAGCCAAAACTTACAACATAAACTATGTAGAGCATTAAATCACGAATTCATACATATAAAGAACATGATCTAACTCTCAGAAATGGGAGAGAATTTCTTCTCCCCCAATTTATGACCTAAGTTTTTTCAGATGTTCAGGTTCAAAATACTCTTAGCACACACAATATAAATGAAAAGTAACTATATGGGTGGCTTCATGGCTATGATTAGAACATGCTTTCTTCACAAAATTAAGCCTAAATATGCTTGGATAGAGAGATAGAAGTTCAAAAACTTACCTGTTCAGCTTGAATCGTGTATGACAATGGAGGTACTTTCAATGCAATGTGAGGAATGATATAGATTGCTTGAGGTCCAGGGATGCTTCTCCAACCTCTAGCTTGTTTTGAAACTGACTGAAACGAGCTATGGAAGTTAACCTGCACAACTGAAAAAATGAAAATGGTGAAGTTGGTTAGAGGTGTTACAGTCTGTATCTAGGGCTTGGGATAGCTTCAATGGATGGTAGGGAGTGTGTATGAACAAGCTTTGGCCAAAACGCACGAGCAAACTGAGTTGTGCCACTCAATCTGCAGAGATGCCCTGTTTTGTGCAACAAAGTGGTGTTTCTGTGTTTGGGGAGGTATTGAAGGTGGTTGGCTCGTGTTTCAGGTTAGGTTTGATGTTTGGAATGTGTTCAATAAGTTTGCTTAGGCTTCTCTTTACAGGAAATCAATGTTGTGTTTCAAAATGCAAGTTTCTTCCTATGTAAGCAAAAGTTGCCAAGTTGAGTTATAGGCCAAGGCAGGTCCCTCAAACATGCTGCATAATCTCTCCTTGATCAGTGGAATTAGTCCATAATCTTGTACCTAGAAGATATGCTATGTACTTCTTTGATTTGCTTTTGACATAAAGCCATGCTTTACAAGAATGGATAAGTTACTTTTTCCAAATATGGCTTAATTCTTCATGTAATAACCAAATAAGAAAAATAATGCTAGAACACAATGGATTAGCATTTAACTATTGAGTGTAAATGAGATTAGAGGCCTGTAACTAGCTTGTGCAAGCTGATTTCAAAAATGCCCAAGTTATGAACATGCATTTGGCCATGAATCAAAGTGAATTTTGCCCATATTGACAAATTCGATTCTCCCTAACCACAAGGGTGTTTGAGAAGTTCTTGGACAATTTGGAAAGCTTGGAATATGTACTACAATCCATCTTTGTAATGAAAGTTGAGATTCAAAGTGGAAGCATGTGAAAAGTGGCCATGAAGTTGGGCAGAAAATCCTGCCTAGAATAGGTCAAAAATTTTCTAAGTTAAGAATGTTTTGCACCCTTGTTCCAAAAATCATAACTTGAGCTACAAGCTTCTTTTGATGAAACTTTGTGAATCAAAGTTGTAGATTATGCAATGGAATACAACTTTCATGTTTTGAGTTTTGTTTGAATCCAAATGTATCTTGATGAAAAGATGGGACAAAGTTAGGAAAAATTTAGGAATTTTCATAACTTAGAAAATTTCTAAGTTATGAAATTTCTTCATTTCAAACCCTAATTTGTGATTTATGATTTCTTGATGAACAAGTTTCATAATTTGACATGTCTTGATGAAAAATGAATCTTGGTACTTCATTTTGACCAAAAAGTCAAAGTTTGACTTTTCAGTATACAGTCAAATTTTGCTCAGTTGACTGGAAAATTCATCTGTCAATCTTGTGCATTTGGGATCTTTTGAACTTGTTGAACATGTCAAGACAATTCCATTGGGTCCTTGAGTCCATATGTGAGCTTGGTTTGCCATTGGCTAGGTCAAATAGTCAAAAATTGCCTTTGTGCAGTCAAAACCCTGAAAATGACCATTTTGCCCTTTTGGTGATCTGATCAAATTTCTTGTGGAATTGTGATCCAAACTTGATCAAATGGTCCATATGAGTTCATAATGTTTATGTGGGTCAAAAATCATGAGGTTTGACTGTCAATTGACCATAGTTGACTTTTTCCCCAATACAGCTGATTTCTAGGTCAACTGTCCAATTGACTGGGCAAAGATTGGAATCAAGGCTTGAAACTTGGTATGGATAAACTTGTGAGTCCAATATGAAGCATGAAAGTCACTTTGGGCCTTTTGGGTCAAAACATCTTTGTGCAAACTCAAACCCTAATTTGGGTCAACAGTGCAAGGAGGGGTCTTGAGCAGAGCAAACCCTAGCTTGATCTTGAGCTCCAAGGGTCTTGTGGTGAGAAAATATTGAGGAAATGGGAGGGCAAATTTTGGGGTACAACATTCATCTTTGATTTATAGCTTATGATATTTATATGGTTGGATTCGTATGGAAAAATGGAGCAACTTTCATGTTTGCATCTTTCATTTTTGTTGAGAAATGAGCAAGTTATAGGAACCATGGCTGGAGGTTGAAGATGAAGTCATTTTCAGGACGTGACTTGTATTATGTATTTATTGTTTTGTTTATGTTACCTGATGTACAATCACCCTAGTGGCAAAGGTAGCGCGCTTTTATGGTAAGGGTCATGGGTTCAAGTCCCAGTGCTACCTTTTGTTCATTTTTTCACATTTTTCTCCTTCTTTGTCACAAACAGCAGCGCCAGGGCCTCCGTCTTTGGGCCTTGTCATATTTGCTGATTTCTAACCCCTTGCCTATTTTCACACACCCGGCCCAAACTTTCTTTTATTATTTCATTTTTATTTATTTTCTTTTTCTTATTTTCTTTTTATTTCATTTTCTTTATTATTTTTTATTACTATTATTATTATCATTATTATTATTTTTATTAATAAAAAATCCAAAAATATTTTTATTTATTATACTCACATTTATGTTTTTATTTTCTTTATAAAACAAAAAGAACAAAAATATTTTCTTAACAATTTAATTTCTTTTTTTAATAAATAATAATTAGATTTAGGTTTTTTTATTTTTATTTTTCTTAATTAAAATTAACTTAGAACTTAAATTTATTTTAATTAATTATCATATTATTTTTATTACACTTAAAACCTTTTCATAAAAAAACTAAAAAATATTTCAAACTTAATTTCTTTTCTTAATTAGTTTAGGTTTAATTTTATTTAATTTTAATTAATCATTTTCTTAATTAGGTCAAAACTAAACCCTTTCATTAAAACCAAATAAAAATCATTTCTTTTCCATTTATCTTCTTGTATATTTATTCAATTCTTGTACATTATTCAATATGGTTGTAATAGATAATTAGGTTTAATTTTCTTGCAATCCCCGTTTGTAAATGTGTATACCCCCTCCCCTAATGATGTAATAGCATAGTAATTTTACTTTCCGCAATTTATCTCTTTAATATAAATGTTAGTAATTAGGGTTTGTATGACAACATTAAAATCAAGAAGTAGCAAACCCTAATCCAAGATAAACAATGCATGTAAATCAAACACACTTGCACACTTGCACCCCTAGGGTTAACTCCACTTTGTTGCCTTACAAAAATCGTCATGTTATGCATGTGGGATGTCTTAGAAAAAACAAATCAAAAATACAAGATCATGGTCCCTCGATGGCGCTATAAATGTTTCCTTTCAAAATGATCTTAGTCCCTTAAAGAGAAATGCTAAGACATCTTACAACATTGCTATCATGACTATACGATGACCCATGCCCGTCCCTTTACATCCAAATATAAGGCTTCTTACCAATCAATGGTAAGATAGCAATATCAAAGGAAAGGAAGAAATGAATAAAATACTTTTGAATAGGTAGATTGTTCCTAGTTGATTGCTCACTTTCAAAACAAACATCCTTGCTCATTTTCAAAACAAACACCTAACACTTTCAAAAACACTTTCCAAAAATGAAATATTTTCAAAAGTCCAACACTTTGTATACATTCTTACGAACAAGAACCATTACAAAGTTAGCCTAAACGGAGGTTCCTTTTCAAAATACTTTCAAAAAACCACACAAAGCACATTTTCAAACAAAAGCAAGTGATCTAGCAAGCAACTAAGAGCCCATAGATAACTATGGATAAAAAGGGTGCTAACACCTTCCCTTTTCATAATCTACCCCCCAAACTCAATAAATAATATCAAAGGTCTTTCCTGTTCTTTTCCACCTTTCCTTTTGGATAAAAGAAAAGTCGGTGGCGACTCTTGCTAACTGCAACATTTGCGATCAAACGCAAAACATCCCAAGTCAGTTCTCCCACCGTATTACACCTTGGTTTCATGAAGTAAAAAGATACCTTGAGGATCAAGAGTATTCTGAAGGGGCATCTATCAATGACAAGAAATTCCTACGGAGGTTCTCAGCTAAGTTCTTCCTGAGCAACGAAATTTTATACAAGCGCAATCATGATTCAACTCTGCTTCGTTGTGTGGACAAGAAAGAAGCAGAAAAGATTATGGAAGATATGCACGAAGGTATCTTTGGTAATCATTCCACTAGAAATACTATGGCTAAGAAAATCTTGAGAGCGGGTTACTATTGGTCGACCACGGAAATTGATTTCCATCACCACTCCAGAATGTGTCACAAATGCCAAATCTACACTGATAAAGTACATGTGCCTCCAGTACCTCTAAACATTTTGACTGCTCCTTGGTCATTTTCAATGTGGGGAATTGACATGATTGGAGAGATCAAACTTACTGCCTTTAACAGACATCACTTTATCCTCGTTGCCATTGATTACTTTACAAAGTGGGTTGAAGTAGCCTCGTTCGCCTCTGTTACCAAGAATGTCGTGGCCTGGTTCATCAAGCATAACCTTATATGTCGGTATGGCATCCATGAGAGAATCATTACAGATAATGGTACTAATCTCAACAACAATATGATCACTGAACTTTGCACGCAGTTCAAGATGAAGCACTGCAACTCTTCTCCGTATCGACCAAAGATGAATGGTGCAGTGGAAGCTGCCAACAAGAATGTTAAGAAGATTGTATAGAAGATGGTTGTGACCTACAAATACTGGCACGAGATGTTACTATTTTCTCTTCATGGATATCGCACTTCAGTACAAACTTCAATTGGGGCAACCCCGTTCTCTCTGGTCTATGGTATGGAAGATGTTCTACCTATCTAAGTTCAGATTCCTTCTTTGAGAATCATGAAGGGTGCAGATTTGGACGAAGCCGAGTGGATTCAAAATAAGTTGGATCAGTTGAATTTGATTGACGAGAAAAGGCTTGCGACTGTTTGTCACGGTCAGATGTATTAGAGGCGTATGATCAAAGCCTTCAATAAGAAGATCAAGCATCGGGTATATCAGCATGGTTACTTGGTAATAAAGCACATCATTCTATCACAAGGTGATCCCAGGGGCAAATGGACTCCCACCTACGAAGGGTCATTTGTAATTAAGAAGATATTTTCGGGCGGCGCTATGATAATTACCACCATGGACGGTGAAGATTTTTCACACCCTGTGAATGCGGACATAGTTAAAAGATACTACGCATGAAAACGACCCGCTAGGTTGACTAGCCTAGGAAAAAACGGCGAACCAAAAGGGTTTGGGAAAAAATTAGGTATATATATATAAAATTATACACCCGGTAAGTTAAAAACCTGAAAAGGCAGCTTCGGAAAAAAAGGGTATCCTGGTGGACTGAAAACCCAAAAGGGCGGTCCAGGAAAAAATTAGGGATTAAAGCATATGATTATGTCCCATTGGAACACTTACAACAAGCTTTATTACCAACATCAAGTTCAAATGGTACAAATCAATTCAATCACTTCCTTCCGACAGCGAGGGATGAGATGCTTGAAGACATAGGGGCAATAGCAGGGTTGGATCCCAATTAGATCATTCCCACATAGCTATTATCTTGTTTTCACTTTGTACTCTTTTCATTTCACAACGATTTCCTCTTATTGGGATTTTTGTCTCTTTGTATAAAATCGTCTGTTTATGGGAAAACTATCAATAGAAATGCAAATTTTAAAATTCAAACTTTTTGTGTTACCTTTTCTGTTTTGTTTGCAAAAAACGTCCAGTGACTAAAATTGAATGAACATATACATATGAATATGATTAACTGTTAAACAAATATGTGCGTAAAAACAGGAATAAGCATTTGCTCGAGACTCTAGGAGTCAGGATAATGTTCAAGTCGTCCACGTATTCCCATAGATTCATCTTCACAAACTCATTTTCAATAAAGATACATTCCTGGAGAGGCTGAATTAACCTAATCTTACTCACCAGCAAGTTACCCTAGCGGATAAAGGAATATGATCTTTTTCCCGGCAACGTCGCCAACTTAACGGAATTCTAGTCTCCATCACAGATTATGGTATTGGTAGAGTTTATGGAAATTCTCTTACCCAGCTGAGTTTATTACTCCAAGACTGTAAAAACTCCTGCAAATTTATTTTTTCCAACAGAGCTCATTTCCTCAGCAAGAGTATTTCCTCAGCACAATATTTCTCCATCCAGTTTAGGGTTTATTTCTCCAACAGGGTTTATTTCTCTAACAAAGTTTAGTCTCCCCAGTCTGAATCTATTTCTCTAAATACTGACAAGGTTCCCATCTCCAGTAAAGAGCAGTCTGAATCACTATCGCCAGAGAGTTGCTACTAAATCTGGAACCATACCAAATATCGCTTAACCTTATCCTCCCTAGAAGAGTCGGCATCTATATTAGAAACTCGATCGAACAGCACCTCAGAAAGTTATCCATCTCTTTCATCCCCAGTCAGGGTATATAAGAATTAAATTCCCCAGTAGAGTGATGAACGACCACTGTTCCTGAACTCTTCTCCCCAAACAGAAGTCAACATTCCCCAGCGGAGTTTACTCAAATAGGAAGCAAACATCCCCAGCAGAAACATTCTAAACAAAGATTGAAAATTACACATATTATTCATCCCAGCAACAACCATAGATTTATTTTCCCCAATCATAAATGTTATACAGAGTTACCAATATGCTTCAACAACACTTCACATTCGTACATCATTTACAAATATCATAGCGTATGTGTGATACGGTGGGAGAACTGACTTGGGATTTTGCGTTTGTGTTTGCAAATGTTTCGGTTTAGCAAGAGTCGCCACCGACTTTTTATTTTATCCTAAGGAAAGGTCAAAAAGCACAGGAAAGACCTTTGAGATGTTTTCTTGGGTTCGGGGAGTAGATTATAGAAAGGGAAGGTATTAGCACCCTTTCTATCCATGGTTATCCATGGGCTCTTAGTTACTTGCTTAGATCACTTGCTTTGCTTTTCAATTGTTTGAAATGGTGCTCTTCAATTGTTTGAAATGGTGCTTTGTGTGTGATTTGGAAAGATATTTTGAAAAGAGGCCATCGTTGTGGCAACCTTTGTAATGATTCTTGTTTGAATGTATACAAAGGTGTTTTTATCTTTTGAAAAGTTTTCAATGTTTGAAAGTTGGATTCTGAAATTGTGTTGTGAAGTGTGTTTTGAAGATAGCAAGGATGTTTTTGCAAGCTTTTGATCAAGTAAGCAAGAGTTGTCTACCCTATTTTTACTCAAAGATCTTTCTTATGTTTTTAACCCTTTTAACAGTGTTGTTTCACCATTGTATTTGGTGAACAACCTTATGTTAGGATGTTAACGGGACAGGAGCGGGTCATCGTATAGACCATAATAGCAATAATGTCAAGTATCTTTGGCAATTTTTCTTGAGGGACTTGATTATTTTGTTTAGGTAACTCAGATAGCGTCATCGAGGGACTATGATCTTTTTGATTGTTTTTATTTTGCCAAAGTACTCAACATGCAACCATGGCCCATTTTTGAAGGCAACAAGTGGATGACACCCTAGGGGTGCAAGTGTGCATTGTGTTTGTTTTCTTCATGCATATTTATCTTGGATTAGGTCAAATTAATTATTGATTTTATTTGCATACAAACCCTAGGTCTAAGCATGGCATAATTGAAAGCTTTTAAATGTGCGAGAATTTAAATGCTATACTATTACAACATGATATAGGGAGGGGGGTACAAATTTGAATTGGGGATATTTGACAAGAAATTAAACCATAGATTACTATTACAACCAAATCGAATGTACTGAATACAATATTTAAATGTACATTAATTGAATACAATACAATAAATAAATGTCAAATAAAATGTATTATGTACAAAATGATTTTTATGTATGTAAAAAAATGCTTTTAATATGTGAAGTAAAAATAAATAAAGAAAAAGTCAAGTTTAATTATTTTTTCATTTAGGGAAAAAAAACCTAATTTTATTAATTAAATAGCATTATTTATTATTTATTTACAATAATACATTAACTTACAAAATAAAAGTATATTGTAAAAATGATATTTTTAGTGCAAAATATTAATACAAATGAAAATGTAATATTTTTGTATTTTTGTCCTAATTATTTAATAAAATAAAGTATATAAGTATATATATATATATATATATATATATATATATATATATATATATATATATATATATATATATATATATATATATATATATATATATATATATATATATATATATATATATATATATATATATATATATATATATATATAAATAGAAAGTATTTATTTACAAAAATGTGTATATCCAAGAAAATGTTTTCAAAATGTAAATAAAAATAATAAATGAAAATAAAAATATTTTTACATTATTTTAGGTTTTAATAAAAAGAATATAAAGCATTTAAATATTTTTTATACTAGTAATAATTAGAATAAATTCCAAATAAATATAAAAATTTATGAAAATAATTTTTAGGTATTTTTTATGTTAGAAAATAAAATATTAAAATAAAAAATGAAATAAAAAGCAAAAAATGACAAATGTGCAAGCAAATGGGCCAGGGGGGTGCAAACTGAATATGCATGTGTAGAAAGCAAAAGCAACTCAGGCCCAGCCCAAGCAACTTCATCTTCTTCCTCAGTTTCAAACAAAACACGCGTTCTGTACTTCCAATTCTATCTCCTGATTCTTTGATTTTTTGACAAAACTCATAACATGAACATTGTAGAGAATTAAACAACGAATTCAACCATATAAAAAACTTGGATTAACTCTCAAAGACCAGAGAGAATTTCTCTGGCCCTAATTTAGGACCTAGTTTTTTCAGCAAGTTCATGAGTGAAAATCTCTCAGCACGATTAATGTAAATGAAAACTAAGCATATGTATGGCTTCAGGGCTATGAGTACAACATATTTCATTCACAAACCTAAGCCTAACCATTCCTAAATAGAGAGATAGAAGTCCATGAAATACCTGTTTCAGTTGACTTCGAGCTGGGCAATGTAGCAACGTTCAATGGTGTTTGAGCTTCTGTTGAGCTTGCCTGAAGTCCAAGGAAGCTTCTCCAATGCTTGGCTTGCTTTGAAACAACTTGAATCGTGCTGAAGAACTCAACCTGCAGAGCTTTGAAATGAAAATGGCAAAGTGTATTAGAGGTGTTACAGCTTACAATGGGGGGCTGGGATAGTTCAAGTGAGTTGATTGGAGGGTGTTGGAACTATCTTGGGACAAAACGCACGATGGAATTTTGTTGTGGCTTGCAAAATGCAGAACCTGCCCTGTTTTGCAGAAAAATAGTGGTTCTGGGTATGGGGAGGTTTGAGTGATGAAAGGGTTATGTTTTAGGCTTGTTGGGAGGTATGGAACTTGTCTATAATGTTTGTCTAAGCTTGTGTTAACAGAAATGAAAGATTGCTTATGTTTTGCAAGTTTTCTCTACTTGAAGTTCAAAATGTGGAAGTGAAGTTACAGGCTTGTATAGGCTGTCAAATATGCTTGCATACATTATTATTGGCCCCTCTGATTTGTGGATTTGTTTTTCTGCAAGAGATCTTGGACCAATGCTCAAGGATTGTTGGTTTGACATAAAGCATACTTAAGCAAAAATGGAAATTTGCCTTTTTCTACTTAAGGCTTAATCTTGTGTATAATGACCAAATGAACAAAACAAAGGCTTAGACTGATGGATTGGCATTAAATCATGGAGTGAAAATTGGTTTTGAGGCCTGTAATGTCAAACCAAGCTAGCTAGATCAGAATTGCAAGTTGTTATGAACATGTATTGGCCATGGACAAATGTGAGTTTTTGCCAACTTCAAGCATTCGATTCTCTCTAACCACAAGGGTGTTTGAGGAGTTTTTGGACAATTTGGAAAGCTTGGAACATGCACTATAATCCATCTTTGCAATGCAACTTGAAATTCCAAGTTGAACTATGTGAAAAGTGGCCAAGAAGATGGGTCCAAATCCTGCCTAGATTAGGGCAAATTTTCTCTAAGTTAAAAGTTTTAGGTACCCTTGTTCCAAAAATCATAACTTGAGATACAAGCTTCTTTTGAGAAAACTTTGTGAATAAAAGTTGTAGACTTTGTGATGGACTATAACTTTCATGTTGCAAGTTTTTTTTGAATCCATTTTCATCTTAGTGAAAGAAGGGGACAAAGTTAGGAAAAAATAAGAAAATTTCATAACTTAGAAAAATTCTAAGTTATGAAATTTTTCCATTTTAAACCCTAATTTGCATTTTTGGGTTTCTTGATGAACAAGTTTCATAATTTGACATGTCTTGATGAAAAATAACTCTTGGCACTTGATTTTGACCAAAAAGTCAAAGTTTGACTTTTCAGTGTACAATCAAATTTTGATCAGTTGACTGAAAAATTCATCTGTCAATCCTATGCATTTGAGATCTTTTGAACTTGTTGAATGGGTCAAGATAATTTCATTGAGTTCTTGAGTCCATGTGTGAGCTTGATTTTCATTGGTTAGGTCAAACAGTCAAAAATTGCCTTTGTACAGTCAAAACCCTAAAAATGACCATTTTGCCCTTTTGGTGATCGGATTAAATTTCTTGTGGAATTGTGATCCAAACTTGATCAAATGACTCATATGAGTTCATTATGTTGATGTGGGTCAAAATTTATGAGGTTTGACTGTCAGTTGGCCACAGTTGACTTTTTCCCCAATACAGCTGATTTCTAGGTCAACTGTCCAATTGACTGGGCAAAAATTTGAATCAAGGCTTGGAACTTGGTATGGACAAACTTGTGAGTCCAATATGAAGTATGAAAGTCACTTTGGGCATTGTAGGTCAAAATATCAATGTGCAAACTTAAACCCTAATTTAGGTCAACAGTGCAAGGAGGTGTCTTGAGCAGAGCAAACCCTAGCTTGATCTTGAGTTCCAAGAGTCTTGTGATGAAAAATGTTGATGAAATAAGAGGGAAAATTTTGGGGTACAACTGTATGCATACAAAATGCATATAGCACACTCTCATTTACTTTTAGAACATCATTAAGAAATACATTTCATACATCATGACATTGCATACAGCTAGCCCTTTATCTTTTCAGGTGAAATCTACAAATAGACGAATATCATCAAAAAAATTCAAATGGGTCGCTGATTAATTCCTGAAACAAGACAGGGCGACTATCTACACGAACAGGTTGAATATTAACTCCCGAAACAGGACGGGGAAACTATATATAAAACCGAGCAAAGATTAACTCCCAAAATAGGACAGGGAAATTATCTTCCTTTTTATGGTCGAATAAAGATCGATTCCTGAAACAGGACGGGGCGACTATCTTTATCACCAAATGCTATGAGCTCCTAAAACAGGACGAGTTTACCAACAAAAAACAGATCAAAGATTAACTCCCAAAACAGGACAAGGAAACTATCCTTCTTTCTTTACAATTGAGCAAAGATTAACTCCTGAAATATGACGTGGAAACTATCTTTCTCTCTTTATGGTAGGATAAATATCAATTCCCGAAACAGGATAGGGCGACTATCGTTATCACCAAATGGTATGAACTCCCGAAACAGGACGAGTTTACCAACAAAAGACAGATCGATTAACTCCCAAAATAGGACAGGGAAACTATCTTTCTATCTTTATGGTAAGATGAAGATCAATTCCCGAAACATGACGGGGTGACTATCTTTATCACCAACAGTATGAATTCCAAAAACAGGACGGGTTTACCAATAAAGTAGATTGTAGATCAATTCTTAAAACAGGACGGGGAGACTATCTACATGACAAGAAGCTACTCAAACACCTTTCCCAGAGGTTCATTATGGAAAACATTCTTCAGATACAGTTGAGCGTAGACTCACTCTGATACTTCTATCAAGGGTTACCTTTGGATGGCATCTATAAGCCCATCTCCGATGACTCTCCGTCACCTTTCCAAATGACATCTTTAAGCTCATTCCCGGTATAATAAACCAACAGTGTTACTTTGTGCATATATGAGTGCAAAATTTTGGGCACTTAAGTATTCAATCATCTTCTACCTTCGAGTCACGAATAGCGGATATGCCAATCTAACTCTTTAGGTTTAAGACGATCGAACAGGGGAAGCTGTTGTACCCCCAAATTTTCCCTCCTAATTCTACTTTTATTTGTCTTAGGCTTTGCATTTCATTTGCGCTATTCTCATTAGGTCATTCACACATCATTCCTGCATTTCAATAAGGCAGTGGTTCGAAGTATCAGTGGTGGTGCTAACTAGGGTTAAATTTTTGTTTGAGGCTTCTACATTCTACAGTTGATTTCCTTGACTCTTCCTTGGGTAGTAGACAGTGGAATCAGGGTTTGAGAGACTAGGGTTTTGGGTCCACGGTTATTATGAAATTCTTCTTTCATCTACTACAAAGACGTCTCAAGAACAAGATGTTAGGGTTGCGACTTGTTGATGTTAAGGTTATCACCTATATTTTAAACTGAGAAGACTCTGAACTAGGGTTTTGTAGATTCTAAATATCTCAAGTCTCCTTCTTCATTCAATGTGCGTCTCAGGTGAATTGGAGTTGTTGATCTTAGGGTTTTTATAATTACTTCAGGGGAGAATCTTGTGGGCTAGGTTTCATCCTTTTGTTCTCAAATCATCTTCATTTCAAGGCATTTATTCTTGTGTTAATTTCATCAACTAGAAAAGGTTTTGTCTCAATAAGGAATATATTAAGTTTTCTTTTGAGAATTTATTGACTCGAGGCATTCTTTTGGGTCATGTAACATTTTATGATTAAGGAAAGGATTTTGCATCAAGGCATTATGGTTAAATTGAATTAAAACATAACATGTAAGTTTATTGGATGCAATTTTTGTGAATAACAAATATTGATTCAAGATCTCAAGATCATGATTTGTCAAGGTTTTATTTGAGGCCAGGATAAAAAGATTCATTATTCCAAGTGATTATTGTTAACCAAGTGATATCAAGCAAAGGTTGAAAGGTTCATAACTTACTTGAAATATAAGACATAAGTGTTAAGTTTATGATGTATTCCAAAATCAAATCCATTCATTAAATCTTATGCTCATGGTCATGATTTCAAGAGCTAAACAAAGTGAACTCAATATTATAAAATCAAAGGAAAGGTTAAACATCAGTCATCAAGTTCATTAAAAGTTACAACCATTCAATGTTGTTGTTACATCACTAACGCTACAAGTGAATCACAAAAATTACATAAAACTTTTTGTTCTAAGCCTAATCATAAGTCTTAAAGTTGCTAGAATTCCATGCTTGTCACCACATGAAATCTTCAAGACATGTCAACTTAGTTCCTTTCCCAAATTCTTTATACTAAACCACCAAAACAGCCCTGCAAATCCTGCTACAAAAACAGCTTGCTATGCTACAAAACCCATGCTTCATAAACTTCCAAAACTTGTTGCTGTTCTACTACACAAACAACCCAAAAACTAGCTCAAGACCTGCTGTTGCCCCTGCCTATAACCTGTCCAAAACCTGCACCAAAGCATCCAAGAATTACACAAACTCAGCAAAAGCATAACCTGCATCCAAAAGCTACAAAATAACCAACCAAAATTGTTCAAAACTCATCAAGTTTTCCCCCCAAAATCCATATTCTCTTCCCTATATAAACCCCTCCCTGTGTTCAAGAAAGGAGAGCGGGATACCAAAAAAAAATTCTCAAGTTTCTACATAAACTTTATTCACTACAACGGTTGTGCAAGGACCATTTTATTTTCCAAAAAAATGAGGTTTGTTCAACAGAAACCAAGTAGAAATCACATAAAAAATAGGAAGAAAATCTATAAAGATGTGATGCTGTAAAGATGTGTTGTTGAAATTGCTTCCTCGAACTTGCATCAAATTCCACGATTCCTACATAGAAAAAACTCACGGAAAAAAATCTCCAAACCTCTCAAAACCTTCTCTACATTATCTGACTCTCTATTGCATCTTCAAACTCCTACAAACATCACTACATTCCATCATCACCATCAAACTACAACAATATCAACGTAATCACTTTACTATCTTCGAATCAGCTTCAACGAAATTTCAACAACATTACAAATTCGTATAGAAGTAGAAGAAGAAGAGTGAATCGGAGAGAAGAAGAGAAATTAGCATACTTGATTTTCCTATTTTCGTAAATCACTGTCAAAATTGCATCGGACGAACTCTGATAGGTATGTTTCTGGTTTCTCCTTTCTGTGCATCATGTCTCATGAACAATTGCTTGAATACTGTTTGAATGCTTGTTGTTATTATCATGCGAATTAATTTTATGAGTTTCTGGTTTTTGATTGTTCTTATTAACTGTGAGAGTTTAAGATAAACTATGAAAAACAAATCTAAACCAAAAACTTTGGAATAACACCATAGTCATAAAGACGAAGACAGTAGAAGAAGGAGAAGCCGAGTAAGAAGGAACCGTATTGTAGCGGTAGAAATGTTCAAGACTAAGCCATTGGATTGACTAGAATTTATACAAATCAAAATCAAAATCGCCACCGCGCTTTTTTGTTTCCAAAGGAATGGGAAAAGAGCGAATAATCCAAAAAGGGGGGAAAGATTCAAGGTAAGGGGGTTGGTTATGCAAAGGGAAGGTATTAGCACCCTAAACATCTACGGTACTCCGTAGGAACCTCTTTGTAAAATCTGTATATTTTGGCTATATAAAAAAATATGTTATATATAAAATGGATGGTGGAGGTGAGAAAAGAAATATATATTTTTTATGATTTTTGCACCCGCCGCGGTTGCGAACCTTTAGTGCCTACGTACCACCTTCCGTGCAATAGAGGATCAGGGTACACGTAGTTCCTCTTTTAAAAGTTTGAAACACAAAGTGTGTTGGTTAATTTTAAGAGATAAGACATCATCGTCATTGTCCGTGTGGAAAACATACTTACTACCCACAATTATGAGAAAGGAGAATTTGCATCATCTCAAAGTGGAGGATATGGCTTGGATTTCAAAATCAACAATGCCTCACTCAACACCCAAGTGGAAAATATCTCTCTTCACTACATATTGTAGAAGTATAGTTGTTTGCATCACTACAAGGATTGACAAGAGTCTAATCTTTTAAGAAAAGTTTAAAGGTAAAAGCCAAAGTGGCAAAATGGTTTGAAATGAGATTGGTTGACTTTTAGTCTTCTCACAAAAATGTCAAGGTATTATTAAATTGATTGAATTTTATTTATGAAAATGTTTTGAAAATGCATGGACCTAAGTCCAAGTTTATTATGAAAGTGGTTTGTGTTTCAAAACAAGAAGAGTTTTAAAAAGGAGGGAGAAGATTTTTGAAATTAAAGAAGATGGGAGGAGAAGAAGAGACTATCCTAAAGCATAAGGTAAAAGCAAAGGATAAGAACCATATAACCAACAAGAAGCCAATACTTGACATTATGAGCCAAGATAGAATTCCCATCCTTTGGATTGAAACCAAGCAAGCAAAGATACTAGACCTCTTCAAATGTATTAAGTCTTCACAAAAATTGGGCAGAGTAACGGCTGTATACGGGTGAATTCCAGATTACAAACAAAGGATGTAATTACAAAAACCTGCACACAAAAACAAACAAGCAACCCAATATCATGAGGTAAAATTCAAGAGCTCCAGACAAAATAATCAGATAAGATCACAAGGTCTCCAAGATAGGCCAAGGTTTCTAATCCTAAGTCCAAGAAAAAGTCCACTGCTCCATAATGCCAAGGATAGTAACCAAATAGTCCAAGTACCATTAAGAGTTTTTTAGGGTTTAAGTTGATTATTAAGTATCTTAAGAAAGGAAAAGGAAAGCTCAAGTGAGCAAAGTAAAAAAAATGACAAGAAAATAAATGCTCAAATGAGTAAAGATGAAAGTGGCATGAAATGTAAATGCTAAAAGATAAATAGTGCATAAAGCATAAAAGAATAAAAGCATAAAATAAACAAGTCAATAATTAGTGGTTAGTTGGATGACCATCTTGAAACTTGCATTTGGAACTCATTAGAGGATTGGTAGAACCAAAGCCTCCACACAACAAGTTGCATTTGCTTTTTGTCAAGTATATCATCCATTTGGAATTCTCACAAGTACCATTTAATGATCAACGATGTTTAAGTGATCCGCGTTGACCAAAAGTATTGTAGATCCATTAGAGGATTGGTAGAACCAAAGCCTCCACACAATGAATCTCAAGGTTATTGGATCAAAGAGATCAAATTAACATACTTGGGATTGCAATCATAAGTTTGGGCCACGAATGATCATTTATTCGAATCGGGACAAAATTTAGCGCTATGTTAAGCAATCGTGAGTGGACTTATATAGAAGTCGCACCTATTTTGAGGCCGATCAATAGCAATCTATGCACCATTTGTTTTGAGACATGATATAGAGATCATGCTCCAACAACATTTAGTGCAATGAGAAGGGGATGAGATGAAGAGGAATTAGGGTCAAAAGAGAAACCATATTTGAATTAAAATTTAATCAAACTATTATTAAAATCATTCATCCATTTTTGTGGAGTTAAACTCAACACCATGGATCCAATAATATTAATAAAGCCATGGTCAAAAAATCAACCCAAGACAGCCAGAAAATAATCACAAAATAATAATATAATTAATATATACATTAAAGGGTTTAAAAATGTTTTAAAATGGAAAATAATGAGGAAAATGACAATTATGCTCAAATTAATCAAGAAATGAAAAATAAGACCATAGAAAAATTAGAAAAAAGGCCAAGTAATTTTATAAAATTTTTGGGAATTTTTAAAAGTCAGAAACTATTTTTAAAAAATAAAATAAATGGGTAAAATAAACAAAAATAGTAAAAAATAGTAAAGTCAGAAACAAAAATAAAATAAGGTCACCAATATTTGTCGCAATATCATTGGATCATTCCATAATTTTTTCAGAATTTAAAAATGTGTAAAAGTATTTTTAAACATTTTAAACAAATCAAATAAGTGCAAAATTCATAAAAAAAAATACCAAAATACAAAATTAAATTGTGAAAAAATAAAAATCAGAAAGAGAATAAACAAAAATGTTTTTCACAATTTTTTCAGATTTATTGGACTAAAAATGAATTTTCTATGATTTTTTTAAGTTTAAAACATTTACAATATAAAAATCAGAAAAAGAAAATAAAAGTAAAAGATGTGGACCATTGGATGAAAGTCAAAACGCGTTAGTAATCAAATCCAAGGGATCTGGCACGCTGTGCATATCATGGTCTTTAATAAATAATGTACAGAATCAATAATAAAATCAGAATTTGAAAATAACAAATGGCACGCCTTCATTTGTTAGAAGATGACACGTTGGTCATCTTCAACCTCCAGCCCTCACGAATTGCAGGTCTCTCAAACTGTAAAATCAGAAGCTCAGACCTATGCCATTTGCTTCGTCTCTTCAAGATGAAGACAACCACACCCTCGCGCCAAATTTATATAAATTGTAGCTCAAGCAATTTGGAAGGAAAGTTTTGAAAAGGGATTTGAAAATTCATGGTCAAAACGTGTTTCCAGTGAAATGTAAGTGTTGCGACTAGAACCAGGGAAATGAGAGCAACACAATGATATCAGAGTTTTGAAGAATTGATGAAGGAATCTACCTATTGAAGTTGAGTTGCAGAGCTCTGAAACTAGACTTCTATGGAGCAATGTAGGGCACGATTCTTGAATGTAATTATATGGTTAACTTCAGGGAAGATCAAGGAAGGTGAATTGATGGAAAAATTAGATTGGAAAAGGCTTGAGAATAGAATTCAAAGTAGATGAATTCTGGGTTGTGAAGCAAGTTTGGCAGGGTGATTCTGGCTATCTAAGCTTGGAAAATTGAACGGGGGATGACCCTCTATTTATAGGGAAGCAAATGGGATCAAAAGGAATAGAAAATTATGTGTTTGGGAGGAAATTTGTGTGGGTTTGTATCATGAAGAAAGTGTGACTCAAACTTGATCAAAACTCAGCCAAATCGTGTGTTTCATGATGCTAATCACTTCTAGAAAGTTGGTAAAATGATTAGAAACAAAAATCCGTGGAAATCTTGTGATTAGAAGCCAAAACAAAGATTTCAAAATTCTGACTTTGTGCAAAATTCAGTTTCAAACTACCAAATTCAAATCCATGGCATTTTCACCTCAAGGGGTCTTAGGGCATAATTCTTGATGCTTTGGAAATATGAGGTTACAAGCTTTGCAATGGAAAAAGAATGGAATCAAATGGATGCCTGAGCTGAAAGTTACATGGAGTCAAAGTTGAAGAAAAAGAGTTGACTTTTCATACTTAGAAATATTTCAAATTCTTCTTTAAAAATGACCTATAATCTTTTGCATCCAAACATGCCCTTCCACTTAGAATCTGCTCTTTACCAAAAAATATGGAAAGAAGTAGGTCTCTTGAATGACATTTTTCAATTTGAACCATTCAAAATATCCAAAAATTGAGCAAGTTATGACTTGTTGAAGTTGGCAAAAAATCATGAAATGACCTATAATTTTTTGCATTCTTAAGGCAACTTCCATCCATTTTCTCACTTTTCACATAAAAGAAGGAATTAAGTACACATCCTTAGGATCACCATGAAAATATAATGGGCTCAAGGTGATAAAAATTGACCAAGTTATGGCCATTTGAAGTCACATATGGAGAATTGGGGATTCATCTGGGTGACTTGTAATCTTTCTTCTTCACCAAGTTCCTTCCCCATGAAAACTCCTTGGAACTTTTGAAGTGATTTATTGGTAACTCTTTGAAGAGAAGGATGTTTTTGGAATCACTCAAAAATACCAAAAGATGAGCAAGATATGCTCCTTTGAAGTCCAAAACCGTAGCCTCTAGATCAAGAGAATGCTTTGAGGAACTTTGCCAAGTTTGAACAAACTTTTTATGCCAATATTCTTCCTTTGTGAATAGAAAATGTTGAGGATGATGATGAGGACTCAAGGCCACCAAAACCATTTCCATACCAATTCTTCCAAAACAACTTCAATGGTGAGGTTTGAATTTCTCAAGCTATTGACTAGGGCATGGAAATAAACTCATGAACCCATGATGCAACTTGCTAAACCTCATTGCCTCTACCTACATTATTAACAAGTAAGACAAACCAATATTGCATTTTGTTAATTAGAGAGAAAATCAAAGCAAAATATCCATGATCACAAAAGAAAACAAGTTAAGGTGCTTGGTAACTCCTCAAAGAGCAAAGCTAAAGATATGTAGAAGAACCAAAAGCCCTAATGTGATCTTGTTGTGATTGAAATAATATGGTATGATTAAGGAATCTTAGGGGCAAAAATTGGGGTACAACAGCTGCCCTTATTTAAGTTTCTTCTATCCAGAGATACGAAGGTTAAAAATCTTCGTGTCGACGTGATCGAAGATACTTAAATACAAAACAAACCCTATTTTTGGCCCTAAGATGCCATGCAAATGCTTATGCATATGAGTGCATATGAACAGAACCAAAGAGACGCAAAGTAACATTGGGGATGCAACAAAAATGAAGAAACAAAGGAGCAACCCCACCAGGAAAATATATCACTGGTGAACCACAAGAAAAGAATCAGAGAGGAGGATAACAAGCATCAACATTCACTGCCGATGTCTACCAATGTTCATTGAAGGTAGAAAGAGAGAATATATCATATCACCACCGTTCATCGCCGTTCACTGACGATGAATTATCCACATTCACTGAAGATAGAAAAAAGATAACAAACACCGATGTTCACTGCCAATGTACTACCAACATTCACTGATGGTAGAAAGAGAAAATATATCATACCACCACCGTTCACTGATGATGAACTATCAACATTCACTGAAGATAGCAAAAAGATAATAAACACTGATGTTCACTGCCAATGTACTACCAACATTCACTAAAGGTAGAAAGAGAAAATATATCATATCACCGCCGTTCACTGATGATGAACTATCAATGTTAACTAAAGATAGCAAAAAGATAACAAACATCAACGTTCACTGCCGATGTACTACCAACGTTCACTGAAGGTAGAAAGAGAAAATATATCAAGTTTCCCCAAGATTCTGGTGTTTTGCCTAGAACGGGTCTCAACTTCTTCTTTAACCAAGGCACTCTTCCTGGAAAGGGTAATATGTAAGTTGTCTCAAATAAAGAGACTTCCACTCATTGTCAAGGGGAATTGCAAAGAGAAATAACTTTATGGGGATAGAAATATGACTTCCCGGGGAAATGCCACAATATTCCTGCTGAGGGGATAAAGTCTTCCTGTGCAAAATAAATGCACAAACCAAAACTCCCAGTTCTCAGAAATCCAAAATAAATGATATTATCATGCAACCACAAATCCAATTCAGAAATACACTGGAGAAAGACGGCCAATGAAGATACATCCTTTGAGAAATAAACTCAAGAGGGAAACCCAAATTCAACTAAGCAAAGAGCGCTACAGGATGGTCAGAACACAATGTTAATGAACGATGGTTTTTAGTAATGCATGATGTATGTATGAATGTATGAGTGCTATCATGCATATGCTGGTAAAAGGATACATAATCAGTACAAACAAACAAAATAGCCTCATGTAATAATAACATTGGGCTAAACTTCAACCAGAAAGATCAATCCAAGAAAGGTAAAAGCAACTACAGAAACCAAACTCATTACATGCCTTAACTTCACTGAGGAGAAACATAATCCGGATGTAGCCAAATCAAGAAGATACTGGGATAGAAAACCCTTCTTCCGGTTTCATCAAAGAAAACAGTTTTCCAAAAGCAACATGACTACTGGAGATTGCAAGACCAGTCTCAAATAAAGCAGACTGACGCCGAAACAACCAAACCTCACTGGGGAATTCAATCCTACCTCCCTGAAGAAGAAGAAAAAAACAGCGGATTGAAACTTTTCATCATGAATACTCATTCCAACAAGAGATGCCCTGGGATAACTTTCCCGAGAAATCAAGAAGTCAACACTAATGCCAATACTGCAAAAAGAGCGATATCTCAGCACACCAAGGGAATAAAACCTTTCATTATAATAGGGAAAACTTTGCTGGGGAATCTGGGACGGAGGCTTCTGACCATGCAAAACAAAAATCAAAAGCGAACCATGACTTGACTGGGGATAATGGGGTCACAAACCCAATACTGTACCTTATACCCACTGATATCTACTTTAACTATCTGAGAAACACACAAAGATTACGCATACTAGCAAAATGTCCGGAGAAAACCTTCATGAAGGGAGTAAATCTTCTTAAAACAACCGGAGTTTGTTCATTCTTGGGATCACCATTCTTGTTGTCATTATTTCATCACAAATCCCAAAGTAAATTGAATTGTAAAGATCTCTTTTTTTTTTTAAAAGTTAATTTTGCTTTTTTAATCTTTTTGCTTTAACAGTTATTATCAGTAATAAATGAAGTCTTTGCAAGCTAAATAAAAATAAGAACACAAAGAATTGGGTAAAAGCTCGAATTTCATTAATAGAATGGTAGTCTGCGAATGGCGAGACTCCACAGATGATTACAAAGTTTGGGAAATGGTAATACATAATGGAAAAGATACATTGAGATACAATGACCATTATTCCCCCTAACAACTTTTGAAATCCTCAGCATCAGCTTTTGTTGAAGTATGGTGAGGATCCGAGAATGTTGTTGCTTCAACGATCAAGTCTCGTCTGACGTAGTTACTTGCCAAGAAGAATCCCTAACTTTTGCCTAAGCTGCCCTTGCGGGTTTTCAACTTAGCGGGAAATTTATTCTGTTTATGTCTCTAATTTTTGCCTAGACCGCCCTTTCGGGTTTTCGGCCTACCGAGACGCTCATTTTTGCCTAAGCCGCCCTTTCGGGTTTTCAACTTAGTGATTTGTTCTTTTATTTCTTTAGGCAAAGTATTTCTTGACTGCGTCAGCATTCATGGGACGTGGGAACTCCTCGCCATCCATAGTTTCAAGAATTAATGCACCACCAGAGAAGGCTTTCTTGACAACATATGGGCCTTCAAAATTGGGAGTCCACTTTCCCCTAGAATCAGTGTTGAAAGACATGATCTTCCTGAGCACAAGGTCGCCTTCTCTGAATTCACGAGGTTTGACCTTTTTATCAAATGCTTTCTTCATTTTTTCCTGATATAACTGCCCATCATATAAAGTTGTCATCCTCTTCTCTTCAATCAAATTCAATTGGTCAAACCTGTTCTGGACCCATTCAGCCTCTGTCAACTCGATTTCCATTATCACACGCAACGAGGGAATCTCTACCTCAACAGGGAGTACAACTTCTATTCCATACACTAGGGAGAACGGGGTTGCTCCTGTTGAAGTGTGAACAAATGTTCGATATCCATGCAAAGCAAAAGGGAGCATTTCATGCCAATCCTTATAAGTGACAACCATTTTCTGGATAATTCTCTTGATATTCTTATTAGCAACTTCAACAACCCCATTCATCTTTGGCCTGTATGGAGATGAATTGTGATGAACAATCTTGAATTCTTTGCACAGTTTTGTCATCATCTTATTGTTCAAATTCGAGTCATTGTCAGTGATGATTCTGCTCGGCATACCATACCGGCATTTAAGATTATTTTTGATGAAACGCACAACCACCTATTTGGTAACATTGGCATATGAAGCAGCCTCTACCCATTTGGTAAAGTAGTCAATTGCTACCAAGATGAAATGGTGTCCATTCGAAGCTTTGGGTTCTATCATCCCAATCATGTCAATACCCCACATAGAGAAAGCCCATGGGGAGGAAATCACATTGAGAAGTGTCGGAGGCACATGGATCTTATCTGCATAAATCTGGCATTTATGGCACTTCTTTGCAAATTTGTAACAATCAGATTCCATTGTCAACCAATAATAACCTACCTTTAGCATCATTTTAGCCATTGAATATCCATTAGCATGAGTTCCAAATGAACCTTCATGGATCTCATGCATCAACATGTCCGCTTCGTGTCTATCCACGCATCTGAGCAGTACCATGTCATAATTTCTCTTGTATAACACATTTTCACTGAGGAAGAAACTGCCTGCCAATCTTCTCAGTATCTTTCTATCTTTCTTCGACGCACCAAACGGGTATTCTTGAGTCTGAAGAAAATGCTTGATATCATAATACCAAGGTGTTGTACCCCAAAATTTTCCCTCCCATTTCCTCAACATTTTCTCATCATAAAACCCTTGGAGCTCAAGATCCAGTTAGGGTTCCTCTGCTCAAGACTTCACCTTGCACTGTTGACCCAAATTAGGGTTGGTGTTTGAACAAAGATGTTTTGACCTAAAAGGCCTAGGATGACTTTCATGCTTCATGTTGGACTCCCAAGTTTATCCATACCAAGTTTCAAGTCTTGATTCCAAATTTTGCCCAGTCAATTAGACAGTTGACCTAGAAATCAGCTGTATTGGGGAAAAAGTCAATTGTGGCCAATTGACAGTCAAATCTCATGAAAATTGACCCACATCAACATTATAAACTCACATGGACCATTTGATCAAGTTTGGATCACAATTCCACAAGAAATTTGATCAGATCACCAAAAGGGCAAAATGGTCATTTTTAGGGTTTTGACTGCACAAAGGCAATTTTTTACTGTTTGACCTAGCCAATGGCAAACCAAACTCACATATGTACTCAAGGACCCCATGGAATTATCTTGACATGCTCAACAAGTTCAAAAGATCCCAAATGCACAAGATTGACAGTTGAATTTCCCAGTCAATTGATCAATTTTGACTATATACTGAAAAGTCAAACTTTGACTTTTTGGTCAAAATCAAGTGTCAAGATTTATTTTTCATCAAAACATGCCAAATCATGAAACTTGTTCATCAAGAAATCAAGAATTGCAAATTAGGGTTTGAAATGAAGATTTTTCATAACTTAGAATTTTTCTAAGTTATGAAAAACCCTAATTTTTTCCTAACTTTGTCCCACTTTCTCACCAAGATTCATGTAGATTCAAGCAAAAGTCAAAACATGAAAGTTGTAGCCTATTGCAAAATCTACAACTTTGATTCACAAAGTTTTCCCAAAAGAGGCTTGTAGCTCAAGTTACAATTTTTGGAACAAGGGTACCAAACCATTCTTAACTTAGAGAAAATTTGACCTATTTTAGGCAAGGTTTTTACCTAACTTCAAGACCATTTTTCATATACTTCCACTTGGAATTTCAATTTGCATTTCAAATATGGAATGTAGTACACATTCCAAGCTTTCCAAAATGTCCAAGAACTCATCAAACAGCCTCATGGTTAGAGAGAATCGAATTTTGCAATATGGGAAAAACTCACTTTTAATTTGGTCAATTTACATGTTCATACATTTGTGCCATTTTGAATTCAGCATGCTTTCCTTGATTACAAGCCTCTAAACCATCCAACACTCAATAATTTAATAACAATCCTTTGTGCCAAAGTGTTGTTCTATGATTTCAAACATTATATGCAAGTTTAATCCATTTTTAGATAAAGCATAATATCCATTTTGGAAAAGTAGGACTTTATGTCAAAAGCAAATTCAAGCAAGTACAATTAAGATCTCTTTGGCACAAGTTTATGGACTAATTGCACTGATCAAGACTAAGTTGTGCAGCATAGATTGGGGGCCTCTACCTGTCTAAAAACCAACTTGGACATTTGTTGCTTAAAGTGTAAGAAACTTGCCATAACACATAACATCTATCATTCCTGTAAACCAGGCCTTAAGAAAACTTGTCAAACATTTTCTAAAGATCCATCCCAAGTTGAAACACGAGCCTAGCATCCCCAATACCTCCCCATTCCCAGAATCACCCTCAAACTGCCCAAACAGAGCATCCCTGCAGTTTGAGTTCCATAGCTCAAACCTTCCATGCATTCTTGCTAAAAACACTTCAAACATATTCCATAACATCCATATGAATTATTCCAAACCTTGAACTGAGACTGTAACAGCCATAGCACCATTTGCCATTTCCATTTTTCTCTCTTGCAGGTGGACTTCTGCAGCTTGATTTGGCACGATTCAAAACACACCAAGCATTGGAATAACATCACTACACTTCAGGCAAGCTGTACAAATCGTCATCTTGCCCTGAAAGCTCCTCCATTGCCAGACACGATTCCAACTGAACAGGTATATTCATGAAGTTCTATCTCTCAATATAGGCATTGTTAGCTCTAGGTTTGTGAATGAAAAGTGTTCTACTCATGCCCCTGAAACTGTACATACCTTTACTTTTCATTTATTTTGCATATGCTGTGAGAATTTTAAGTCTGAACATTGAACAAAAACTAGGTCAGGAATTGGGGGAGAAGAAATTCTCTCTCATTTCTGAGAGTTAGATTAATTTCTTTATATGTTTGGAATCGTGGCTTCAAGCTCTACAGGTTTCATGTTGGAAGATTTGGCAAAAGATCAAGGAATTGGAAGATAGAAAAAGCGTGTTTTCTTGAACAAAAAATGTTCTGAGGTTGAAGATGACAGGGTTCTGGGCTGGGCATGTTTCCCTTTTCTTTTTGCACCATGTTTTCACTTTTACACCCCCTAGGCCCATTTTGCTTATTTTTATGACTTTTTGACTTTTTCTTTTTTGTTCTGACTTATTTTTTTTTTTTTATAATATTAAAAATATAAAAAATATTTTTTACACCATTTTCATATTTATTAGGTATTTATTTGTTTAGATTAATATTTGTACATAAATAAATATATAAACATACTTTTATTTGAAAAATACTAAAATAATGCAAACACATTTTATTTTTCATTTTTATTTTGTTTTATCTTCTGAAAATATTTTATATAAAATCTACTTTTTTTTATAAATATTAAATATTATTATTTTGTATATATAATATATATTTAGTAAATAATACAAATATATATATATATATATATATATATATATATATATATATATATATATATATATATATATATATATATATATATATATATATATATATATTAGTATATTTAGGTTAAAATACAAAATATACACACTTTTATTTTTTATTAATATTTAATATTAAAAATACCTTTTTGACAAATATACTTCATTTTTATTTTATTTTTGTACATAATTGATTAAATATTGTATATATTAATAATTAATACATTTACTTAATGAAATTAGGGTTTTGCCCTAAAATACATAAAAACTCCAAAAAATTAATACTTTTATTTTTTGTTTCCTTTATACACAAATATACCTTTTTTTCATACATATAAAAAGCTTTTTTGCATCTTGCATATTTATTTCATTTCTATTTAATTTGTGCAATTAAATATCTTGTAAATAATTCAATATTGATGTAATAGTCTAGGTTTAAATTCCTTGTCAAAATACCCCCATTTGAACATTTGTACCCCCCTTCCCATATATTGTGTTGTAATAGCTTAGTAATTTTATTTTTCGCACTTTAACGCTTCCTAAATATACCATGTTAGAATTAGGGTTTGTATGCGAATCAAAAACAACAAAAATAGTTTGACCTAATTTCAAGATAAACAAGCATGAAAATGGACAACACTAATCACACTTGCACCCCTAGGGTATTCCACTTGTTGCCTTCAATAAATGGGCCATATTGCATGATTAGGTCTCTTTGGGCAAAACAAACAATTCAAATGATCATAGTCCCTCGATGACGCTTTCGAAAGTTGCCTAAAAATGATCAAGTCCCTTAAAGAAAAATTGCCCAAAGATACTTGGCACCATTGCAATTATGGTCTAAACGATGACCCGCGCCTGTCCCTTTCACATCCTAACACAAGAGTGTCCACCAAATGCAATGGTGGAACAAAATTGTTAAAAGGGTTAAAAACATAGGAGAAATCTTTGAGAAATTTAGGAGTAGATAACCTCTTAGTTACTTGAATCAAACTTGCAAAACAAAACACTTGCCTATTTTTAAACCACACCTCACAACACTTTCAAAAAAAAACAACTTTCAAAAACAAATGAAAACCTTTTCAAAAGACATACACCTTTGTATACATCCCAACATGGATCATTACAAAGGTTGCCGCTACATTGGCCTCTTTTCAAAACATTTTCAAACCCACACACACAAAGCACCATTTCAAACAATTGAAAATTAAGGCAAGTTGATCTAAGCAAGTAACTAAGAGCCCATGGATAACCATGGATAGAAAGGGTGCTAATACCTTCCCTTTCTATAATCTACTCCCCGAACCCAAGAAAACATCTCAAAGGTTTTTGCTGTGCTTTTTAAACCTTTCCTTAGGATAAAATAAAAAGTCGGTGGCGACTCTTGCTCAACCGAAACATTTGTGAAAACAAACGCAAAACCATAGTCAGTTCTCCCACCGTATCACAGAACTGGCGACTCTGCTGGGGAAAAAAATTAAAAGTGGAGTAACCTTAGGGCTTAGATCACCTTTGTTTTCAATTGTTTGCCTTGTTTGCTTTTATGTTTGTGGGCTTTGCATCGGAGTTTCATAGATCCTAACCCGGATCTGGGGAATCCCCTTTTTAGGTAGCATAATCTGTGAGGGACATGTCCGGCGTAGACCGACATGGGTGAAGCAGTGGCTACATTGGTGTGGCACCTTGGTCTGTACCTATATCCCTTGTGTTGCAACGAGGAGAATATGGGTCTTCTAAGGAGTCATTAAACACCAACCAACCTTAGAACCCTAAATTGACCAAACTTGGCCATAGAACAGTAGCAGTATGCTACACTCATTGAGGCTAAACTCTCGCGATGGTTCTGGCCGCAAGAAAAGATTGCGATGCTGGAGTTATGACCGATTGAGGGTAGTCAATGATTTGAGATCCTCTAGAACCCGGTTACTTTTGATAGGACAGGTTTTAACCAACGAAACTAAAAGAGGGTAATACCTAAACTTCATGCTGGCCTGAAAACTAAGGGTTGTCTTGTGTGACTTGTGTTCCTTATCATACTTGTGGTGTGCTTCATCATAGCATCATGCCATCATACCATTGCATGCATCCTGTATAAGGACTAACCCATTTCAAAGACAAAAAAGTTTCATCCTTGCTCTGTTTTGTAGGACATCATGATGCCCGTGCGTAGGAATACTATCCGGCTCAACTTTGTTCAACCACAAACTTTGCTCAAGGATTTGGTTGGTAGGATTCCAAACACTACTTCCTTCATCAACAGGCATGGTTCTCTCCTTGGCTTGATCACTGCAAAGTGGGACCAACAACTGATAAGTGTCCTGACCCAGTTTTATGACCCCCTGTATCATTGCTTTACCTTTCAAGACTTCCAGCTGGTCCCTACCCTGGAAAAATTCTCTTATCTGCTTGGGATCCCTGTTTTGGAACAAACTCCATTCACTGGTTGGGAAAAGACTCCTAGGCCTGAAGAGGTTGCTGCAGTCCTCCCCTTGACCAAAGAAGAGGTATTGGCTAACTGGGAAACTAGAAGTGGAATTAAGGGCTTTTTGGTCAAATTTCTGGTTGGCAAAGCTAATGATTTCTGGAATGACTTAGACTTCAAGGCGTACGAAGAAATTCTGGCTCTTTTAATCTATGGTCTGGTATTGTTTCCCAATCCTGACACCTTTATCAGTATCTATTCCATAAGGATCTTCATGTCTCGAAATCCTGTACCCACTCTTTTGGGTGATATCCTGCAACAACTCTATGCTCGTACTGCTCGAAAACGGGGAACTCCGTGGTGTTGTGCTCCTTTGCTAGTGAGGTGGTTTATTTCGCACCTTCCTAAGTTCGTGCTGAAGAATGAAGAAGGAAAGGGTTGGGCTCATAGGTTAATGTCTCTCACTGATAATGACATCGCTTGGACTCTTAGAGGTTTGGATGAGGTAGCTGTTATTGATCGTTGCGGAGAATACCCTAATGTCCCATTGATTGGTATCCAAGAAGGAATATCTTATAATCCATGCTTAGCTCTCCGCCAGTTTGGAAGAGCCAGAAGAGTGGGGCCTCATGAGATGTTGGTTCCTCACTTCCATTTTGAATTTCAGGCAGACAGTGACAAACTACGCCAAGGATTCATTAAGGCTTGGGACAGAATTCATAAAGCTGACCTACATGAGTTGGGACCAAAGACTTCTCTACCAATGGAACCCTATTGCAGATGGGTCCGCATCCGTGCTCAGAAGTTAGGTATGTCGTACGAAGCTGTCAGACCTATCATTCTTGAATCTCCTGATGAAGATGGGGTTCCTCCAACTGTCCTCCCTCCTCAGATACCCACTGATTTTGACACAATGAAGAGATCTTGGGCGCAGCTAAAGGAAGAACGGGATTTTTATCGGGAAAAGTTCAACGAACAGGAACGAAAGATCCAGAGGCTGACTAAGCAATTGGAGGAAGAGCGGGTTCTGAATGACTACATCCACACTGAGAAGAGGAGGCCATGGGAGCACTGATGGGCTTTGGATGTTTCCTTTTACAGCTTTTATTTCCTTTTCAGTATTTTTTCATTCCTGTAATGCCTAAGGGCAAGTTGTTGAACAATTTAAAATTTGAATCTAATAAAGTGTGTTTCCCTTTTGTCTACAAAGTTGAATCTTGTTTGTCTTTGAAAACATAAAACATACGCATCTCATCGCACCATATGCATAAGCAGGTACCCTTTTTCCACAGGTTGCTTAATCTTCTTCGCTGTTTATTTGAACAGTCATCATGAATCCAGATTCATCCAGTGAGCAAGCAATCAAGGCCCTTCAGGCCCAAAGTGCCCAGTTTCAAGAGATGGTCCTAAGCCTGGCCCAAGGTCAGCAAGAGTTGAAGGCTTTGCTCCTAAAGAAGAAGAAGAAGAAGAGGACTGCGTTGTTCAATACTGGACGCAGGTTTAGGAACACACTCCATAACGAGGCTGATCCAACTACTTCCTCTGCTGAGAAAGACAGTCCCCAAGGGGGAGGAGCTCCTAGTCCTACAGTCTCTGACAACGAGACGGACTACAATGACGAACAATACCCACCCGCTGCTGACAGATACAAGCAATTAGAAGACCGCTTGAGCGCCATAGAGATTCAGAATGTACCGGGGCTGGATTTCAGAGATTTGGGGTTATCTTTTGGGGTAGTAATCCCACACAAGTTTAAGGTGCCTGCCTTTGCCAAATACGATGGGGCTTCCTGTCCAAATTTGCATCTAAGGTCGTACGTAAGGAAGATCTAACCTTACACGGAAGATAAGAACCTTTGGATCCACTTCTTCCAAGATAGCCTTTCGGGGTCACAGCTTGAGTGGTTTTATCAGCTAGATGGAACCAGTATCCGACATTGGGAAGATTTGGCAACCGCTTTCTATAGACAATATCAATACAATTCTGACCTCGCTCCTACGCGTACCCAACTTCAGGGTATGTCTTTAGGAACGGGCGAAGGGTTCAAAGAATATGCACAAAAATGGAGAGATTTGGCTGGCAGGGTGCAGCCTCCATTAACTTATCGTGAGCTGGTTAATATGTTTCTAGGGACCTTGTCTGGTCCATTTTTCAATCATTTGGTTGGTAACTCCTCCGCTGGGTTTACGGATTTAATTCTGACGGGTGAAAGAATTGAAGCTGGCATCAGGTCAGGAAAGATACAGAAAGCTGCCTCCGTAAGTACTGAGAAGAGGCCTTTCAAGAAGGAAGCAAGTGCCGTCTATGGTCCTAGAAGACAAGTCAAGCCAGAAAGCCGCCAAGCCGTCAATGCTTTGGTCATTTCAAAACCTGTTGCTGCCCCTCAGCAGTACAATCAACAAAGAGGTGAAAGGCCCAAGAGGCAGTATACTAGGCTGAGTATGACCTTGTCACAAATCTTACCACAGCTGTTATCAACCAACTTGGTGACCATCAAAGAGGCTCCGAAGGTCGTGAATACTGCATCTCTTAAGTATAACCCAAATGCCCGTTGTGCTTATCATTCTGATAGCCCCGGGCATACTACTGATGATTGTTGGGCCCTGAGAAATAAAGTGCAAGACCTTATCGACGCGAAGGAAATTCAGTTTGAGGCGCCTGAAAGGCCAAATGTTGTAACTGCTCCTATGCCCCAGCATAGAGTAAATGCCATTGAGGAAGATTTGTATGCTGTTTCGGTGAATGATGTTGCTACCCCTCTGTTGACTGTTAAGAGGAACTCACTACTAGCCGGTTTATTTCCGGGTTGTAGCAAGGGTTGCCTCCTGTGTGCTGTTATCCCTACCGGTTGTCCGCTGCTGAAATCAGGCATCCAAAGCCTGATGGATAGCAAAGAAATTCTGTTCAAGAAAACTGTTGTTCTGTTTGTTTCCGCTGAAGAAGTATCTGTCGTCACAATTTTCAACAATCCTGCCAAAGCTCCCCCGGGGAAGCCAGTCCAAATTATGTCTGTTGCACCCATTACTATTACTGTTCCGGGGCCTCTCCCCTATGAATCTAACAAGGCTGTCCCATGGCATTATGGGGCCGACGTGTATGTGCTTGGAGTGAAGCAGGAGTTCAACACCAGTACCAGTATCAGTAACATCACTGGTCCCGCCAAGATTACTCGCAGTGGCAGGCTCTTCTCGCCTGACATTGCACCGCCAGTTATCCGAAAGCCTCTTATCATCACACCCGCAAGTGTGCATGTTCCAAATCAAGTTCCTGTGTCTACTACTACCGCCGAGTCCTCTGATGCTCGGGGCAAAGAAGTTGCTACCGATTTGCCTGCCAGGACGGAGGCACCAAAGGATACTGTTGTTGAAGCCTCCCAACAAGAGATGGAGGAAATCCTTAAAATCATTAAAAAGAGTGACTTCAATGTTGTTGAACAGTTGGGGCATACCCCCTCCAAAATCTCTATGCTATCATTGCTGCTATGCTCAGAGGCCCATGCAAAAGCCCTGATTTCATTTCTGAAAATGGCCCATGTGCCGCAAGAGACCTCTGCAGATCAATTCACTGACTATGTGGCTAATTTGACAGCTGACAATGGTTTAGGGTTCTCGGATGCTGACCTTACCGCCAAAGGGAAAAATCACAATGATGCCCTGCATGTCTCTATAGAGTGCAGGGGCACTACTCTCGCACACGTGTTGGTGGACACCGGTTCTTCCCTGAATGTTTTGCCTAAGAAGGCATTGGATCGCTTGGATTGTGAGGGTCTGGAATTGAAACCTAGTAACATCATTGTTAGAGCCTTCGACGGTTCTAAGAGGATGGTGCATGGGGAGGTAGACATTCCTATCCGTGTGGGTTCCCAAGTCTTCGACTCAACGTTCTATGTAATGGATATTCGTCCATCTTATTCCTGCTTGTTGGGTCGACCCTGGATTCACAAGGCTGGGGCAGTAACATCCACTCTACACCAAAAGCTCAAATACCCTGTCAAAGGGAAGATTGTTATTGTGCAGGGTGAGGAGGAATACATGGTTAGTTACTTGAATTCATTCTAGTATATCGAGATGGACGGGGAGTTTATTGAAACCCCCTTTCAGCATTTTGAGGAAGTACCTCCAACGTTGGCATCGGCTGAAACAGTGGTTGAAGAAGACTTTCCTCTGAAGATGGCATCCCTGAAGGATGCTCGGGCTGTGATCGAAAAAGGCAAATGTGCAAACTGGGGTCAGCTTCCTGACTTCACTCAAAAGACCGACAAGTTTGGGCTGGGCTTCACCGCAGAGGCTCAGAGGGCTGTGCGCAAAGAGAGGATCAGAAAGGCTCCGGTGTTTATCACCAACTCAAGGGTGAATGCTATCGAGGAGGACGTAGAGGAAGCGGAGTTTGACAGTTGGATCTATCCAACCACCAGCAACGGACCAAGCAACTGGACGGCAAAGGATTTTACACCTATCACATTTGTCACGCAGTAATTAACTCTTTTGATTTTCAATTTGTAACAAACAATATGTTGAAACTTTATTGGCTCGGTGTCCTACCCGGGGCATCGTAGCTCCATTTGTGAGGGCTTTTTGTATGACATTTCCATATATCATTAATCAAAACATTGGAAGTTTGTTGCATTTCAAATCTTGTGCTCTTTTTCTTTCTGTGTTATATATTGCAAAACAGCTATATTTACACACACACTCACTTATACAGGTTTCAATCCACTCTGGATCTCACTGGTAACAGCTCTGCTACCACCAGTTATGACTTCGAGAGTCCGATCAACTTGGCCGAAGACGAAGGTGAAGATGATTGCGAAGTTCCTGGTGAACTCGCAAGACTGCTACTCCAGGAAGAGAGGGCAATTCAACCACATGAAGAGCAGGTGGAAACAGTGAACCTGGGTACTGAGACAGATAGGAAAGAAGTCAAGATTGGGGCCAATCTAGAGCTCAGCGTGAAGCAACGATTGATCCAGATGCTACATGATTACATGGAGATATTTGCTTGGTCTTACGAAGACATGCCTGGTTTGGACGCCGACATTGTAGTTCATCACCTGCCTACCAAGGAAGACTGCCCTCCGGTAAAGCAAAAGGTCCGCCGTATGCGCCCAGAGATGTCCGAAAAGATCAAAGCTGAGGTTATGAAGCAATTCGATGCCAGGTTTCTAGCAGTAACTTCTTATCCTTAATGGGTTGCCAACGTGGTGCCAGTGCCGAAGAAGGACGGTAAAGTCAGAATGTGTGTCGACTACAGGGATTTGAACAGGGCAAGCCCCAAGGATGATTTCCCTCTGCCTCACATCAACGTTCTTGTTGACAATACTGCTCAACACAAGTTGTTCTCCTTCATGGATGGTTTTTCAGGGTATAATCAGATCAAGATGGCTCCGGAAGATATGTAAAAGACTACCTTTGTGACTCAGTGGGGCACCTTCTGCTACAAGGTCATGCCATTCGGGTTGAAAAATGCTGGGGCAACCTACCAACGTGCCATGGTTGCTTTATTTCATGATATGATCCATCATGAGATTGAGGTATATGTTGATGACATGATTGAAAGGTCCCAAACTGAGGAGGAGCACCTTGATCATCTGCGGAAGCTGTTTGACCGATTGAAGTTATACAAGCTGAGGTTGAATCCCAACAAATGCACCTTTGGGGTGAGGTCCAAAAAATTGCTAGGTTTCGTTGTAAGTGATAAAGGTATTCAGGTGGACCCTGCCAAGGTGAAAGCCATACAAGAGATGCCAACTCCCAAGACAGAGAAAGAAGTCAGAGGCTTTCTGGGACGACTGAATTATATTGCCCGATTCATCTCACATCTAACTGCTACTTGTGAGCCAATCTTCAAATTACTGAAGAAAGATCAAGTAGTACGTTGGAACGATGAATGTCAGGCTGCTTTTGAAAAGATAAAGGAATATCTCCAAGAGCCACCCATTCTTATGCCACCAGTGGAAGGGAGACCTCTAATACTATACTTGACAATACTTGACAACTCGATGGGGTGTGTGCTGGGGCAGCATGAAGAGTCTGGCCGAAAAGAGCACGCTATTTATTACCTGAGCAAAAAGTTTACCGACTGTGAGTCTCGTTACTCACTGCTCGAGAAAACTTGCTGCGCTCTGGTATGGGCTGCTCGCCGGCTGAGACAGTATATGTTGACTCACACTACTCTGTTGATTTCAAAGATGGATCCCATCAAGTACATATTCGAAAAGCCTGCTCTGTCTGGAAGAATAGCGAGATGGCAAATGATCTTGACAGAATATGATATCCAGTATACAACTCAAAAAGCAATCAAAGGAAGTGTACTGGTAGATCATTTGGCACACCAACCTGTGGACGATTACCAATCATTGAACTTTGAATTTCGGGACGAAGACATCATGGTGGTAACTGATTGTGAAGTGCCTGGACCGGATGAAGGACCTGAGGAAGGATCCCGATGGTCTATGCATTTTGATGGAGCCTCCAACGCTTTGGGTAACAGCGTCGGCGCTGTAATCATATCTCCCAAAGGAACTCATACTCCACTCATCGCCCGATTGTGTTTCAACTGCACCAACAACATGGCAGAATATGAGGCATGTATCATGGGTCTTCAAGCCGCAATCGACTTAAGGATCAAGTTTCTGAGTGTCTTCGGAGATTCCGCTCTCGTGATCAATCAGATCAAAGGCGAGTGGGATACGAAACACTCAAATCTTATTCCTTACAAGGAGTATGTGCTGACTTTGCTTCCCCACTTTGAAGAGATAACTTTTGAGCACTTCCCAAGAGAGGAGAATCAGCTAGCGGACACACTAGCTACGATGTCTTCAATGTTCAAAGTCAAATGGGACAATGAGGCTCCCCGGATCATTATCTGGAAGTTGGACGAACCTGCATACTGCTGCGATCTTGAAGCTGAAAAGGTGACTGAAAAACCCTGGTATCATGAGGTGAAGAGATACTTGGAAGCTCAGGAATACCCTGAAGGTGCATATGTTAATGACAAGAAGTTCATGAGGAGGTTTGCTGCAAAATTCTTCCTCAGCAACGGCATTCTCTACAAACGGAATCATGATTCAACTCTACTGCGTTGTGTGGATAAGGCTGAAGCAGAGAAGATCATGATAGAACTGCATGAAGGTACATTAGGAACACATTCCAGTGGACACACCATGGCAAAGAAAATCCTTAGGGCAGGATATTTCTGGTCCACAATGGAAGCCGACTGTTACCAACATTCTCGAACTTGTCATAAATGCCAGATCTATGCTGATAAGGTGCACATCCCTCCGGTTCCTCTGAACGTCCTGACGGCACCTTGGCCTTTTGCAATGTGGGGTATCGATATGATCGGCGAGATTTGACCGATGGCATCCAATGGGCATCGCTTCATCTTAGTAGCAATTGATTACTTCACGAAGTGGGTTGAGGCAGCTTCCTACGCCACAGTAACCAAGAGTGTCGTTGCACGTTTCATCCGGCATAACCTGATCTGTCAGTACGGCGTCCCGGAAAGAATCATTATGGACAATGGTACCAATCTCAATAACAAGATGATCACTGAGCTCTGCGAGCAATTCAAGATACAGCACCATAACTCTTCTCCTTACCGGCCGAAGATGAATGGGGTTGTAGAGGAAGCTAATAAGAATATCAAAAAGATTGTGCAGAAGATGACAGTGACCTATAAAGATTGGCACGAGATGTTACCGTTTGCTCTTCATGGGTACCGTACCTCAGCAAGGACGTCAACTGGGGCAACACCTTTTTCCTTGGTCTATGGCATGGAGGCAGTCTTGCCGATTGAAGTCCAGATACCCTCTCTCCGGATAATGAAGGATGCAGACTTGAGTGAATATGACTGGATCCAGACTCGACTTGATCAATTAAACCTGATTGACGAAAAGAGACTCACCGCTATCTGTCATGGTCAGACATACCAAAAACGGATGATCAGGGCATTTAACAAGAAAGTCAGACCACAAGAGTATCAAGTTGAGGACCTGGTAATCAAACGCATCATCCTTCCTCAAAGTGATCCTCGGAGCAAATGGACCCCTACGTACGAAGGGCCATTTGTGGTTAAACATGTGTTCTCAGGAGGAGCCATGATTCTAACCACCATAGATGGTGACGACCTTCCTCACCCCGCCAATGCAGACATAGTAAAAGATACTACGCATGAATAAAAGACCCGCTAGGTTGACATACCTAGGCAAAAATAAGGGCTTCCAGGCGAACCAAAAGGGTTCGGGTAAAAATAAGGGATGAAATGAAAAAATCTGTACACCCGGCAAGTCGAAAACCTGAAAAGGCGGCTTGGGCAAAAATGGGTATCCCGGTGGACTGAAAAACCGAAAGGGCGGTCCAGGCAAAAATTAGGGATAAAGTGTAACACTATGTCTCATTGGATCACCTTGCATCCAGAGCTCGGCATCAACTATCTGGCTCAGACTTCGGCATCGACCAATCAGCTTCATCTTCAACTAAGCAGCAAAGTGATGAGACGCTTGAAGACATAAAGGCGATAGCAGAGTTGGAACCCAGTGGGAATATTGTGCACATAGTTGTTTTGTTTCCTTTTCAAAATTGTATAAACTCTATGTTATTCAGCGGCATTCTCTTACTAGGATGTCATCCTCTTATGCAAAAAATGCCTATTTACAGGCAAATTTCAAAATCAATACAGATTCAGTTTTCCAAACAAATTGCCAATTGTTTTTCCTTTTTCTGTTTTGTCTTGCGAAGAACGTCCAATGTTCATTTTTGATATATGCATTTGACATTAAATTGCTAATTCATAAATACTTGCATATGAAACAAAAGACTAATTACAGGTGACATCAGAAACAGGGGCAATGTAAAGTTGTCTGATGCAGTCTGGTTGCTTTGTCCGCCAAGGTACCAAGGTAGATTTAACTGAAGGATATGATCAAGTTCTCTCAACTCCCCACAGAGTAAGACAAGATAGCAACATTCCCAAGTGTAGTATAGGCATTCATTAGCAAGCATCCCCGCCAGTCTTGATCTAAGATTGTTCCCCGGCGGAATATAGATACCCCAGTGCAATTCCAAAAGTTTCCCCAGGAAAGTGGAATTCTTATCCCCAACAGGTTTTGAAGCTTATCCCCAGTAGATTCTGGAAGCTTATCCCCTGCGGAGTACGAACGTCTCTCCCGAGCTTTGTTCAAAGTTATTCCTCATAAGGGTTTATAACTGGGTTATCCTCAACTAAATGCCACGGAAGATCGCCCTCGGCAAAGTTCTTTCAATCCCCAGCGGAGTTCATCAAAAGTTCCCCAACATAACTTATCAACGCAATCCCCAGCGGAGTTTATCATCATCATCCCCAGCGGAAGCAAAGAGCTTTACTCTTCAACATCAGCCCAGGATTTAATTCCCCAGCCGGTCGTCAAGGATTTATTTTCCTAGACGAAAATACATTCATAAACATTTCACATTTCATACATCTTGCTTACCTACATGATAAAGTGCATACAACACTATCTCATGTGGAACATCATGACATCATGCATGCCATACATCATGACATTGCATACAACTGATGTTTTGCCTTTTCAGGAAAAAGACAACTACCTTCAACTGTCACAGTTTCCATATTCGATTCCTGTATCTAGCCAGGGCACATCTGTGAGTGATCTATTTCCAGATTCGATTCCTCTATCCAGCCAGGGCATATCTATCAACTACCACAATTCCAAATTCGATTCCTGTATCCAGCCAGGGCATATCTGTTGACAACATTTCCAGATTCGATTCCTGTATCTAGCCAGGGCACATCTGAAGAGTTTGAAGGTTCAATTTCTGTATCCAGCCAGGGCATCAACTGTCACAATTCCGGATTCGATTCCTGTATCCAGCCAGGGCATATCTGTTGACGACTATTTCCAGATTCGATACCTGTATCCAGCCAGGGCATATCTCTGAGCATCCGATTGTAGATTCGACACCTATATCTAGCCAGGGCATGTCTGCATGAAGAGATTGAAGATCAACACCTGTAACAAGCCAGGAAAATATCTGTCTTTCTCAAAATACACAAGTTCTCGCTAAGGAATCTCTTATGCGATCAACACTTACAAATGGCATCTATAAGCCCATTCCCGACAAAGTTCTGTCGCATCTCCAGATGGAATCTATAAGCCCATCTCCCTATCCACCATCTCTCCAAATGGCATCTATAAGCCCATTCCCGACATCACATTGCTGATACTCCAACATGCGAGTGCAAATTTCCGGGCACTCTAGTGTCCAATCTCCTTTTACCTTCGAGTCACGAAAGGCAAACTTGCCAATCTAACTCTTCAGGTTCAAGAAGATTGAACAGGGGCAATTGTTGTACCCCAAAATTTTCCCTCCCATTTCCTCAACATTTTCTCATCATAAAACCCTTGGAGCTCAAGATCCAGTTAGGGTTCCTCTGCTCAAGACTTCTCATTGCACTGTTGACCCAAATTAGGGTTGGTGTTTGAACAAAGATGTTTTGACCTAAAATGCCTAGGATGACTTTCATGCTTCATGTTGGACTCCAAAGTTTATCCATACCAAGTTTCAAGTCTTGATTCCAAATTTTGCCCAGTCAATTAGACAGTTGACCTAGAAATCAGCTGTATTGGGGAAAAAGTCAATTGTGGCCAATTGACAGTCAAATCTCATGAAAATTGACCCACATCAACATTATAAACTCACATGGACCATTTGATCAAGTTTGGATCACAATTCCACAAGAAATTTGATCAGATCACCAAAAGGGCAAAATGGTCATTTTTAGGGTTTTGACTGCACAAAGGCAATTTTTGACTGTTTGACCTAGCCAATGGCAAACCAAAATCACATATGGACTCAAGGAACCCATGGAATTATCTTGACATGCTCAACAAGTTCAAAAGATCCCAAATGCACAAGATTGACAGTTGAATTTCCCAGTCAATTGATCAATTTTGACTGTATACTGAAAAGTCAAACTTTGACTTTTTGGTCAAAATCAAGTGTCAAGATTCATTTTTCATCAAAACATGCCAAATCATGAAACTTGTTCATCAAGAAATCAAGAATTGCAAATTAGGGTTTGAAATGAAGATTTTTCATAACTTAGAATTTTTCTAAGTTATGAAAAACCCTAATTTTTTCCTAACTTTGTCTCACTTTCTCACCAAGATTCATGTGGATTCAAGCAAAAGTAAAAACATGAAAGTTGTAGCCTATTGCAAAATCTACAACTTTGATTCACAAAGTTTTCCCAAAAGAGGCTTGTAGCTCAAGTTACAATTTTTGGAACAAGGGTACCAAACCATTCTTAACTTAGAGAAAATTTGACCTATTTTAGGCAAGGTTTTTACCTAACTTCAAGACCATTTTTCATATACTTCCACTTGGAATTTCAATTTGCATTTCAAAGATGGATTATATTACACATTCCAAGCTTTCCAAAATGTCCAAGAACTCATCAAACAACCTCATGGTTAGAGGGAATCGAATTTTGCAATATGGGAAAAACTCACTTTTGATTTGGTCAATTTACATGTTCATACATTTGTGCCATTTTGAATTCAGCATGCTTTACTTGATTACAGGCCTCTAAACCATCCAAAACTCAATAATTTAATGACAATCCTTTGTGCCAAAGTGTTGTTCTATGAGTTCAAACATTATATGCAAGTTTAATCCATTTTTAGATAAAGCATAATATCCATTTTGGAAAAGTAGGACTTTATGTCAAAAGCAAATCCAAGCAAGTACAGTTAAGATCTCTTTGGCACAAGTTTATGGACTAATTGCACTGATCAAGACTAAGTTGTGCAGCATAGATTGGGGGCCTCTACCTGTCTAAAAACCAACTTGGACATTTGTTGCTTAAAGTGTAAGAAACTTGCCATAACACATAACATCTATCATTCCTGTAAACCAGGCCTTAAGAAAACTTGTCAAACATTTTCTAAAGATCCATACTAAGTTGAAACACGAGCCTAGCATCCCCAATACCTCCCCATTCCCAGAATCACCCTCAAACTGCCCAAACAGAGCATCCCTGGAGTTTGAGTTCCATAGCTCAAACCTTCCATGCATTCTTGCTAAAAACACTTCAAACATATTCCATAACATCCATATGAACTATTCCAAACCTTGAACTGAGACTGTAACAACCATATCACCATTTGCCATTTCCATTTTTCTCTCTTGCAGGTGGACTTCTGCAGCTTGATTTGGCACGATTCAAAACACACCAAGCATTGGAATAGCATCACTACACTTCAGGCAAGCTGTACAAATCGTCATCTTGCCCTGAAAGCTCCTCCATTGCCAGACACGATTCCAACTGAACAGGTATATTCATGAAGTTCTATCTCTCAATATAGGCATTGTTAGCTCTAGGTTTGTGAATGAAAAGTGTTCTACTCATGCCCCTGAAACTGTACATACCTTTACTTTTCATTTATTTTGCATATGCTGTGAGAATTTTAAGTCTGAACATTGAACAAAACTAGGTCAGGAATTGGGGGAGAAGAAATTCTCTCTCATTTATGAGAGTTAGATTGATTTCTTTATATGTCTGGAATCGTGGCTTCAAGCTCTACAGGTTTCATGTTGGAAGATTTGGCAAAAGATCAAGGAATTGGAAGATAGAAAATGCGTGTTTTCTTGAACAAAAAATGTTCTGAGGTTGAAGATGACAGGGTTCTGGGCTGGGCCTGTTTCCGTTTTCTTTTTGCACCATGTTTTCACTTTTACACCCCCTAGGCCCATTTTGCTTATTTTTATGACTTTTTGACTTTTTTCTTTTTTGTTCTGACTTATTTATTTTTTCTTATAATATTAAAAATATAAAAAATATTTTTTACACCATTTTCATATTTATTAGGTATTTATTTGTTTAGATTAATATTTGTACTTAAATAAATATATAAACATACTTTTATTTGAAAAATACTAAAATAATGCAAACACATTTTATTTTTCATTTTTATTTTGTTTTATCTTCTGAAAATATTTTATATAAAATCTACTTTTTTTTATAAATATTAAATATTATTATTTTGTATATATAATATATATTTAGTAAATAATACAAATATATATATATATATATATATATATATATATATATATATATATATATATATATATATATATATATATATATATATATATATATATATATATATATATATATATATATATATATATATATATATATATATATATATATATATATATATATATATATATATATATATTAGTATATTTAGGTTAAAATACAAAATATACACACTTTTATTTTTTATTAATATTTAATATTAAAAATACCTTTTTGACAAATATACTTCATTTTTATTTTATTTTTGTACATAATTGATTAAATATTGTATATATTAATAATTAATACATTTACTTAATGAAATTAGGGTTTTGCCCTAAAATACATAAAAACTCCAAAAAATTAATACTTTTATTTTTTGTTTCCTTTATACACAAAGATACCTTTTTTTCATATATATAAAAAGCCTTTTTGCATCTTGCATATTTATTTCATTTCTATTTAATTTGTGCAATTAAATATCTTGTAAATAATTCAATATTGATGTAATAGTCTAGGTTTAAATTCCTTGTCAAAATACCCCCATTTGAATATTTGTACCCCCCTTCCCGTATATTGTGTTGTAATAGCTTAGTAATTTTATTTTTCGCACTTTAACGCTTCCTAAATATACCATGTTAGAATTAGGGTTTGTATGCGAATCAAAAACAACAAAAATAGTTTGACCTAATTTCAAGATAAACAAGCATGAAAATGGACAACACTAATCACACTTGCACCCCTAGGGTATTCCACTTGTTGCCTTCAATAAATGGGCCATATTGCATGATTAGGTCTCTTTGGGCAAAACAAACAATTCAAATGATCATAGTCCCTTGATGACGCTTTCGAAAGTTGCCTAAAAATGATCAAGTCCCTTAAAGAAAAATTGCCCAAAGATACTTGGCACCATTGCAATTATGGTCTAAACGATGACCCGCGCCTGTCCCTTTCACATCCTAACACAAGAGTGTCCACCAAATGCAATGGTGGAACAAAATTGTTAAAAGGGTTAAAAACATAGGAGAAATCTTTGAGAAATTTAGGAGTAGATAACCTCTTAGTTACTTGAATCAAACTTGCAAAACAAAACACTTGCCTATTTTTAAACCACACCTCACAACACTTTCAAAAAAAAACAACTTTCAAAAACAAATGAAAACCTTTTCAAAAGACATACACCTTTGTATACATCCCAACATGGATCATTACAAAGGTTGCCGCTACATTGGCCTCTTTTCAAAACATTTTCAAACCCACACACACAAAGCACCATTTCAAACAATTGAAAATTAAGGCAAGTTGATCTAAGCAAGTAACTAAGAGCCCATGGATAACCATGGATATAAAGGGTGCTAATACCTTCCCTTTCTATAATCTACTCCCCGAACCCAAGAAAACATCTCAAAGGTTTTTGCTGTGCTTTTTAAACCTTTCCTTAGGATAAAATAAAAAGTCGGTGGCGACTCTTGCTCAACCGAAACATTTGCGAAAACAAATGCAAAACCATAGTCAGTTCTCCCACCGTATCACACAAGGTTTTTCATCTGCTACCTCCTCTGTCGCAAACACATGAGCGGGCCTATCCAGCCGTCAAACTGTAATTCGGGGTATATCATTCCAAGCATTTACTTGGTACATGGAAGCCAGAGTTTCCAGAGCATCCGCCATTTGATTTTCATCTCTAAGAATGTGATGGAATTCGACTTTATTGAAGAAGGGTAATAATCTTCCAGCATAATCTTTGTAAGGGATTAAGCCAGGGTGACGAGTGTCCCATTCTCCTTTTATCTGATTTATTACCAAGGCTGAATCACCATACACATCCAGAATCTTGATTCTGAGATCAATAGCTTCCTCAAGACCCATGATGCAAGCCTCAGATTCTGCCATATTATTAGTGCAATCAAATTTTAACCTTACAGTAAAAGGAATGTGCGATCCATGAGGAGTGACAATCACAGCACCAATTCCTTTACCATAAGCATTCACAGCTCCATCAAATATCATACTCCAACGAGATTCAGGGTCGGGGCCCTCCTCAGGAAATGGTTCATCACAATCTTTCACTTTCAAGAACATCACATCTTCATCGGGGAATTCATACTCTGCAGACTGATGATCCTCCACTGGCTGGTGAGCAAGGTAATCTGCCAACATACTACTTTTAATAGCCTTTTGAGTGTGGTACTCGATATCATATTCAGATAACAACATCTGCCAGTGGGAAATTCTCCCAGTAAGAGCAGGCTTCTCAAAAATATACTTGATTGGATCCATTTTAGAGATCAACCAAGTGGTATAATTTAACATATATTGCCGCAAACGCTTTGCCGCCCAGGCCAAAGCACAAGACATTTTTTCTATCATAGAATACCGCGACTCACAATCAATGAACTTTTTGATTAGATAATAAATGGCGAACTCTTTCTTTCATGTTTCATCCTGTTGTCCCAGAATACAACCCATGGATTTATCTAACACTGTTAGATACATAATCAATGGTCTTCCTTCTACGGGAGGGAGCAAGATAGGAGGTTCAAGCAGATACTCTTTAATACTTTCAAATTCCCTTTGGCAGTCATCCGTCCACACACAACCTTGATATTTCTTTAACAACTTAAAGATCAGTTCACACGTTGCAGTCATGTGGGAAATAAATCTGGAGATATAATTCAAACACCCGAGGAAACCCCTGACTTGCTTCTCAGTTCTTAGTGCTGGAATTTCTTGAATTGCTTTGACTTTATCGGGGTCAACTTCAATTCCTTTCTGGCTAACAATAAGACCCAACAATTTCCCCGATCTAACTCCGAAGGTGCATTTATTTGGATTCAAGCGGAGACGATATTTCCTCAAACGCTGAAACAACTTCAACAAATCTTCTATATGCCCTTCTTCAATTTGGGATTTGGCAATCATATCATCAACATATACTTTGATTTCTTTGTGTATCAGATCATGGAATAGGGTTGTCATAGCCCTCTGGTACGTTGCACCAGCGTTATTCAACTCGAAGGGCATCACTCTGTAACAGAATGTTCCCCATGGTGTGATAAACGTTGTTTTTCCCATGTCCTCTGGAGCCATTCTTATTTGATTATACCCGGAAAATATGTCCATGAACGAGAATACTTTGAATTTTGTTGTGCTATCCACTAACATGTCGATGTGAGGCAATGGAAAATCATCTTTTGGACTAGCTTTATTTAGATCTCTGTAATCTATGCACATGCGGACTTTTTCGTCTTTTTTCGGTACTGGGATAATATTGGCAATCCATTGAGGATATACTGACGTCACAAGAAAACCAGCATTAATTTGCTTTAGGACCTCCTCTTTGATCCTTACTGCCATATCTGGGTGGGTTCTTCTCAACTTTTGTTTAACTGGCAGACACTCTGGCTTCAACGGAAAACGATGTTCGACAATGTCTGTATCTAGACCAGGCATATCTTGATAAGACCAAGCAAAAATATCCACATACTCTTTCAACAGCTCAATCAACCCGCTCTTTACATCAGGATGCAACGATGCTCCATTCTTGACTTCCTTCAGATCTTCCTCTGAACCCAAATTAACCACTTCCAAAGGCTCTTCATATGGTTGAATGGTATTTTCCTCGTGCTCAAGAAACCGTGAGACCTCTTCTGGAATCTCATCATAATCTTCTTCTTCAGCCCTAAACACAGGACATCCAAAGTTGGGAGAGGATGCAGGGTCATTGTATTCAACAGGTTTTTTAATTAATCTGCACATATGATTTATGATTGCTTTTAGAAACTGACACATATAACAATTGATCATGCAGATTAATTTTCAGTTATTATTTATTTTGAAAGGTTTTTTTATTACCTTTTCCCAGGAAAAAGCAGAAAATAAAAGACATAGCTTGGAAGCAAAGATAACTTTTATTAATGATCTTAATAGTTATAGCAAACAGATAAGCCCTACAACATTAATACTTCCACCTTGGGCAAAGTGAAAGCTTTTCAAAAGAAAGAAACAAATTAACAAAACAAATTACTTTGAAACATGTATGTAAGAAGGAACATCAATGGTGACCCAGTTCTGAACTCGGACTCCATGCGTCACATAATTCGGTACTTTCTTCTCTGCTTCATCCTCTTCAACAGCATTAATTCCAGAACCAATTGGATGGAGGTAGCCTCCGCTGCGGAAAACATCATGATAATTGTTCATAGAAGACATTGACTTCAAACTTTTGCCTTTGCCATTCCTCGAAGAGAAACCCAAACCAGCTCTATTTTTGTTCACGGGTGGATCCACAAGTCGTCCCCAAACTGCATTATGACCATTGCGCACCACCTATTGTGCGTCCTTCAGCGAAACCCCAGAATTCTCATTTCTCCTTATGTTGTCAATGGATAGGGCTTGGAACTGGGTTCCGACAGCAGCCTCATCCGCTTCTACAATACTGAAAGAGGATAGATGGGATATCAACAACGCCTGCTCCCCATTTATGATCACTACCTTCCCTTTACGCACAAATTTTAGCTTCTGATGCAGAGTTGAAGTGACAGCCCCTGCTTCATGTATCCATGGCCGTCCTAGCAAACAACTATACACAGGAATAATGTCCATTACCTATAAGGTTATCAAGAACAAATGTGGTCCTATATGGATGGGAAAATCCACTTCACTGATGACAGATTTCCTCGACCCATCAAAAGCCTTCACAATGATGCCACTCGGGCGAATAGGTGTTCCCTGATACTTTAACTTCATGAGGGTACTCTTCGGTATAACATTCAACGCGGATTCGTTATTAATTAGCACATTGGATAGTGAGTCATTCTTGCAGTTCATGGATATGTGGAGGGCCAGGTTGTAATTCCTCCCTTCATCTGGTAACTCATCATCACAGAAACTCAAGTTGTTACAAGACATAATGTTTCCAATTATGCTGCTGAATTGATCTAACGGCATGTCATTCTCTATAAAAGCTTGGTCTAGTACTCTCATTAGTGATTCTCTATGAGCGTAGGAATTCATCAATAAAGCTAGGATAGATATCTTTGAAGGAGTCTGCAATAGCTGATCTACAATTTTGTAGTCGCTCATCTTAATTATCTTCAAGATATCATCCACTTCTTTCTCTAATGTAGCTCCACTAGTCTCTCCTGCAGCCTTCTTAGGCTCATCGTTCTCAGCAATTTTCTTTCCAGCAATAACATCTCTTCGAATAACCGGCGCAAACACACGACCGCTACAGGTCACCCTGCTATTATCAGCTATATTTCCAACATCTAGCATTGGCTGGATGGGAATTTCCACCCCATCTTCTAATATTGTAGTGTTGTATTTGAAAGGCACAGCCTTATCTGATTTATAGGGAACAAGACCTGGCAGACTAATTACCAATGGGGTAACAACTGGTTTTCTATGGTACTCCACCTCAAGATGAGCGGGTGCTCCAAAACAAGGTACAATGACGTTTACCCCTTCCTCAACACAATCAGCCCTCAAAAGGTCATTTCCGGTAAACAAATCTTCGTCTGAAGAGAAATACTCATCCGCGGAGGCATGCTCTTCCTCTGACTCTTCTTCCATCAAACAAACTTCAACCATATCAATCTCGTGATAATCATCTCTCTGACCTGTGATCTTGATAATTCCATTGTCTAACAGCAATTGAATACCCTCTCTCACAATAGAACATCCTCGGGGGTCTCGACAGCAAACTATGTAAGATCCATATTGGTGTTCCACCTGACCAGCAGTACGGCAGAAGGTAGCATGCAACTGCACGAGATCCTCATTCAAATGCTCCACATCAAAAAATTTGAATTCACCCGGACATCCAGAAACCATATTCACTTCCTCTTCATATTTTTCCCTAGGCCTGATTATATGGATTAAACCTTCATCCATCATCTCTTGTAAATCAGCCTTTATCTTCTCGCAACCCTATATGTATGTACTGCAAACAGCACAACCGGCATGGTCATGCGTATAATAACTGAATTCACAAAGGTTTGCGTGCATCTTCACCAAATCCCCTCTAACCAGATTAATGTCAAAAATCCGGAAGTCACCTGGACAACCGGCCACCATATTCACAGCACTCACTCCCCCGTGCTTGGGTAGAGTATTGTCTTTCACATTAGGTCCCATGTATTTGAAAGATAAAATTCCATACTTCACCAACCTTTTCACTTCAGTCCTCAAAGGATAACAGTTCTCAACACTATACCCTGGTGCTCCCTGACGAAAGGCACACATCTGGTCTGCTTTGTTATACCAAGGCAATGGTGATGGTACAGCGGGTGGTGGTCGTGCCTGGACCAACTTCTTCTTAATCAATGCTGGTAGTAGCTCTGCATAAATCATGGGAATAGGTTCATAGTTCTCCCTTCTCTGATTATTCCCTTGGTTCCCCTGCTGGGACTGTCTTTGATAAGCAACGGTAGTCGGAGCGGCATTCATAATAGGAGTAACTGAGGCAACTTGCTGGTGATGCTGATAATTCCTTATAGGAGCGTTCACTCTCCTCTCTTGTATGACATCATTTGTATCCCCTTCTTTCTTCTTTGTAAGCCCATAAACTGGTTTTTTCACACTTCCGGATCTTTCACACTTTGTCAAACGGCCTTCTCTTACTGCCTCTTCTAGGCGGACGCCCATTCCTACCATATCTGTAAAATCACTTGGTGCGCTTGCTACCATTCTTTCGTAGTAGAAAGCGCCTAGCGTCTTTAGAAAATTTTTAGTCATTTCCTTCTCCTCCATGGGAGGAATCACTTGGGATGCTACTTCGCGCCATCTCTACACATATTCTTTGAATGATTCTCTGTCTTTCTGAACCATGGCCCTAAGCTGGTCATGGTCAGGCGCCATGTCCACATTGTACTTGTATTGTTTAATGAATGCTTCTCCCAAATCATTAAAAGTATGGATGTTGGTGTTGTCTAAACTCATGTATCATTTCAACGTTGCGCCGGTCAGACTATCCTGGAAAAAGTGAATCAGCAGACGCTGATCATCGGTGTGGGTAGACATTCTCCTCACGTACATCACTAAGTGAGCACGAGGGCAAGTGTTTCCCTTGTACTTCTCAAACTCCGGGACCTTGAACTTAGCAGGCACTTTGACATTCGGGACCAAACACAGCTCATTCACATTCTGCCCTAATAGCTCTTTTCCCCTAAGAGCCTTCATCTCTCTTTGCATTCTATCAAACTGCTCTTGGAAATCATCTATTCTGTCATAAAGACCCAAATCTTCACTCGGCGGAGGGAAAGGACGACACATATCTTCATTAACAAACGGAACCAAATTCACCGAAGGAGGTGCAGCAGGAACAATATGCACCACAGGAGGTGCTGGAGTAACAACATTTTGAACCATTGGAGCATCTTGGGGGCCCAAATTGAAACCTTCAGGTGCAAAATTCTATGGCATCCCCCACGGATAACCCTGAGGCATACGGTTTTGAACAACAGTCGGAGTAGCAGATACGGGAACAATCGGAACTTCAGTATTTGCCCTCGTTGGTTGAGGTTGAACACTCGGTGGCTAATTCTGAGCAACCACCAGAGCTTCCATCAGACTAGTCAAGTTGTCCAAACCAGCCTTCAAAGCATAAACTTCTTCGCGTAGCTCGCGATTCTCCTGTTCCAAGTTGTCCATCTTCTTTTTGAAGTTAGCCCGAGTGTTGTAGTGATGAGTCAGCTTGCTGAACGAAGCAAAAAGCTGGGTAAGGCACCTGGATATGCATAATAAATGCAAGAAATATGTGCAATATGATGCATGACATGCAATGCATATGATTGTTTTTACTTTGTTATTTAATATTTCAAGGGATTTAACGTTTATAGACATATTGCAAACATCAAAATAATAACACATTTGAAATACTGAAATTTTTTTATTATAATAACTTCAAAAATGGATTACAAGTTTCAATGATCCCAAGTACAAGATGAAAATACAATCTAAAAATCCTGAGAAAAAGAACTGATGGAGATCAATCTGTACGCTGGCGCTTCCCTGTGATCCTGGCAATCTGAGCCCTCAACCTCTGGTTTTCTTCTACATGTCTGATGGCAACCTCCTTCCAATCATCTGAAGCAGGAAGTGAGTAATCAGTACTTGTTTGAGGCTTAGGAGAAAATAAATCCCCTTGCCTCTCCATAGACTCCACTGCTCGACTCTCAAGGATCTCGATCAAATCATTTTTCTCCTTCAAGTCTGCTTTATAGGAACTCTCTAAAGTCTGGAACTTGTTCTTCCAAGCATCTCTTTCCTCTTGCGTTCTGATCAAAGCAAGTTGCAGTTCTTCTAGATCATCTAATAAAGGAGGAGTGGTCTTCAAAAATAGATCAGGCATGGGTGTCTCCTGAGTATACGGCATCTTCAACTGAATGGCTCTCGATCAGACCCACTGAAGATATGGCTCCAAAGAAACATCACCTCTAGGTCCCAAATCCTTCCTACTCTTCTTATGAATGTGACGCTAGGCCTTCGCAATCTGTTCCCTAGCTTCCCTGTGGTCTTCTCCTTCCTTCAGAAAGAAATTACTCAAATGAATATTGTTCGGTTTATCCCTCATTGGATAACCAAGTTGTCGCCGTGCAAGAACAGGGTTATAGTTAATTCCTCCCTTTGTACCAAGAAGCGGCACATTAGGGAAACTACCACAAATGTCAACAATCTCTACATCCTGATAAGCTCGGTGATACCAATCAATATCCGAGTGAGTAAGTGCCATGATCTTAGGAGCCCAACGGGGTTCCTTCTTGACATCCCAAAAAGCATCAGACTGAGGCATATGAGAGATGAACCACCAGTACAATAGAGGTGTGCAACAGATAATCGTTCCTCCATGATAAGAACTCCGAAGATGAACAAAGTAATAAGAATCACCCAACAGTGTAGGAATTGGGTTTCCAATCATGAAAATCCTAATAGCGTTAATGTCGACAAACTTATCCACATTAGGAAATAAGAATAATCCATAAGCAAGCAGAGCAAAGATCGCCTCAAAAGCAACTGTACTCTTCATTCTAGCAAAGTAACGAGCTTTCTCCAATAAGAACTGAGCTGGTAATCCTCTAATCCCTCCTTTGGTAGTCATATGGGCTTCCACCTCAGACTTCCCTAGATGAATCAAAGCAGCAATCTCATGTGGTTTTGGCTTGCCCTCCAAACCAGTACAAGGAACACGATCAGTAACGGGTAAATCCAATAGATAGGAATACTCCTCCAGTGTAGGCATCAACTAATAATCGGGAAAAGTAAAGCAGTGATACATCAGATCATAGAACTAGACCAAGGTCGAGAGAATACCCTCCTTCATCTTCAGATTCAAGAGAGGAATAATGGATCCATACTTCTTCTGAAAGTCTACAGAACACTCGATCTTTGGAATTAGGCTGATCAACTCATCTATCTTGGGATCCTTGAAACTGTATTTCCTGGTGTTGTACCCCAAAATTTGCCCTCTCAATTCTCAAGGCATCTCTCACAATGATTCTCAAAATTCAAGCTTGCATAAGTACATTGGGATTTTCCAGCACCAGAATTAAGAGGAAGCTGTCAAAAAGGGAGAAAACAGATAAAAATAACCTTTTGACGAATTTGGAGGAAAATAGGTCTCCTTCGATTCAGCCCCCTTCGATTGGACTTTGCACCTCCTTCGATTGCTCAAAAGTTGCTGCTAGCGTGCCTCTTTCGTCTGGGCATGTGACTTCAAGTAGGTCTCCTTTGATTCAGGAGGAAATGATCTTCATACAAGCTTCAATTGAGTTTTTGTTTCCCTTTGAAATAGTGTCCTTCGACTCAGGAATGTCCTTCGACTCAGGAATGTCCTTCGACTCAAGAATGTCCCTCGATTCAGGAAGTAAAGGCCTGCTTTCAAAAAGTCAATAATCTTCTGAAAGCTTCCTTCGATTCAGAAGTTAATAACCTTCTGAAAGGTGTCATTCGATTGCACCATTCACCTCTCACCTATTTGCCTTGGATTCATAAGTTTTCGATTGGATGAATGGCTATCTTCCCGTGACTTTCAAACTCATCTTCATGTATGATTTGAATGCGCCTTCATATCACCTTCGAATCCATCTGTAAACCCTTCAATACGCCATAGTCCTTCATTATGACACACAACTTGGTGGTCCATTCGAAGGACTTGCCATAGTTGGGGAATAATTGTTCTCTTACTTTGGAGTCTAGTCGAAGGTTTGGGCCTAAGTTATTAAAAGCAAGAAGACTCGGAATGGCATATTCATCTAAAAAGGGTCATTCGAAGAACACACAGTTGGTTCATTCGAAAGGCACACAACTGGTGAAAATGAATGTTGTGTTGTTCTAGTCTGGTCGAAAGGTATAGAGAGATGGAGGATTCGACTCAAAAGATCAAGTTGAACATTTAGACACATAGGCTAGGCTACGTGTTTTCCCTTTTCAGGCCTCAAACCTATGACTCGCCCTATACTTAATTGTTCATGCAAGAAAATAGGCCTTTACCCATTTGTTGTCCAAGACCACTTGCACTTAATAGTATAATACTATATTTTAGAAAAGTTTGCCTTAAGCCTTGCGCCTGTTTTCCTTCAGAAAGAAGCAACCCATCTAAACCATTCATCTTGCTTTTATGGCACAAGTGGACACTTACTTTCCAGCTGAGCCTTATTTTATTATTTTTGCTCCCCAAGCTTCCCAGAAGCCTTTCTCTATAAATAGAGAGTTCATTTTCACAAAGAAGAGAGAAGGAGGGGGAATATATCTTCAAAATTCTCACACACCATAAAATTCTCAAACACTTCAAAATTTGTGAAACCAGAATCATCGTTACCTCCTTCAAATTCTGAAGAACAAAACATTCCAGTTTCCTTCGACTCAAGAAGCATCCCACTTGTTCTTTCCTTTGAATCTAGCAAAGAAGGATATTTCACTTGTTTTGCTCTTTCGAATCCAGTGTTGAAGGCCTATCCTGGGTCTTTTCCTTCGAATCCAGAGGCATTCAAAGTAACTGCTTCAAAGTCCAGAACACGCTCCAACCTCCAGCAAGGTAAGTCATTTCTAACCTTTGGCCCTTCGTTTCCCGCATAGCATGTAAATAAGTTTTCTTTTTCATTTAAAACATGTACATACTATTTTCTTCTTTTTGTTTTGTTTTCACTCTCTTAATATGTGTCATGGTTAACAATCTTCTTGGCTTTTGATCTTGGTACATTTAAATACGCTTTAAAGAACTAATCTAGTCTTAAGGTGATGTTGGCATGGCCTTGGGCCATATTTCTATTCAAACTCAAATGAAAGAAACACGAGACAGAAAAGTTAGAAACGAAGCCTCTGGCTTCCGTACTAACCTTCAGGCCAAATGAAAGAGGCAGTCGAAAGGCACAACATGCTGGCCTCCAGGCCCCAATCGAAAGTCAAAATATACTGGCTTCTAAGCCCCAGTCGAAACTCATTCTTTCACCCCTTTTCAGGTAAGGTCGAAGAGGGCCAGAGATGGCAGAGTCGAAGGGTTTGCTACCCTAAGTCGAAAGATCCATTCTTTTCTTGATTTTACCTTATTTTTGCCTTTATATTTTCATGCAATTCAATATGGTTGTAATAGTGTAGGATTTATTTCTTGCACTCTTTTATTACCTTCATATAAATGTTATTAATTAGGTGTGTATGGCAAGATAAAATCAACAAGTAGACAACCCAAAAAATCAAAGACAAAATGCATGTAATCAAACATACTTGCACATATGCACCCTTAGGGAAATTCCACATGTTGCCTTATAAAAATGGCCATGTTATGCATGTGGGATGTCTTAGCACAAACGAATTGAAAAAAGATCATAGTCCCTCGATGACGCTATCAAAGTTGCCTTTCAAAATGATCTTAGTCCCTACATAAAAAGTGTTAAGTCATTTCACAATATTGCTATCATGGTCATACGATGACCCATGCATGTCCCTTCACATCCAATGATGGGGCTTCTTATCAAATCAATGGTAAGGTAGCAGCATCTAAAGGAGGAGGAAAAACACATCTAAAACCTTTTGAGTAGGTAGATTACTTTTAGTTACTTGCTCAATTTCAAAACAAACATCCTTGCTATTTTCAAAACAATCACATACACTTTCAAAACACTTTCCAAACATGAAATATTTTCAAAAGCTCAACACTTTGCATACATTCTTACAAACGGGAATCATTGCAAAGTTCTCCTAAACGATGGCACCTTTTCTAAATACTTTCAAAACCACACAAAAGCACAATTTTCAAACAAAAGCACGTGATCTAACAAGTAACTAAGAGCTCATGGAAAACCATGGATGGAAAGGGTTCTAATACCTTCCCTTTTCATAATCTACCCCCCGAACTCAAGAAAACATCTCAAAAGGTATTTCCTGTGCTTTTTCACCTTTCCTTATTGGATAAAAGAAAAATCGGTGGCGACACTTGCTAAACCGTGACATTTTGCAAACACAAACACAAAACCCCTCAAGCCAGTTCTCCCACCGTGTCACAGAACTGGCGACTCTGCTGGGGAGTGTAATTTATCTAAAGTGGGGTTACCTTTGGGTTAGATCATATTTACTTGCTTATATTATTTTATTTGATTTATATTTTGGTTCCTTGTTTGGGTTACTGTTAAAAAATCCTACACCCAGATTTGGGGACACCTTTTAGGTAAGTAGCAATAAATTGTGAGGGAACTGTGCGGGGTATACCGACACGGTTAAAGCAGTAGCTATGTTGATGTGGCACTTTGGTTGGTACCGGTAACCCTTGAGTCAATCAAGGAGAGTACGGGGCCGCCGCTAAGTGTCGTAAAGCATCAACTGACCTTAGAACCTTACTTGACCAACTTGGCCATTAGGACGTAGCAAGATGAACGGCTTTGGTGCAGTCCGAAGTTGGTTGATACTCGATGCTACACTCATTGAGGTTGGACTCTTGAGTTTTGTTTGGGTGTGAGTCAATCGCTTATTGAACGAAACTTGGGGGAAAGATCAGTGATATTGAGATCCCTTAGAACCCAGTTACTTTTAACTAGGACAGGTTGAGCCAACTAAAACTTCAAGAGGGTACTTACCTGAAACCCCATGCAAGCCTAAACCGAGGACTTGTTTGCTTTGTATATGCACTTGTAGATAAACATCATAACATCGTAAACATCACTAACCATTTCAAGGATTTTTTGGATTTATCTTTATTCTGTTTTGTAGGACATGGCCTCCGCTCGTAGGAACACTATCCAAGTAAGTCTTGTGAGGGTACCTCCACAACTCAAGGATTTAGTATCAAGGATCCCTGAAGATTCCTCGTTCACCAAAAGACATGGACAACTCCTTAGTTTGGTTACCTCAAGTATTGAAGAAGATATGATAAAGGTGCTTGTCTAATTCTTCGACCCTTTGCATCATTGCTTCACTTTCCCTGATTACCAACTTGTTCCCACTTTGGAGGAATTTTCTCAACTCATAGGGATCCCCATTCTTAATCAGTTCCCTTTCAACGGTATTGAAAGAGACCCTAAACCTGAGGAAATTTCCCGAGCTCTACATTTGCAACCATCTGACATAGTAGAAAATTGGGTAACAAGGAGTGGTGTTAAAGGGTTACTAGCAAAGTTTTTGTTGGAGAAGGCTCAAGAGTGTTGGAATACTTTGGATCTACAAGCCTTCGAGGAAATTCTGGCTCTTCTCATCTATGGATTGGTACTGCTTCCAAATCCTGACCAATTTATAGATGTGAATGCAATTAAGGTTTTCATATCTCGTAATCTGGTGCCTACATTACTTGGAGACATATTGCACTCTCTTCACTCTCGCACTTTGAAGAAAATGGGGACTTTGATGTGTTGCACTCCTCTGTTGGCTAGGTGGTTTATTTCGCACCTACCTCGATCCGTGGTGAAGAATGAACAAGGTATGAGATGGTCTAAAAGATTGATGTCACTTTCGCATGCTGATATCCGTTGGTATTATCGCTCCTTAGAATACATTACCATCATTGACCACTGTGGGGAATTCCCTAATATCCCTCTACTTGGAATTAGGGGAGGCATTACTTACAACCCTTGTTTAGCTTTGCGACAATTTGGATACGCTAGAAGAGATGGCCCTCATGAGGTACTCATCCAAGGAATTGCATTTGACTACGAAAGCGATACCCAAGGTTACCGTTAAAGATTTATACGAGCTTGGGGTATGGTTAACAAAGTTGATAGCAAGACATTGGGGCGTAAGAATTCCATTCCTTTGGAACCTTATCTTAAATGGGTAAGGGCTCGCGCTCAAAGTCTTAAGATGCCTTATGAAGCCGTCTTACCTATTATCATGGAGCCAGTAGTCGAGGGAGACATTCCATATAGGATCCTCTATCCTGATATGCCTACTTCTCTTGAAGATTTGCAAAACGCTTGGATTCAGTTAAAAGGAGAACGAGACACTTTCAAAGCCAAGTTATATGAAAGCGAGACGAAGATATTGGAGCTTACAAGGGAACTTCATGAAGAAAGGAGCTTAAACACCTACATTGCGCCAAAGAATATGCGCACAACCTTTCTGTCTTAGGAGTTTACTTTATGCTTATTTCTGTTGTTGTAAGCCCAAGAGGCATGTTTGTATTCAAATTAAGGATTATTTAATGCAAGTTAACGTGTGTTCACTCTTTGTCTATACAAATTTAAATTCTTTAAATCCTTGAAATCATTTGCATACTGCATATTCATGCATCATGACATGACAGGCGTCTGCATAACATGTTTCCTTATCTCTCCGCTGTTTATTTCAGCAAGATGGATCAAGAGAAAACTGTGACAGAACTCCAGGCTCATAATTCTCAATTTCAGGAAGCTTTACTCGCCCTGGCCAAAGGGAAGCAGGATATGATGGCCTTGTTGGCAACTAAAAAGAAGCCAAAGAAGAAAGCTCTACTCAACATGGGTAAAAGGTTGAAAGAGACAATCCGTCAAATTCCAATAGAGGAAGATTCATCCGAAGAGGACGAGAACCAAATTGGTGAAGTCAAGAGTACTCAGGCCGACTGTATCAATGACCAAGAATCTGATGATGATTATTTCAATGAACAATATCCACCCGCAGATATCAAATACAAGAAACTAGAAGATAGATTGAAAGCAGTTGAAATCCAAGCTATTCCCGGTTTGAATTTTGACGATTTGGGCTTAATCTTTGGGGTAGTTATTCCCCACAAGTTCAAAATACCAACCTTCGCAAAATACGATGGGGTTTCTTGCCCAAAGCTCCATTTAAAGTCCTATGTGCGCAAGATACAACCGCACACTACTGATAAAAAACTCTGGATTCACTTTTTCCAAGAGAGTCTGGCTGGAACACAACTTGAATGGTTTTATCAGTTAGATGGCTCTCGCATCAATACTTGGGAGGGTCTAGCTACTACCTTCTACCATCAATATCAGTACAACGCCGACTTGGCGCTAACGAGGGTTCAATTGCAAGGTATGACCATGGGGAAGGATGAAGGATTTAAGGAGTATGCGCAGAAGTGGAGAGACCTTGCAAGTAGGGTCCAACCTCCCTTGACTGATAGGGAACACATTGACATGTTAATGAGCACATTATCTGGTCCTTTCTTTAATTTGTTGGTTGGCTGCTCTTCTTTTGGTTTCACCGAATTAATCCTAACGGGTGAAAGAGTAGAAAGTGGCATTAAGAGTGGAAAGATCTCTGTGGCGTCTACTTCCACTCCCAATCCTGTCAAGAAACCTTTTGCCGCAAAGAAAGAAGTTAATGTTGTGTATAGAGCAAAGGCCCGTACCAAAATGAATATCATCTGTCTATCAATGTTGTCTGAATCTCCAATCCGACTGCTACTCAAAGACCATCTACCAATCATCAACGGGTTGAAGCTCCAAGAAGACAGTTCACAAGGTTAGGCATGTCATTATCTCAAGCCCTTCAGCATCTGCTCAGGACCAATTTAGTGACATTGTGGGATCCTCTTGCCAATCCTGACACCTCGTCACCGAGATATAATCCAAATGCAAAATGTGCTTATCATTCAAATAGCCCAGGGCATGAGACTGATCAGTTTTGGGCTCTGAAGAACAAAATCCAGGATTTAATTGACAACAAGACTATTGAATTTGATCCTCCTCCAACGCCAAATGTAATTATCGCTCCAATTCCGAAGCACGACAAAGGTGTTAATGTCGTCAAAGATACAACTTTCATTACCTCTATCAATGGGTTAACTACTCCATTGAATGTAATCAAGAGAAATCTATTGAAAGCTGGGACTTTCCCCGGCTGTGAAAAAGACTGTGTGGGTTGTATGAGACAATCTGATGGGTGTGAAAAACTGAGGAAAGGTATACAACACCTAATGGATAGCCGCGAAATTCTATTCGAAAAGAATCCTGCCATCAAAAATTAAGTCGACAAAGCTGGAGAATTGGCCATCATAACAATTTCAAACAAACCTCTTAGGATCTCATCCAAAGGTCCTATCAGGAATTCAAACGAACCAATCATTGCTCCTCTCATAATTAGTGTTGTCGGACCCGTTCCATACACCTCTGATAAAACGGTTCCATGGAATTATGGTGTCGATGTTTATTACCATGGGGTAAAACAAGATTCTTGGATTGAGGATAATGAAGCAAGTGTTACTAATATCACTGGTTCTAGTAAAGTCACAAGAACATGAATAGTTTTTTCCCCTGATATCTCACCACCAACCACTACCGCAGTTCCAATCCGTATAACCAACGGCAATGCTGGTGCCATTAGTAAAGGGAAAGAGAAAGAAAGTGAGCCTGCCAGGGAAGAAGCACTTTCTAGAAAGACTGTTATGGAAGAACCATCCACTCAAGAGATGGAGGAGATTCTGAAAATCATCAAGAAAAGCGACTTTAAAATAGTAGAGCAATTGGGACAAACCCCTTCTAAAATATCAATGTTGTCCCTATTGCTATGTTCCGACGCCCATGCACAAGCTTTGATGAAGTTATTGAAAAAGGCTTACGTGCCTCAAGAAACCACAGCCGACCAGTTTGAGAATTGCGTAGCAAGTCTGACAGCTGACAATGGTATGGGATTCTCCGACGCAGATTTAACCCCCATGGGAAAGAATCACAATAAAGCCTTGCATGTTTCTGTTGAATGTAAGGGGACCACTCTGGCACGTGTTTTGGTGGACACAGGCTCATCTTTAAACGTGTTACCTAAAGGCGCTTTAGATCGGCTCGACTATGAAGGCTTGGTTTTGAAGCCAAGTGATATTGTTGTGAGGGCATTTGATGGGTCGAAAAGGATGGTTCATGGAGAGGTGGATCTCCCAATTAAGGTTGGTTCACAGATTTTTAACTCCACATTCTACATAATGGACATACGGCCTGCGTATTCTTGCTTACTTGGGCGCCCATGGATCCATGGGGCAGGTGCGGTCACTTCTACTCTCCACCAGAAGTTAAAATACCCAGTTCAAGGGAAGGTTGTCACTGTTTGCGGTGAAGAAGAATTTATGGTAAGCCACCTCACTTCTTTCAAGTACGTAGAAATGGAGGGTGAATTCATAGAAACTCCTTTCCAGACATTTGAAGTTGTGGCCACCACCAAAATCTCCTCCGACACTCCAAAAGCCGATAAAGTTATTACCAAGATGGTTTCTCTTAAGGATGCTCGTGCAGTAGTAGAAGAAGGAAACAATGAAATGTGGGGTCAGCTCCCCGACATCCCGTTCAAGGAAGATAAGTTTGGGATAGGTTTCACCTCCAAAGCTCAGAAAGAAATTAGAGATGCTCTTACTGGAAAGCTGTCTCTCCATCTCAAGAATCTTGAAGTGAATTCCATAGAGGATTCTGAGGATGAGTGTACCTTCGAAGACTGGATCTACCCAACGACCGAGGGGAAGCCCAACAATTAGCATGCGAAGGACTTTGTGCCCATCTCCTTCATTGAGGAGTAATCTACTTGTTTTTTCTTTTAATCAATTCAAGAACTCTTTGTCTGTAATATTTTGATATTGACTTTTAAGCCATGTGCCTAGCATGGGGCACTTTGGTTCTTTTGTCAAGGGTTTTATATTGTGTTCATCTAATTATATGATCATTCAGTACATTGGACTTTTTTGCATTCAAATATTTACGTTCATTGTCTTTCTTTTCTTTCAAATACATTTCCAAAAGATAGCCATGTATCTTACATGCACACACACACACACTCTTGCAGGTCTACCTCCACTCTGGATCTTATCGCCGACAACTCTATTATTTCCAACTATGACTTTGAATGTCCTATCAACCAAGCCGAAGACAAAAGCGAGGAAGATTGTGACATACCAGGAGAACTAGCCAGACTTCTGTCACAAGAGGAAAAGGCTATTCAACCACATGAAGAGTCAATCGAGGTTATCAACCTGGGTACTGAGTCAAACAAGAAGGAAATCAGGATCGGTGCTAATTTGGAAATCAGTGTCAAAAGCCGTTTGGTTCAGAAGTTGCGCGATTATGTAGAAGTATTTGCTTAGTCGTATGAAGATATGCCTGGGTTGGATACCGACATTGTGGTTCATCGTCTGCCAACTAAAAAAGACTTCCCTCCTGTTAAACAAAAAGTTCGTCGCATGAGACCTGACATGTCTGAAAAGATCAAAGCTGAAGTAATGAAACAGTTTGATGCAGGATTCCTAGTTGTAACATCCTATCCTCAATGGGTGGCTAATATAGTGCCAGTGCCAAAGAAAGACGGGAAAGTTCGCATGTGCGTAGACTATAGGGATCTGAATAGGGCAAGCCCCAAGGATGATTTCCCTCTACCACAAATTGATGTCTTAGTCGACAATGCCACTCAGAATAAAGTCTTCTCATTCATGGACGGCTTCTCGGGCTATAATCAAATAAAGATGGCTCCCGAAGATATGGAAAAAACTACTTTCGTTACACAATGGGGCACTTTCTGTTACAAGGTTATGTCGTTCGGATTAAAGAATGCAGGGGCAACATATCAAAGGGCTATGGTGGCTTTATTTCATGACATGATTCATCATGAAATAGAGGTATGTGTGGATGATATGATCGTCAGATCACAAACCGAAGAAGAATATCTCGGTCACCTGCACAAACTATTTGAGAGACTGAAGAAATATAAACTGAGGTTAAACCCTAACAAGTGCACATTCGGAGTATGCTCTGGAAAGCTTCTAGGATTCATTGTCAGCAATAAAGGCATTGAAGTAGATCCCGCCAAGATAAAGGCCATCCAAGAAATGCCAGTCCCTCGTTCTGAAAAATAAATCAGATGATTCTTGGGTCGTCTTAATTACATTTCCCGTTTCATATCACACTTAACTGCTACCTGTGAGCCACTCTTCAAACTCTTGAAGAAAGATCAGGTAGTCAAATGGAACGATGAATCCCAGATTACCTTTGACAAGATCAAGGAATACCTGCAAGAACCTCTTATTCTCATGCCTCCGGTTGAATGAAGATCGTTGATCATGTACTTGACGGTACTAGAGAATTCTATGAGGTGTGTTTTGGGCCAACATGATGAGTCTGGACGAAAAGAGCATGCAATTTACTACCTAAGCAAAAAGTTTACCGACTGTGAAACTAGATATTCACTGCTCGAGAAAACTTGTTGTGCTTTAGCGTGGGATGCTCGCCGGATAAAGCAGTACATGTTGACTCATACCACTTTGTTGATTTCTAAGATGGATCCGATTAAGTACATCTTCGAAAAACCTACCCTTTTCGGACGAATAGCCAGATGGCAAATGATCTTGATTGAGTATGACATTCAATACAATCAAAAATCCATCAAAGGAAGTGTACTAGCATATCATTTGGCCTATCAAGTTGTGGATGATTATCAGTCAATGAACTTCGACTTCCATGACGAGAATATTATGCTGGTAACCGACTGTGCAAAACCTAGACCGTATGACGGACCTGAACAAGGATCTCGATGGACTATGGTATTCGATGGGGCTTCCAACGCCTTAGGTAACGAAATTGGTGTTGTGATAATCTATCCTGAAGGATGCCACACTCCTTTTACCACCAGACTATACTTCGATTGTACAAATAATATGGCCGAGTGTGAAGCATGCATATTAGGTCTAAGAGCTACTATTGACTTAAGGATCAAGCATTTGGATGTGTTTGGAGATTCCGCTTTGGTGATCAGCCAAATAAAAGGAGATTGGGACACTAAACACCCTAATCTTATCCCTTATAAGGAACTTGTGTTATCCCTAATTCCTCACTTCGAAGAGATCACTTTTGAACATTTCCCTAGGGAAGAAAACCAGCTGGCTGACGCTCTGGCAACCATGTCCTTAATGTTCAAAGTCAGATGGGACAACAAAGCCCCTATGATTACAATTGAAATATTTGATGAACCTGCACATTGCTATGAGCTTGACACTGATACGTAAAAGTTGTGGTACCATGAGGTAATGAGATACCTTAAAGCGCAAGAGTATCCAGAGGGAGCATCTATCAATGACAGAAAGTTCTTACGAAGATTTGCAGCCAAATTCTTCCTAAGTAATGGGATATTGTACAAACGCAACCATGATTCAACTCTACTCCGATGTGTGGATAAGAGGGAGGCAGAGGAAATCATGGAAGACATGCACGATGGACTTTTTGGTACTCACTCAAGTGGACATACAATGGCTAAGAAAATCTTAAGAGTTGGCTATTATTGGTCAACGGTGAAGACCGATTGCCATCAATATTCAAGAAATTGCCACAAATGCCAAATTTACGCTGACAAGGTCCATGTACCTCCGATCCCTCTGAATGTCATGTCCACTCCATGGCCATTCGCAATGTGGGGTATTGACATGACCGGAGAGATCAAGCCCACAGCTTCCAACGGACACCGCTTCATTCTTGTTGCTATCGACTATTTCACCAAATGGGTCGAAGCCGCCTCATTTGCCTCAGTCACCAAGAACGTGGTAGCCAAATTCATCAGACACAATCTTATATGTCGTTATGGTATCCCCGAAAGGATCATCAATGACAATGGGACTAACCTCAACAATGCCATGATCAGGGAATTATGCACTCAATTTAAGATCAAGCATCACAATTCTTCTCCGTATAGACCAAAAATGAATGGCGCAGTCGAAGCAGCCAACAAAAATATCAAGAAGATTGTGCAGAAAATGGTAGTGACCTATAAAGATTTGCATGAGATGCTACCATTTTCTCTACATGGTTATCGTGCTTCAGCTAGAACATCAACTGGGGAAACTCCCTTTCTCTAGTCTATGGCATGGAAGCCGTTTTTCTAGTGGAAGTTCAAATCCCCTCGCTGAGGATTATGATTGAGGAAGGCCTAAGAAAAGATGAATGGATTCAAACGAGATTGGATCAGCTGAACTTGATCGATGAAAAACGATTAGTTGCTATCTTCCATGGTCAGACGTATCAAAAACGGATGATCAAAGCTTTCAACAAAAAGGTCAAGCCTCGAGTATATCAAGTTGGTGACCTGGTGATAAAATGCATCATTTTACCACAAGGTGACCCCAGAGGAAAATGGACCCCCACCTATGAAGGGTCGTTTGTTGTCAAAAGAATTTTCTCTGGTGGTGCCATGATACTGACCACCATGGATGGCGAAGATTTCCCACATCCTATAAACGCGGACATAGTTAAAAAATACTACACATAAGAGACTTGTTAGGTTGACACACCTGAGCAAAATCAAGACATCCCAGCAAACCAAAAGGTTTGGGCAAAAATTAGGGATATATATAAAATATTGTACACCCGACAAGTTGAAAACCCGAAAGGGCGACTTGGGCAAAAAAAGGTATCTTGGTGGACCGAAAACCCGAAAGGGAGGTTCAGGAAAAAATTAAGGATTTAAAGCGTACGACTATGTCCCATGAAATCAACACGGTCAATACTATCACCAAGGTCCAAGTTCAAATGGTCCAGGATCAATCCAATCAACTTCTATCAACGGCAAGGGACGTTCAAAGACATTGGAGCAATAGTAGAGTTGAAAAGCAATGAGATCATTTCACATGGCTATTTGTTTTTCATTCTCAATTTTGTTTTCTTTTCGGTGATTTCCTCTTACTAGGATTTCCGTCTCTATGTACAAAAACACCTATTCATGGGAAAAATATCAATACAAATACACTTTAAAGTGCAAAATTGTCTATCTCTGTTTTGAATGCAAATTTGTCCGATGACTAAAATTGAATGAACATATGCATATGAACATAATTAAAGCTATTTGGCACATGTGTCCTGCCAATCAGCAACCTCAACAAGTCATTAGTTCACAACAGCAGTAAGCATCCCTTTAATGTAGGTGAAATAGCCCCGCAGAGTTTATCTCGCCATCATTATCCCCATCGGAGCGTTGGCAATAAACCTTTCCCCAATGGAGTTGCCCACAAAATATCCTTGCACGGGACGATCCTTGGCCAGAGTCCCAATCTCTTGACAAGATTTTTTCCCAACTAAATCCTAGGAGATCTCTTCCTAAAGGGAATCCACCTCCTCAGCAGATTATATTCCCCACAGAGTTATCCCGTCATCATCGGGACAACCCCAATGCAACCTTTCCCCAGCGGAGTTGCCTACAAAAATTTCTTCACATAGGATAAACCCCCGGCCAGAGTCTCAATGTCTTGGCAACTTTCTCTAGCTAAGTCAATTTCTACAAAATTGAAACCTACGGGTCTCTGTCTAAAGGAAATTCATCTCCTCAGCAGGGTTTATTTCCCCAACAGAGTTATTTCCCTGGGCCAAGTGCAAATTCCTCAACGTACAAGACACTCCGATTTCCCCAGTCGAGTAAACACTCCCCGGTGAGTCCAAAATTGCCTAGATAATCCCATCATTCCCAGTGGAGTATATCTCCCAACCAGGGTTTTCTGTCCCCAGTGGAGTTTATCTCCCAACCGGAGTTTTCATTCCCAGCAGAGTATATCTCCAACCGGGGTTTTCTGTCCCCAGTAAGCATATCTTCCAACCAAGAGTTTATTCTCCAAGCTGAGTCCATCCTCCCAGCTGAATAAACACTCCAAACTGAGTCCATCTTCCCCAGCGGAGTACAAATCCCTCAACGGAACCCAAATTCCCCATTTGAGTCCGAATCGCCCAGTTAAGTACATCTTTTCCCACCAAGGCTATTTTCTCCAAACAGAATCTATCCTCCCCAGATGATTCCATCATCCCCAGTTGAGTATATCCTCCCTAAGCTAAGTCTGCCTTGCCTGACTGAGTCTATACTCTCCAGTTAGAATTTCCCCTTCAAATGACTGCAAATCACAGGGCCACAACCCCTAATCCCTAGTAAAGTCTTCAACAAAGCCTTTATTATTACCAAGAAATGCTATGAAGCCTGGATTCGACCAGATATTAGCACAATTTTCAAAGTTATAATGAAGCCTGGACCCGACCAGATAACAGTTTGATCTCTTCGATTACTGAAGCCTGGACCCGACCAGATAACAGTTTGACTTCTAGAGTTACTGAAGCCTGGACCCGACCAGATAACAGTTGATCTCATTCCTCAAAAAGCTATGACAACCAGCCCAACTCTTCAAAGATATAGAAGAATCTAAACTTAATCCAACCAAGGTTTTAACCACTTGTTCCCAGTAGAGTTGCCTCTTTATTCCCCGACAAAGGACTGAGAAACCTGGATCCAACCAGATATCATTCCTCATTTCCATCTTTTCAAGAAAGTCATTACGAATCCTGGATCCGACCAGATAGCAATCATCCTCAGAGATTCGTTGTGAAGCCTGGACCCGACCAGATAACAACTAAATCCCCAGCTGTTCATTATGAAGCCTGGACCCGACTAGATAACAATTAACTTCATCAGAAATCTGCAAAGCCTGGACCCGACCAGATAACAGTTTTCAACCAGTTCATTGTGAAGCCTGGACCCGACCAGATAACAATTAACTTCATCAGAAATCTGCAAAGCCTGGACCCGACCAGATAACATTTTTCAACTAGTTCATTGTGAAGCCTGGACCCAACCAGATAACAATTAACTTCATCAGAAATCTGCAAAGCCTGGACCCGACCAGATAATAGTTTTCGAATGGTATATTGTGAAGTCTGGACCCGACCAGATAACAGTTAACCATGATCCCCAGAAAGACACTATGAAACCTGGACCCGACCAGATAATAGTACAACTTTCCGAAAGACCATAAAGCCTGGACCCGACCAGATAATAGTCTTCAAGAAGTACTATAAAGCCTGGATCTGACCGGATAACAGTTAATTCACCCTTACCTCCAACAAGTTACTGTGAAGCCTGGATCCGACCAGATAACAGTTAACCTCCACATCCCCAACAAGTTGTTATAAAACCTGGACCCGACCAGATGACTATTCAATTTCAAGGAATTTTCTGCAAAGCCTAGATCCGACCAGATAACAGTTAATTTATCTCTTTCCCCAGTAAGTTTCCATGAAACCTGGACCCGACCAGATAGCAACCAACTACTTCATCCTCAGCAACTGTGAAGCCTGGATCCGACCAGATAATAACTGATCTTTGAGTGATGTTCCCCAGCAAAAGCATATCTTCAAAAGAATTTGAAGATATGCATATTCTTCATTTCCAACAGGCAATCAAGGATTTAACCTCCAAAGATTTCCTCAGCAGTAGTCAGGGATTTATTTTCCCGAACAAAAACACACATTTTGCATCATAGCATGTACATAACAATGCATTTAGTGTGATACCACATCTGGTAAGCATCATGCAAGCATATGTATTTTCCTAACCCCTTTCTCACAGGTAAAATAGCAAGTCTAGTATGGATCAACAGGAGATTTATGCTGATACTTCTTCCATAGTTTACCAACATTCCTCCAAATGGAATTTATAAGCCCATTCACCATCCATCTTCGAGTGCAAATTTCTGGGCACTCTAGTGTTCAAACATCTTTCACTATCAAGTCACGGATGCCGGATCCGCCAACCTAACTCTTCAGGTTCAAGAATTTTGAACAGGGGCAGCTGTTGTACCCCAAAATTTTCCCTCTCAATTCTCAAGGCATCTCTCACAATGATTCTTAAAATTCAATCTTGCATAAGTACATTGGGATTTTCCAGTACCAGAATTAAGAGGAAGCTGTCAAAAAGGGAGAAAACAGATAAAAAATAACATTTTGACGAATTTGGAGGAAAATAGGTCTCCTTTGATTCAACGCCCTTCGATTGGACTTTGCACCTCCTTCGATTGCTCAAAAGTTGCTGCTAGCGTGCCTCTTTCGTCTGGGCATGTGACTTCAAGTAGGTCTCCTTCGATTCAGAAGGAAATGATCTTCATACAAGCTTCAATTGAGTTTTTGTTTCCCTTTGAAACAGTGTCCTTCGACTCAGGAATGTCCTTCGACTCAGGAATTCCTTCGACTCAGGAATATCCTTCGACTCAGGAATGTCCTTCGACTCAGGAAGTAAAGGCCTCCTTTCAAAAAGTCAATAATCTTCTGAAAGCTTCCTTCGATTCAGAAGTTAATAACCTTCTGAAAGGTGTCATTCGATTGCACCATTCACCACTCACCTGTTTGCCTTGGATTCATAAGTTTTCAATTAGATGAATGGCTACCTTCCCGTGACTTTCAAATTCATCTTCATGTATGATTCGAATTCGCCTTCATATCACCTTCGAATCCATCTGTAAACCCTTCAATACGCTATAGTCTTGCATTATGACACACAACTTGGTGGTCCATTCGAAGGACTTGCCATAGTTGTGGAATAATTGTTCTCTTACTTTGGAGTCTAGTCGAAGGTTTGGGCATAAGTTATTAAAAGCAAGAAGACTCAGAATGGCATATTCAGCTAAAAAGGGCCATTCGAAGAACACACAGTTGGTTCATTCGAAAGGCATACAACTGCTGAAAACGAATGTTGTGTTGTTCTAGTCTGGTCGAAAGGTGTAGAGAGATGGAGGATTCGACTCAAAAGATCAAGTTGAACATTTAGACCCATAGGCTAGGCTTCGTGTTTTCCCTTTTCAGGCCTCAAACCTATGACTAATCCTATACTTAATTATTTATGCAAGAAAATAGGCCTCTACCCATTTATTGTCCAAGACCACTTGCACTTAATAGTATAATACTATCTTTTAGAAAAGTTTGTCTTGAGCCTTGCGCCTGTTTTCCTTCAGAAAGAAGCAACCCATCTGAACCATTCATCTTGCTTTTATGGCACAAGTGGACACTTACTTTCCAGATGAGCCTTATTTTATTATTTTTTCTCCCCAAGCTTCCCAAAAGCCTTTCTCTATAAATAGAGAGTTCATTTGCACAAAGAAAGAAGAGAGAAGGAGGGGGAATATATCTTCAAAATTCTCACACACCATAAAATTCTCAAACACTTCAACACTTGTGAAACAAGAATCATCGTTACCTCCTTCAAATTCTGAAGAACAACACATTCTAGTTTCCTTCGACTCAAGGAGCATCCATCTTGTTCTTTCCTTTGAATCCATCAAAGAAGGATATTTCACTTGTTTTGCTCTTTCGAATCCAGTGTCGAAGGCCTATCCTGGGTCTTTTCCTTCGAATCCAGAGGCATTCAAAGCAACCGCTTCAAAGTCCAAAACACTCTCCAACCTCCAGCAAGGTAATACATTTCTAACCTTTGGCCCTTTGTTTCCCGCATAGCATGTAAATAAGTTTTATTTTTCATTTAAAACATGTACATACTATTTTCTTCTTTTTGTTTTGTTTTCACTCTCTTAATATGTGTCATGGTTAACAATCTTCTTGGCTTTTGCTCTTGGTACATTTAAATACGCTTTAAAGAACTAATTTAGTCTTAAGGTGATGTTGGCATGGCCTTGGGCCATATTGCTATTCAAACTCAAATGAAAGAAACAAGAGACAGAAAAGTTAGAAACGAAGCCTCTGGATTCCGTACTAACCTTCAGGCCAAATGAAAGAGGCAGTCGAAAGGCACAACATGCTGGCCTCCAGGCCCCAATCGAAAGTCAAAATATACTAGCTTCTAAGCCCCAGTCGAAACTCATTCTTTCACCCCTTTTCAGGTAAGGTCGAAGAGGTCCAGAGATGGCAGAGTCGAAGGGTTTGCTGCCCTAAGTCGAAAGATCCATTCTTTTCTTGCTTTTACCTTATTTTTGCCTTTATATTTTCATGCAATTCAATATGGTTGTAATAGTGTAGGATTTATTTCTTGCACTCTTTTATTACCTTCATATAAATGTTATTAATTAGGTGTGTATGGCAAGATAAAATCAACAAGTAGACAAACCAAAAAATCAAAGACAAAATGCATGTAATTAAACACACTTGCACACATGCACCCTTAGGGAAATTCCACTTGTTGCCTTATAAAAATGGCCATGTTATGCATGTGGGATGTCTTAGCACAAAAGAATTGAAAAAAGATCATAGTCCCTCAATGATGTTATCAAAGTTTCCTTTTAAAATGATCTTAGTCCCTACATAAAAAGTGCTAAGTCATTTCACAACATTGCTATCATGGTCATACGATGACCCATGCTTGTCCCTTCACATCCAATGATGGGGCTTCTTATCAAATCAATTGTAAGGTAGCAACATCTAAAGGAGGAGGAAAAACACATATAAAACATTTTGAGCAGGTAGATTACTTTTAGTTACTTGCTCAATTTCAAAACAAACATCCCTTCTATTTTCAAAACAATCACATACACTTTCAAAACACTTTCCAAACATGAAATATTTTCAAAAGCTCAACACTTTGCATACATTCTTACGAACGGGAATCATTGCAAAGTTCGCCTAAACGATGGCACCTTTTCAAAATACTTTAAAAACCACACAAAAGCACAATTTTCAAACAAAAGCAAGTGACCTAACAAGTAACTAAGAGCCCATGGAAACCATGGATGTAAAGGGTGCTAATACCTTCCCTTTTCATAATCTACCCCCCGAACTCAAGAATACATCTCAAAAGGTCTTTCCTGTGCTTTTTCACCTTTCCTTATTGGATAAAAGAAAAGTCGGTGGCGACTCTTGCTAAACCGAAACATTTTGCGAACACAAACGCAAAACCCCTCAAGTCAGTTCTCCCACCGTATCACACCCGGTCTTTCTCTTTCCAGAATCCATGGTTAAAAGTACCTGAGATACATACAAATAGTCAACCTTTAAATCCCTTGAAATATTGTTTTCTTCAAAAGATGCTTATGAGTGCATGGATGCATGATGCATCAATCATACACAAGATCACACATATAGGGTTCATAGGTTCAACGTCACGAGCATGAGGTCAAAGGTACTACCCATAAGGTATGGTCTAAAAAGTTATCACCTGCCGAACAAGGTTCTAAAGGTTCCCAAAGTCTACATCCTTCCTTCGGATATTACCAACTTCCCGATTAACTCGGTAATTAGTAATATTCTCAAGAAAGACTCGTCCGAGCGTAGTATCGCGTGACAACTATTTCCAGATTACTCCGTCATAGCTTCCGCACTACACCTAAAAAGCCAAGATGGGTTTGGTATTCTACAGTCCTCAGTTTCAGCAGGCTCTAAGGTCAAAAGCAGTACGTCTTCCCGATTACTCGATAAACGACACTACAGTCAAAGGGGCCTCCACTAAGTGGGGGATCTCATGCCTCCTTTTTTGGGATTACTCCCTCAAAGTTAACAAGACTATACCGCCCGTCCTATCTTAAAGTTTGCCCAAGTCTGGGTATAGGACTTATGAGTAATCACCAAGCACCCTGAAAACCAGGAAAATCCAAACAAACATATATACAAAATATAACACATAAACAACAATAGCACATATACAGATATAAACAAAGATAGGCTCAACCCACTTAGGGATGGACCAGCAAGAGGTCAAACTTTCCCCAGTGAAGTCGCCATTTTTCTGTAGCGGTATAAATGTTCAAGAATAAGCCATTGGATTGACTAGACTTTATACAAATCAAAATAAAAATCTCCATCGCGCTTTATTGTTTCTAAAGGAATTGGAAAAGAGCGAATAACCCAAAAAGGGGGGAAAGATTCAAGGTAAGGGGGTTGGTTATGCAAAGGGAATGTACTATCACCCTAAACATCTACGGTACTCCGTAGGAACCTCTTTGTAAAATCTGTATATATTGGCTATATAAAAAAAAGTGTTATATATAAAATGGTTGGTGGAGGTGAGAAAAGAAATATATTTTTTTATGATTTTTGCACCCACCGCGGTTGCAAACCTTTAGTGCCTACGTACCACCATTCGTGCAATAGGGGATAAGGGTACACGTAGTTCCTCTTTTAAAAGTTTGAAACACAAAGTGTGTTGGTTAATTTTAAGAGATAAGACATCATCGTCATTGTCCGTGTGGAAAACATACTTACTACCCACAATCATGAGAAATGAGAATTTGCATCATCTCAAAGTGGAGGATATGGCTTGGATTTCAAAATCAACAATGCCTCACTCAACACCCAAGTGGAAAATATCTCTCTTCACTACATATTGTAGAAGTATAGTTGTTTGCATCACTACAAGGATTGACAAGAGTCTAATCTTTTAAGAAAAGTTTAAAGGTAAAAGCCAAAGTGGCAAAATGGTTTGAAATGAGATTGGTTGACTTTTAGTCTTCTCAAAAAAATGTCAAGGTATTATTAAATTAATTGAAGTTTATTTATGAAAATGTTTTGAAAATGCATGGACCTAAGTCCAAGTTTATTATGAAAGTGGTTTATGTTTCAAAACAAGAAGAGTTTTAAAAAAGGAGGGAGAAGATTTTTGAAATTAAAGAAGATGGGAGGAGAAGAAGAGACTATCCTAAAGCATAAGGTAAAAGATAAGGATAAGAACCATCTAACCAACAAGAAGCCAATACTTGACAATATGGGCCAAGATAGAATTCCCATCCTTTGGATTGAAACCAAGCAAGCAAAGATACTAGACCTCTTCAAATGTATTAAATCTTCACAAAAATTGGGCAGAGTAACGGTTGTATACGGGTGAATTCCAGATTACAAATAAAGGATGTAATCACAAAAACCTGCACACAAAAACAAACAAGAAACCCAATGTCTTGAGGTAAAATTCAAGAGCTCCAGACAAAATAATCAGATAAGATCACAAGGTCTCAAATATAGGCCAAGGTTTCTAATCCTAAGTCCAAGAAAAAGTCCACTGCTCCATAATTCCAAGGATAGTAACCAAATAGTCCAAGTACCATTAAGAGTGTTTTAGGGTTTAAGTTGATTATTAAGTATCTTAAGAAAGGAAAAGGAAAGCTCAAGTGAGAAAAGTAAAAAAAATGACAAGAAAATAAATGCTCAAATGAGCAAAGATGAAAATGGCATGAAATGTAAATGCTAAAATATAAATAGTGCATAAAGCATAAAAGAACAAAAGCATAAAATAAACAAGTCAATAATTAGTGGTTAGTTGGATGACCATCTTGAAACTTGTATTTGGAACTCATTATAGGATTGGTAGAACCAAAGCCTCCACACAAGTTGCATTTTCTTTTTGTCAAGTATATCATCCATTTAGAATTCTCACAAGTACCATTTAATGATCAACGATGTTTAAGTGATCCGCGTTGACCAAAAGTATTGTAGATCCATTAGAGGATTGGTAGAACTAAAGCCTCCACACAATGAATCTCAAGGTTATTGGATCAAAGAGATCAAATTAATATACTTGGGCTTGCAATCATAAGTTTGGGCCACGAATGATCATTTATTCGAATCGGGACAAAATTTAGCGCTATGTTAATCAATCGTAAGTGGACTTATATAGAAGTCGCACCTATTTTGAGGCCGGTCAATATCAATCTATGCACCATTTGTTTTGAGACATGATATAGAGATCATGCTCCAACAATATTTAGTGCAATGAGAAGGGGATGAGATGAAGAGGAATTAGGGTAAAAAGAGAAACCATATTTGAATTAATATTTAATCAAACTATTATTAAAATTATTCATCCATTTTTTGTGGAGTTAAACTCAACACCATGGATCCAATAATATTAATAAAACCATGGTCAAAAAATCAACCCAAGACAGCCAGAAAATAATCACAAAATATTAATATAATTAATATATACATTAAAGGGTTTAAAAATGTTTTAAAATGGAAAAAAATGAGGAAAATGTCAATTATGTTCAACTTAATCAAGAAATGGAAAATAAGACCGTAGAAAAATTAGAAAAAAGGCCAAGTAATTTTATAAAATTTTTGGGAATTTTTAAAAGTCAGAAACTATTTTTAAAAAATAAAATAAATGGGTAAAATAAACAAAAGTAGTAAAAAATAGTAAAGTCAGAAACAAAACAAAAATAAGGTCACAAATATTTGTCACAATATCATTGGATCATTCCATAATTTTTTCAGAATTTAAAAATGTGTAAAAGTATTTTTAAACATTTTAAACAAATCAAATAAGTGAAAAATTCATAAAAAATACCAAAACACAAAATTAAATTGTGAAAAAATAAAAATCAGAAAGAGAATAAACAAAAATATTTTTCATGATTTTTTCAGATTTTTTGGACTAAAAATGAATTTTCTATGATTTTTTGAAGTTTAAAACATTTAAAATATAAAAATCAGAAAAAGAAAATAAAAGTAAAAGATGTGGACCATTGGATGAAAGTCAAAACGCGTTAGTAATCAAATTCAAGGGATCTGGCGCATTGTGCATATCATGGTCTTTAATGAATAATGTACATAATCAATAATAAAATCAGAATTTGAAAATAACAAATGGCACGCCTTCATTGGTTAGAAGATGACACGTTGGTCATCTTCAATCTCCAGCCCTCACGAATTGTAGGTATCTCAAACTGTAAAATCAGAAGCTCAGACCTATGACATTCGCTTCGTCTCTTCAAGATGAAGACAACCACACCCTCGCGCCAAATTTATATAAATTGTAGCTCAAGCAATTTGGAAGGAAAGATTTGAAAAGGGATTTGAAAATTCATGGTCAAAACGTGTTTCTAGTGAACTATAAGTGTTGCGACTAGAACCAGGGCAATGAGAGAAACACAATGATATTAGAGTTTCGAAGAATTGATGAAGGAATCTACCTATTGAAGTTGAGTTGCAGAGCTCTGAAACTGGACTTCTATGGAGCAATGTAGGGCACGATTCTTGAATGTAATTATATGGTTAGCTTCAGGGAAGATCAAGGAAGGTGAATTGATGGAAAAATTGGATTGAAATAGGCTTGAGAATAGAATTCAAAGTAGCTGAATTATGGGTTATGAAGCAAGTTTGGCAGGGTGATTCTGGCTATCTAAGCTTGGGAAATTGAATGGGGGATGACCCTCTATTTATAGGGAAGCAAATGGGATCAAAAGGAATATAAAATGATGCGTTTTAGAGGGAATTCGTATGGTTTTGCATCATGAAGAAAGTGTGACTCAAACTTGATCAAAACTCAGCCAAATCGTGTGTTTCATGATGCTAATCACTTCTGGCAAGTTGTTAAACATGATTAGAAACAAAAACGCGTGGAAATCTTGTGATTAGAAGCCAAAACAAAGATTTCAAAATTCTGACTTTGTGCAAAATTCAGTTTCAAACTACCAAATTCAAATCCATGGCATTTTAACCTCAAGGGGTCTTAAGGCATAATTCTTGATGCTTTGGAAAGATGGGGTTACAAGCTTTGCAATGGAAAAAGAATGGAATCAAATGGATGCCTGAGCTGAAAGTTACATGGAGTCAAAGTTGAAGAAAAAGAGTTGACTTTCCATACTTAGAAATATTTCAAATTCTTCTTTAAAATGACCTATAATCTTTTGCATCCAAACATGGCCTTCCACTTAGAATTTGCTATTTACCAAAAAAGATGGAATGAAGTAGATCTCTTTAATGACATTTTTCAATTTGAACCATTAAAAATCTCCAAAAGTTGAGCAAGTTATGACTTGTTGAAGTTGGCCAAAAATCATGAAATGACCTATAATCTTTTGCATTCTTAAGGAAACTTCCATCCATTTTCTCACTTTTCACATAAAAGAAGGCATTAAGTACACATCCTTAGGATCATCATGAAGAAATAATGGGCTCAAGGTGATAAAAATTGACCAAGTTATGACCATTTGAAGTCACAAATGGAGAATTGGGGATTCATCTGGGTGACTTGTAATCTTTCTTCTTCACCAAGTTCCTTCCACATGAAAACTCCTTGGAACTTTTGATGTGATTTGTTGGTAACTCTTTGAAGAGAAGGATTTTTTGGAATCACTCAAAAATACCAAAAGATGAGCAAGATATGCTCCTTTGAAGTCCAAAACCCTAGCCTCTAGATCAAGAGAATGCTTTGAGGAACTTTGCCAAGTTTGAACAAACTTTTTGTGCCAATATTCTTCCTTTGTGAATAAAAAATGTTGAGGATGATGATGAGGACTCATGGCCACCAAAACCAATTCCATACCAATTCTTCCAAAACAAATTCAATGGTGAGGTTTGAATTTCTCAAGCTATTGACTAGGGCATGGAAATAAACTCATGAACCCATGATGCAACTTGCTAAACCTCATTGCCTTTACCTACATTATTAACAAGTAAGACAAACCAATATTGCATTTTGTTAATTAGAGAGACAATAAAATCAAAATATCCATGATCACAAAAGAAAACAAGTTAAGGTGCTTGGTAACTCCTCAAAGAGCAACGCTAAAGATAGGTACAAGAACCAAAAGCCCTAATGTGATCTTGTTGTGATTGAAATAATATGGTATGATGAAGGAATCTTAGGGGGGAAATTGGGGTACAACAGCGTACATGCGTGCTATCACTGGATGAGCTCGACTTTGTTGTATTCCAAGTAATATGGAACTTTTTCTCCACTATTGTTGTTTATGTTGCCGCACGATTCTCCTTGCGAACTTGTGTTAATCATCTTGTTTCATATGCTTGATCTGTGATTTATTGTTGTTGATGCTTGAGTTGTTGTTATTGTTTCAATGAGAATCGATGAGAGTAATAGTAGAGAAGAGTTGAAAGCCATGAGAAAAAAAGGTGGTTGTTGTTGTTCACTCAATTGTGAGTAATGATAATTGCGAGAGAGTGAGGAACCGGGTGTTATTTTGTTGTTGTATGTTCATGGTAAGAACGTGAGAGAAGCGAAACCCAGAACATAGTTGTTTTGTTGTTTCTGTTTAGTTTAAAAACAGAGAAAATAGAGCGTGAAACAAAAGGGTGTGCGGTCGCTTGTTAGCCTTTTTTAGGGTTTCTTAGTTTCGGTTTTCGTTTTGGGCCATAGCCTTCCTAAACCCAATCTAGTTTCCATATAACTATGTCCAGTCCATTTCATTACTGCACCACCCTTTTTCTTGTTCTATTTTGCTGATGAAAATAATGTTGTGTACGAGCCAAACCCCCCTTAAGCCCATACGTCTTCTTTACTGCCCCCTGTTTTGCTTGTTTTCTTTATCATTTTTATTTCATTTGATTATTTTGTTTTGTTTTTGTTATTTGTTAATAAGAAATAATTTTGTTAATTGTTTTTATTTATTTTAACTAATTTTGATTAATTAGTTTTATTAAATATTTTCAATTAGCTTAATTAGTTTTGGTGTTGGTCACTTAATTGTTTAGTTGCTTTTATTTGACTTTTAATAGGTTAATTTAATTTCTAGACAATATTTTTCTTAATTAATTAATTATACATAGGTTTATTTTAAAATTAATTAAATCTTTAATTTGGGTTTAAAGTCTATTTATTTTATAATTCAAATCAAACCAAAAATGCACAAAAAAGTTTAATTTCTAATCTTTTCGATGTTAAGCTTTTTAAAAAAATAATTTTTCAAATATTTTGTATTTATTTTTGCTATTAATTTTATTAGAAAGAAAAGTATAGGTCACCGACGTTTTCTTGTATAGTTTAGCGTTTAAATTCCCGTAAACTTGTAAATATTGTAAATCTCCCGAATCCATATAATAGCCGTAGGTCTTTACTTTCCCGCATTTTATTTTCTTGCGCCTATATTTTGTATGCCTTGTATGTATATATAACTGTTAGCTAAATAGGATTGTATGGCAAGATAATAATTTTTGTACCCCAAAATTTTCCCTCTCACTTATCAAGGATTTCCTCACAAGATCTCTTGGACTCAAGACTAGATTAGGGTTTGACCAGCTCAAGACACTTCCCCACACACTGATGACCAAAATTAGGGTTTAAGTTTGCACAAGGATTTTTGGACCATCAATGCTTCATATGACTTCCAAGGACAATTATGGACCCCCAATATTACTCATGCCAAGTTTTAAGCCTTGAATCACGTTTTTGATCAGTCAATTGGACAGTTGACCTAAAAATTAGTTGTATTGGGGAAAAAGTCAACCATGGCCAATTTACAGTAAAACTTCATGATTTTTGATCCATATCAACATATTAGACTCATATGTATCATTTGATCAAGTTTGGACCATAATTCCTCAAGAAATTTGATCAAATCATCAAAAGGGCAAAATGGTCAAAATTAGGGTTTTGACTAAGAAGGGGCAATTTCTGATTTTTGACCTAGCAAAGGATCAATTGGTTTGAAGCATGATTTCAAGAGTTCAATTGCATCATATTGACCTAATTACATGGTTCGAAATATTACAAATCTATTGGATTGACATATGAATTTCTCAGTCAACTGATCAAAAGTCAATTGTATACTAAAAAGTCAAACTTTGACCTTTTTGGTCAAAATCAAGTGCCAAGGACCACAATTCATCAAAACATGTCAAAAGGTGAAATTTGTTCATCAAGAAATCAAGGATTGAATATTTTGTTTTAAAAATTGGAAATTTTCTTAACTTAGAAAATTTTCTAAGTATAGAAAATTTCTTTTTTTTTTCAACTTTGGGCTAAATTTTAACCATGATACAAGATGATTCAAAAGAAGTTCCCAACATGAAAGTTGTAGATACCCATGAAATATACAACTTTTCTTCACACAATTTCTCCTAAAGATTCTTGGATCTCAAGATATAATTTTGTGAATACATGCTCATGAACTAAAATAACTTAGTGAAATTTTGCCCTAGTTAGGCAGGTTTTTGACCTAAGTTCATGCCAATTTTTCACATAGTTCCAAAGGGAATCTTGGAAAGAAATTCAAATATGAGTTATAAATCACATTGCAAGCTTTCCAAAATGTCCAAGAACTCCTTGAGATCATTCTTGAGTAGGGAGAATCGAAGAGATGAAGTTGGAAATTTCTCACTTTGATTTCAAGCCATTTCATGAAGAACAAAAATTCAAATCCTCAAGCATGTTGAACAAATATTGCTTTCCAGGCTTCTAACTTTTTTCTCACTCCTTAATTAAATGTTTTCACAAATGTTGGAAGCTTTAATCCAAATATTAAATGCATTGTACCTGAAAAATTCCATTTTTGGCACAAAGGTGTCATTTCCATTTTGATAAAGCACAACTTTTGCAACTTTTCACTCCTTGAGCCTTGCACTTGTTTTCTCTGCACACAAGCAAAGCCACAACAAAGAGAAATTTGCCTAAAGCCTCTACCAAACCAGACCATTTTTGTACAACACTTAGGGACTTGTCTCCTCACCTTGCTTCAAAAACAAGAAATGTAGCAAGACATGTGATCTTGTACTTTTGAGCAAGCACAAGTCATCCAACCTTTTGCTCTATATAAAGACATCATTTTGCAACTAAAACCACGAATGCCCAAGCCTTGAAACACCCTAGAATCAAAAATTGCATACCAAGCCTCCAAACTTGCCATTTCTGACTTGTGAACTGAATCTTCCATTTCACTCGTGCGTTTTCAGGCCTTTTGCATTCCTAAGCTTTCTTACCTTACAAGTAAACCATCCCACACCCTGAAACATCATTGTAACTCCATCTTCCCCATTGTTGAAGTTCAAAAACAGAGTAACACAGGTGGACTTCTCCAGAAAATTCCAGCCACCCTCAAGACAAGCTAAGCAATGCATTAGCTTCTTAGAGGTTCAATGAAGCTAACCTGATCATCACAGCATCCTAAAGCAAGCTCATTTTCAAAACACGATTTCCATTTTCAAGGTGAGTTTTCTGTTTTTCTAACTCTTAATACAGGCATAGTTAGCTTTCCATTTGTGAATATAAAATGTAGACATCATTGCTACGAAGCTGTACATTCCATAGCTTGCATTTATTTGGCCTGAGTTTAGAGAATTTTGAGTTTGAAGTTTCTGAAAAAATTAGGTTAAGAATTAGGGCCAACAAAATTCTCTCTGATCTTGGACTTATAGTTTTAGTTATGCACATGGTTAGAATCGTGAAGTAAAATGCTATAATGTTCATGTTATCACTTTCCATTTTTGTTGAGAAATGAAAGAGTTACAGGGGGTCCAGCTAGCTAGAGGTTGAAGATGAAGTACAGGGCAAGACAATGTTTTGTGTTATGTATTTGTGTTTTCATTTGAACTAACGGATGTACAGCCACCACAGTGGTAAGGCAGCACGCAAAAACACCATAGGTCATGGGTTCGAACCTTGGCGCTGCCTTTTTGCATTTTTCATATTTTTTCCAGCTTTTTTTTTGTTTGGCAGCGTGGGCTTCGGAACTTATGGGCTTTGTTTTTTTTTTCTAACCTCCTACCCCTGTTTTCTTGCAGCACCCCTGGCCCATATATTTTTATTATTTATTTTATTTTAATTTCTATTTTATTAAATGTATTTTCCTTAATATAAAAAATCATAAAAAACATAAAAATGCTAAATTTATATTTTAGTTCATTTTATTTTATTTTTTCTCATAGAAAATATTTTTTATTTAAATTATATACTATATTTTTGTAATAAACTTATAAATTAAATTATAACTATTTTAACATTTATTTTTTATTCACACCTATTAAATATTTATTTTAACATATAAAAAGACCAAAATACTTCATAAATACCATATATTATTTTCAAGACAAAAAATGCAAAAATACTTACTTTTTCTCAAAGAAATTCATTCCCTTTTAATAAAAATAGAATTAGGGTTTAATCAAAATACTTGCTAAAAATAATTTCCTTTCTTAATTGATTTAAGTTTAATCTTGATTTATTTATTAGGCTTAGGTTAAAACTTTTTTTTCATAAAAAAAACAAAACAAAATCTTTTTTTTCATTTACATATCTTTACATATTTAAATTATCTTGTACATTATTTATTCCAATATTTGTATAAATTCAATTTGGTTGTAATAGATTAATTAGGTTTATATTATTGCAATCCCCGTTCATAAATTGTATACCCCCTCCCACAAAGTGTTGTAATAGCGTAGTAATCTTTAAATTTCACAATTTATCGCTTTTATATAATATGCTAGTAATTAGGGTTTGTATGGCAAGATAAAACCAATCAAATAGAAAACCCTAATCCAAGACAAAATCAAGCATGAAAATAACACACTTGCACACAAGCACCCCTAGGGTTACTCCACTTGGTTGCCTTATACAAAAATGGCCATATTACGCATGTAAGGTATCTTAGCAAAACAAACAAATACAAGATCATAGTCCCTCGATGACGCTATCCAAAGTTGCCTTACAAAATGATCTTAGTCCCTCAAAAAATGCTAAGATACTTTGCAACATTGCTAATAATGGTTATACGATGACCCGCGCCTGTCCCGTTTACATCTAAAGATAGGGTTGCTTACCAAATCCATGGTAAGACAACAATTATTAAAGGAAAAGAAAATGAACAAGAAAGACATTTGAGTAGGTAGATTACTTTTAGTTACTTGCTCCATTTCAAAACAAACATCCTTGCTATTTTCAAAACAAACACACACATTTCCAAACATCTTACAAACATTGAAAACATTTTTAAAAAGACAAACATCTTTGTATACATTCTTACGAACGAGAATCATTACAAAGATTGCGTAAACAATGGCCTCTTTACAAAACCCTTTCAAAAACCACACAAAGCACAATTTCCAAACAAAAGCAAGTGATCTAGCAAGTAACTAAGAGCCCATGGAAAACCATGGATGAAAAGGGTTCTAATACCTTCCCATTTCATAATCTACCCCCCGAACTCAAGAAACAATCTCAAAGGTCTTTCATGTGCTTTTTCACCTTTCCTTTTGGATAAAAGAAAAGTCGGTGGCGACTCTTGCTAACTGCAATATTTGTGATAAAACACAAAACAATCAAGTCAGTTCTCCCACCGTATCACAGAACTGGAGACTCTGTTGGGGAAAATTCTAAAAGTGGGGTTACCTTAGGGATAGATCACATTTACTTGCTTATATTGTTTGATTTGTATGCTTTACATTATGGTTCTTTATTTGGGTTTGAATCCTCTACCCGTATTTGGGATACATTATAGGTAAGTAGCAATACGTTATGGAAACTGTGCGGGGTATACCGACATGGTCTAAGAAATAGCTACGTTAGTGCGACATATTTATGGGTACCGGTAGCCTTTGAGTTAATCAAAGAGAATATAGGGCCGCTGAGTGATGTCATGAAGCACTAATGAATTTCTAGAACCTTTACTTGACCAACTTAGCCTTTAGGATGTAGTGAGATGACCGGCTTTGGTGCAGTTCGAAGTTGGTAGATACTCGATACTACACTCATTAAGGTTTGGTTTCTTGGAATATTTTGGTCGCCATTAAAGAGGCTTGAGCTGAAACAATGACCAAGGAAACAATCCAGTGATATTGAGCTCCTTAGAACCCAGTTACTATTACTAGGATAGGTTTAAGCCAACTAAACTTCAAGAGGGTACTTACCTATAAAACTCCATGCAAGCCTAAACTAAGGACTTGTTTGCTTTGCTTGTATATGCATACTTGTACATAACATCATGGACATCAAGAACATCATATACATCCACTAACCATTTCAAGGATTTTGGGGATTCATATTTGTTCTTGTTTTGTAGGATATGGATTCACTTCGCAGGAAAACTATTCAAGTCAACCTTGTGAGAATTCCTCCACAACTTAAGGAGCTAGCTTCAAAGATTCCTGAGAGCTCTCCATTCACCAAAATACATGGACGTCTACTCAATTTGGCCACCTCCAACGCATATGAGGATATGATGAAGGTGCTCTTTCAGTTCTTTGATCCTTTGCACCATTTCTTTACATTTCCCGACTATCAACTTGTGCCTACTTTGGAAGAATTCTCCTAACTCTTGAGGATTCCCATTCTCAATCGACTACCTTTCAATGGTACGGAAAGAGATCCAAAGCTAGAAGAGATTGCTCAAGCTCTACACTCTCACTCATCTGATGTCACAACTCATTGGGAAACTAGGAGTGGTGTCAAAGGTTTCTTAGCAAAATTCCTGTTTGAGAAAGCCCAAAGCTGTTGGAATTCCTTAGACTTGCAAGCATTTGAGGAAATTGTGGCTCTTCTCATATATGGGATGGTTTTGTTTTCAAATCCTGACCAATTCATAGATGTGAATGCCGTCAAAATCTTCATGTCACGCAACCCGGTGCCTACATTGCTAGGGGATATCCTACACTCTTTTCACACTCGCACAATAAGGAAAAGAGGTGTCCTTATGTGTTGCACTCATCTCTTGGAAAGATGGTTTATTTCTCATCTTCCCAAATAAGTCTTAAAGAATGAGCAAGGTTCAAGGTGGTCACAAAGGTTGATGATGCTCAAACATTCAGACATTCATTGGTGCTCCTGATCCAAAGAGAATGTTATCATTGTTGACCGTTATGGAGAATTCCCTAATGTCCCTTTACTTGGCATTAGGGGAGGTATCACCTACAACCCATGATTAGCCTTAAGACAGTTTGGTTATGCCCGAAGGGATGGCCCGTATGAGATGCTGATTCAGGGTTTGGTATTCGACTACGACAATGACGATCAAGGTCTTTGCCAGAGATTTATCTGAGCTTGGAGGATGTTAAACAAGGTGGATAGCAAGACTTTGGGGCACAAGAACTCCATCCCTCTTGATCCTTACCTCAAATGGGTACGAACTCGCGCTCAGAGTCTTATGATGCCTTACCCCTCCATTCTCCCAGTAATCATTGAGCCTGTCAAGGAGGGAGATGTTCCATACACTATCCTACATCCTGACATGCCCATATCTCTTGGAGACCTACAAAGGGATTGGATACAATTCAAAGGAGAGCGATATACTTTCGAAGCACAATTCTATGCAAGAGAGAAGAAGGTTTTGGAACTCACTAGGCTACTTCATGAGGAGCGGACTCTGAATGCCTACATTGCACCAAAGAGTATGCGCACTACTTTTTATCTTAGAGTTTTTGTATTATTTTTTCCAAGGGACATTGATGTACTCAAACTTTATCTTATTAATATAACGTGTGTTTCTTTTTGTCTAAAACAAACTTGAATCTTTGAAATCCTTGAAAACATCGCATATACACATATCATTCATCATAGCATAAACATGTCTTTTGCAACAAGTCTCCTCATCTCTCTACTATTTATTTCAGTAAGATGGATCTCGAGCAAACAATGAAAGATCTCTAAGCCCAGAATATGCAGTTTCAACAGTTGCTCATGACCCTAGCCAAGGGGCAAGAAGAATTGAAGACTCTGCTAGCTGAAGAGAGGAAAAAGAAAACAAAGAAGGTAACTGGAGTCTTAAACATGGGAAGAAGGTTTCAGGGGCAGACAAGAAGGACTTTGAACTTTGCAACAACATCTGGTGAAGGAGAATGGAAAGGCAAGGAAACAATTGTCCCGTCAAAAGTGGAAGAAGAGGAGGAAGAAGAGGAAGACTACTCTGAGGAACAATATCCTCCAGCTGATGATAAGTACAGACATCTCGAAGAGCGTTTGAGCGCGATGGAAATACAAAAGGTGCCAGGCTTAGACTTTGAGGAATTGGGACTAGTGTTGAGGATTGTGATTCCTCTAAAATTCAAAGTTCCTATGTTTGCAAAATATGATGGAGTGTCATGCCCTAAAATACATCTCCGGTCATATGTGAGAAAAATCCAACCCCACACTATTTATAAAGACTTATGGGTGCATTTTTTCCATCACAGTCTGTCTGGAACACAACTCGACTGGTTTTACCAACTAGAAAGATTCAACGTCCATAATTGGGAAGATCTTGCCGCAGCTTTCTATAAGAAATATCAATACAATGTTGATTTGGCGCCTACCCGTACTCAACTCCAGAGTATGGTCGTGGCTTCCAATGAAGGTTTCAAGGATTACGCACAAAAATGGAGAGATTTGGCTGGAAGAGTTCAACCCCCTATGTCCGAAAGGGAATTGGTGGACATGTTCTTAGGCACCTTATTTGGCCCCTTCTTTAACCATTTAATCGGAAGTTCATCTGCAGGCTTTACTAAACTAATATTAACCGGAGAGAGGGTGGAAGCTGGCATAAAAAGTGGAAAGATTCATAAGGATTCATCTTCTTTTACAGCTGTAAGGAAGCTTTTCATCGGGAAGAAAGAGGTAGTTGTTGTATATCCGCAAAGGAACCAAGATAGGGCCAAACGCCGACCAATGATGGGGGCTGTTATGATTCCCAAGCCTACATCTGATCAACAAAGAAGTAATCAACCAAGGGTGGAAAGGCCAGTCCGGCAATTCACCAGAATTAACATGACTCTGTCTCAAGTATTACCGCAACTTCTAAGATCCAACTTGGCAACCTTGAAAGAAGCTCCGAAAAACCCCAATACAACATCCCCTCGTTATCACCCCAATGTCCGTTGCGCATATCACTTTGAAAGTCCTGGTCACGATACTAATAATTGTTGGGCCTTGAAGAACAAAATACAAGACCTTATTGAAGCAAAAGAAATTGAGTTTGATGCGCCCGAGAAGCCAAATGTCATTTCTGATCCTATGCCCATACATGGTCGCAATACCAATGCTATTGAAGAATATTTGTTTGTTACCATAGTTGATGAACTCATGACTCCACTTCCAACCATTAATATAAACTTGTTAAAATCGGGTGTGTTCTCGGGCTGTAATGAAGTTTTCCATCTCTGCTTGTCCTCACCAACTGATTGCCCTTTGTTGAAAGTAGGCATTCAGTGCCTGATAGATAACAAATAGATTTTGTTTGAAAGTACTCCTGTTTCACCCATTCACGTTGAAGATGTTTCAATCATTACCATTTCCTCCAATTCTTCCAGGGTCTCCACCAAAAGACCCGTTAGAATTACATCGGTTCTGAAAGCAACTCCTTTAATAATCACAATGTCTGGGCCAGTCCTATATGAATCAGACAAGACCGTGTCGTGGAATTACAGAGGGGACATTTACTACCATGGCATCAAACAAGAATGGTCGGCTGATGAAGAGATAAACTCCGAAGAAGAAGATTCTGACATCAGCAATATTTTTGGAACTAGTAAAATTACCCGAAGTGGTAGGATCTTTTCTCTAGAAACTGCTCCCCTAAAAGCAGTTTCTGGACCCATGATCATCCTTGTGGCTGCTCCAAAGGTTACTTCTGTAACCATAATCATCTCTGCGAGTGCTCCTATTAAAGAAGACGTTACAACCCCTGTTATCATTCCTACCAATACTCCTACTGCTGAAACTCGAGGAAAGAGTATTCAAGTGGAGTATGTCCGGACGAAGGCTCAATCACTGACTATCCCAGAGACATCTAAGAAAGAAATGGAGGAGATCCTAAAAATTATAAAGAGGAGCGACTACGATGTAGTTGAACAATTGGGGCAAACTCCCTCTAAAATCTCCATGATGGCATTACTACTGTATTCCGAGGCACATGTGAAAGCCTTGGTAAAGTTCCTAAAAACAGCCCATATGCCTCAAGAGACGTATACTGATCAATTCCAAGACTGTGTGGCCAGCATGACAGCGGATAACGGCCTGGGCTTCTCGGATGCTGATATAACACTGTTGTACCCCAAAATTTTCCCTCCCATATTTCTTAATACATTTCAAGTGAGGTCCTCAAAGTGCTCAAGGAAGTCCAAGGGTTGACCAGACAAACTCTCTCCTAAGGCAATCTACCTCAAATTAGGGTTTCATGTTGCATCAAGATACTTGAGTCCAAGGGATCCCAAATTCTCACCATTGTCCTAATATGTTCTCAAGATCATTCATGTCAAGTTTCAAGCCTTGCAGAGGAAGTTTGCTCAGTCAATTGCTCAAAGGCCTGAAAATCGACTGTGCTAGGGCAAAAGTCAACTATGGCCCACATACAGAAAAATTTCAAGATCTTTGGTCAACATCCTCATTTTGAAGTATTATTCATCATTTGATCAAGGTTTGATCATTATTCATCAAGGATTGCTCACAATTCATCAAAACCCAAAAGTTGCTAAATTAGGGTTTTGTAGGAAAAGTCAACTCAACTTTGACAAAGCATAACTTTCTCATACTTTATGTAAAATGACCCATCCAAATCTCATTTTGAAGAGGATGCCATGATATACAATCCATCTTCATCTACCAAGTTCAAAATATTCACTCACAAGAAGTTATGAATTTGGACATTATAGGTCATTTTGAAAAGTCAACAAAAACACCTTTTTTGTCAAAGCTTCATACATGAACATGGAAGACTCAATTGAGATGATACAAAAAGGGTTTCTTAGAGGACATCTTAATCTTTCTAAAAAGTCCAATAACACCTTCATAGAGTCAAAATTGAAGAAGTTATGCATTGGTGAAGTTGACCTTTTTTGCAAAATTGTCAAAAGTCAAAAGTGCCCCAAATCGCAATTCTTGTCAAATGGGCCCAACTTTTTGCACTTGTTTTGAGTTTGTAACATGGTACCCAAGCCCTAGATCTTTCCATTTTCCTTTATTTTATTTTTGCTATTTATTTTGATTTTTTATTTCAATTAAATCAAATTACGTCAAAACAAATCATGGAAATATCAAAACCATTTAAGTCTTAAGATTTGATGCATGTTTCAGGTCTCTTATACAGCTAGCAAGAGAATCAGATCGTGTAAGGCATGGTTGGGCATAAAAATATTGATTTTGGCCTATTTTGGAAAGATTTTCATGGAAATCAAATCATGATCAAAGATCATAATTGACAAAGATTGAGAGCACATTTGGAACCCTAATTAGATCCTTGGTATATAGTGGACAAGTGCAGATAAAAAACACAAGGTTTGGAGGCGTGGAGAGAAAGAACAAAACTTGAAAAAATCAAGAAAAGTGTTGGTATGATTTTGTACTTCCAGGCATTTTTAAGACTCCCAAGCCATCTCTTTCGTTTCCTGGGCGCTCAAGGAAGCCTTACCAATCAAGAACAAGCGTATTCGTGCCCAGAATCCGGTTCCACGACCCCCACGATTTGTCACTATTTTCAAAATCGAATATCTTTATTCTTGCATCTTTATCATGTTTCAATAGCATATTTATGATCCCTAACGTGTTTGCAAGCTCATGGTAACCATTAATTGCATTTTCGCTAACTGTATAGGAATCCACCATTGTTAGGGTTTCGTGTTGTGTTTTGGGTTTTTCTTGTACATGTAAAATTGGCCCACAAGAAGGGAACCATGATGCTCAGCAGGCCTAGACAAATTGGTCCACAACATTAGAATTCATTTATCGTGCCTATGGATGATTTTGGAAAGTCGTTGGTTTGTACCTACACTTCTGGTCCGTAGGTAAAAGTCATTGACCTTTTAGCAACGGAGAGAGGTTGGGGACGATGGCGTGGCAAGCCTTGATTGCTCCATTTGAAATTTCGCGCGTTGATACTTTTTATTTTGCTTGTTTTTAATATATTGATTAATTGTTATTTCACATACAACAAAGGCGCCTGGCTCAGTTGGTGTTGAGGTGAGTGGAAAGGCCGTAGGACCTGGGTTCGAATCCCAGGTCCCCCCATGTATTTCATGTTATTTTTCATTGCATGATCAGGCATATGCGCAGGCGTGAAGTCCACCATACATCCTCAATGCACAACCAACCAGATGTCCACAGGCCAGATCTAGCGCCCATCATTTTGAGGACCATGATGCACCCCAGTCAACATGCAGCACTGGATCATGGAAGTCAACGTGGATCAGTTTCTTTTGGGCTCCAAAACTGCTATTCGCACCCCCCAATTTGCTAGCAAACAGGCCCATTTTCTTTTTCTTTTATTTTATATTTTCTTTATTTAATTTATTCAAATTATTTTTACTAACAAAAAAATTAATTATTTTATCAAAAAAATCATAAAAATAAGTTTTCATCAAATTAGATTCTAGGTTTTATTTTTACCAAAAATTAATTTAATTAGTTAATTTAATTTTTTAGATAACTTTAATTTTCTTTGTAAATAAATTAAAATAAATTAGAAAATAGGTTTTTTGTTTAATTTAATTTCTATTTCTTTTCTTAAAAATAACCAAAATATAAAAATTGGTCAAATATAATTAATTATTTTCTTTAATTTAAATTAATTAGTAATTAGGTTTGTATATATTTAATTTAAAACCTTATTTTCTCAAATATCAAAAAACAATAAAAATGGTTTTTCTTTAATTAGGGTTAGACGGGGTCAAAACCCTAATTTCTCTCGTTCTCGATTCATCGCGCGCATTTCTTTATTTTTACAATATTGATGTAATTGCTCATGGTATGTAATAGATTAATTAGGACTTTTTTCATTTATTTATCGTTTTGCGGGTTTTTTGGCTATGTAATTAATACCTGAAGCCTTGTAATAGCGTAGCTTTATTTTCTCGCACTTTAATTCTCGCAAGTATTAACTGCTAGATGTATGATAATATAGTTACATGACAAGAATGTATGTTAAAATTAAAACAGTTAGCAAACCCTAAATGTGCAAAGATAATAACTTGAAATTGAATCACTCGCACGTGCGCACTCCTAGGGTATACTCTCACTTTGGTTGCCTTCGGTAAACATTCATTAAGTATAGGATATTTTAGTGATCGCTCTCTTGTTTAAACAAAATATCAAAGTCCCGTTCAGAAATGTTGCCTCGGGAATGTTGCCTCGAATATTGATCTTAAGACATTAGGGGTATTACTAAGACGTCCTAACATTGCTTTAGTGATCGTACGTCCCTTTCGAGTTGACCCTTAAAACTCCAACGACGGTGCTACCTACTCACTAATAGTGGGATAGTGTTGTCTAAAGGAAACAAGAACAGAAACATTCTCTTTTTCGAGTAGGTAGATGCTAGTAGGTACTTGCTCAAAACGAACTTTTTTACACCATACACATTCAAACAAACTTTTCAAACTAAAGTTTTCAAAACGACTTCGTAACACTCTGGAAGACAGAAGCAAGGGTTAAATCGAAGTAAAACAAAAAAAATTCAAAAACACACAAACACGGAAGAAATTTTGAAAATGATGAGCAAGTACCTAAGAGCCCGTAGAAAACTACGGATAGAAAAGGTGTTAATACCTTCCCTTTATATAATCTACCCCCCGTACTCAAAATCTCGAAAAAGGAATTTTTCTGTGCTTTTTTCCTTTCCAGTTGGATAAAATAAAAGTCAATGGCGACTCTTGCTTACCGCACATTTGCGAATATAAAACGCGAACCAGTATTAAACAGTCGGTTCTGCCACCGTATCACAGACACCAAGGGGAAGAAAGCACAATGAGGCATTACATGTCTCTGGAATGTAGGGGCACATTTCTGGCCCATGTTTTGGTGGACATTGGCTCATCTTTGAATGTATTACAAAAAAGTCTCTTGACAGACTTGACTGTGAGGGACTGACGTTAAAGCCAAGCAACATAGTAGTAAGGGAATTTGATGTCTCGAAGAGGATGGTACACAGGGAAGTGGATATCCCCATAAAGGTTGGAACCCAAACTTTCAATTCCACCTTTTATGTAATGGACATCCTCCCTTCGTATTCATGCTTGCTAGGCCGGCCATGGATCCACAATGTTGGCGCTGTCACCTCTACATTACACCAGATGCTGAAGTATCCGGTTCAAGGGAAGATTATCATTGTCAATGGAGAGGAAGAATACATGATCATCCATCTAAATTCCTTCAGATATGTGGAATTGGACGGCGAATTCATTGAAACTCCATTTCAACACTTCGAAAAGGTCCCCCAAGAGGTGGCAGTAACCAAGATTGTGTCCCAGATTCCCAAGATCACGAGACCTCCACTCCGAATGTCATCTCTGAAGGACGCCAAAGCAGTGGTAGAGGAAGGTGGATGAATCATCTGGGGGCAACTTCCGGATATCCCGTATAAGTCTGACAAGTTTGGCCTAGGTTTCACTTCAAGTGCTCAAAAGGTTGTACGACGTGCCCGTGCTGGAGGGCCACCCTTGAAGATTAGCAACCGTGAGGTCAACGCGGTAGAAGATGGTGAAGATGATTGCAACCTGGAGGATTGGATCTTTCCGACTGTCAATGGAGGGCTCAACAATTAGGAGGCTAGGGACTTCGTCCCAATCACTTTTATCCCACAGTAATTTATCTTTACATTTTGTTGGATCTATAATATTCAAAAACAATTCACACTCTTAAAACCTTGTGTCTTACCCGAGGCACAATGGTCCATTTGTAAGGGTTATTATTTCATCTTCATATGACATCAATGAATCATGGATGTTTTCACATACAAACTTTTGTGCTCATTGTTTTTCTTTTACATTTTATTTTCTTTCAAAGATAGTTATACCCTTACACACACCCACACTCACAATGCAGGTATCCATCCATTCTGGATCCCATGGGTAACGATACTGCTATGGCCTTTCGTGACTCTGAGAATCTAATCTACCAAGCCGAAGACGAAGGTGATGAAGATTGTGAAGTACCAGGGGAACTGGCCAGACTGCTACAACAAGAAGAAAGAGCCATTCAGCCTCACGAGGAACCCGTGGATACAATCAACCTGGGTAATGAAGAAGACAAAAAAAGAGGTCAAGGTAGGTGCCAATTTGAAACCCAGTGTCAAGGAGCGTCTGATTCAGTTGTTACATGACTATGTTGAAATCTTTGCCTAGTCATATGAAGACATGTCGGGACTTGATACAGACATTGTGGTACATCGTTTGCCTACAAGAAAAGATTGTCCACCAGTAAAACAAAAGGTTCGCCTCATGAGACCTGATATGTCAGAAAAGATTAAAGTAGAGGTTATGAAGTAATTCAATGTTGGATTATTGGCTGTCACTTCCTACCCTCAATGGGTTGCCAACATTGTTCCCGTACCTAAAAAAGACGGCAAAGTATGAATGTGTGTTGGCTACAGAGATTTGAATAGGGCGAGCCCTAAAGATGATTTTCCACTCCCCCACATTGATATCTTAGTTGACAATACGACACAACACAAAGTGTTTTCCTTCATGGACGGATTCTCAAGTTATAACCAAATCAAAATGGCACCTGAGGACATGGAGAAAACAACATTTGTCACACCGTGGGGCACATTCTGCTACAAGGTGATGCCATTCAGACTGAAGAACGCTGGGGTAAACTATCAATGCACCATGGTAGCTTTGTTTCATGACATGATACATCATGAAATAGAGGTCTACGTAGACGATATGATATCCAGATCGCAAACAGAATAAGAGCATTTTGACCATTTACAGAAGCTGTTTGAGAGACTGAAGAAGTACAAGCTGAGGTTGAATCCAAACAAGTGCACATTTGGGGTACGGTCTGGTAAACTCCTAGGTTTTGTCATCAGCAAAAAAGGTATCGAGGTCGATCCTGCCAAAGTTAAAGCCATACAAGAGATGCCTTCTCCTCATACTGAGAAGGAAGTCAGAGGATTCTTAGGACGTTTGAAATATATTGCCAGATTCATTTCTCACCTGACAGCTACTTGTGAGCCAATCTTCAAGCTCTTGAAGAAAGATCAAGTAGTCAAATGGAATGATGAGTGCCAAGTTGCTTTTGACAAAATCAAAGAATATTTACAAGAGCCTCATGTGTTGATGCCACCAATCGAGGGGAGACCATTAATCATGTATATGACTGTTTTAGAAAATTCAATAGGGTGTGTATTGGGGCAGCATGACGAGTTTGGCCAAAAAGAGCACGCTATTTATTACTTGAGCAAAAAGTTTACCGACTGTGAAACCAGATATTCACTTCTCGAGAAAACTTGTTGCACTTTGGCATGGGTTGCTCGCTGTCTAAGACAGTATATGTTGACTCATACTACCTTGTTGATATCTAAAATGGATCCGATAAAATTCATCTTTGAGAAGCCTGCACTTTCTGGGAGAATAGTTAGATGGCAGATGATCCCGACAGAGTACGACATACAGTATACTACCCAGAAAGCTATAAAGGGCAGTGTGCTAGCTGATCACTTTGCTCACGAAGCTGTAGAAGACTATCAGTCCATGAAGTTTGAATTCCCGGATGAAGACATCATGACATTAGACAACTGTGAAGAAATCAGCCCATATGACGGACCTGAACAAGGATCCCGATGGACCCTGTTCTTTGATGGAGCATCCAATGCACTTGGTAATGGTATCGGGGTTATACTCATATCTCCAGGAAGGGTGTCATACTCCCTTTACTTCCAGACTTTTCTTCAATTGTACAAACAACATGGCGGAATACGAAGCATGTATCTTTGGTCTCAGAGCTGTCATAGACTTGGGAATCAAATCCTTAGATGTATTTGGAGATTCAGCCTTGGTCATCATCAGATCAAAGGGGAATGGGACACCAAACACCCTAACCTTATCCCTTACAAAGAACATGTTTTGACATTGCTACCACATTTTGAGGAGATTACCTTCGAGCATTTCCTGCGAGAAGAAAATCAGCTAGCAGGCGCTCTTGCCACAATGTCATCTATGTTTAAACTTAATTGGGACAATGAGGCTCCCCAAATCACCATTGAACGAATGGATGAACCAGCACACTGTCACGAGATTAATACTGAAGAAGTAGTGGACCAGCCTTGGTTTCATGAAGTCAAGAAGTATCTCGAGGCTCAAGAATATCTAGAAGGAGCTTCAATCAATGATAAAAAATTCTTAAGGAGATTCTCTGCTAAGTTCTTCCTTAGTAATGGCATCCTGTACAAACGCAATCATGACTCTGTATTACTTCGGTGGGTAGATAAGGTTGAAGCTAAAAGGATCATGGCTGAATTGCATGAAGGCACTTTTGGCACCCATTCCAGTGGGCATACGATGGCGAAGAAAATCCTACGGGCAGGCTATTATTGGTCTACCATGGAAGCAGATTGCTATCAACACTCTTGAACCTGTCATAAATGCCAGATCTATGCCGACAAAGTGCATGTACCCCCGGTTCCTCTGAATGTCTTGACATATCATTGGCCTTTTGCAATGTGGGGAATTGATATGATTGGGGAAATCAAGCCGACAACCTCCAATGGGCATTGCTTCATCCTAGTGTCCATTGACTATTTTACAAAGTGGGTTGAAGCAGCCTCTTTCGCCTCCGTTACCAAGAATGTTGTTGCCCGCTTCATCAAGAAAAACATTATTTTCTGGTACGGTATCTCGGAAAGGATCATCACTGACAATGGTACAAATCTCAACAAAACTATGATCACCGCATTGTGCGAGCAATTCAAGATTCAGCATCATAATTCTTCTCCCTATCGGCCAAAGATGAATGGTGTTGTCGAAGCTTCAAATAAAAACATTAAAAAGATCATACAGAAAATGACAGTCACATACAAAGATTGGCATGAGATGTTACCATTCTCTCTCCACGGTTATCGTACCACGGATCGCACATCAACTGGGGCAACACCCTTTCTTTGGTTTACGGCATGGAGGTTGTCTTGCCTATTGAGGTTCAGATCCCCTCTCTGAGTATTATAAAGGGTGCATGGTTGAAAGAAGACGATTGGATCCAAACTCGACTTGATCAACTGAATTTGATTGATGAAAAGAGACTTACTGCTGTTTTCCATGGTCAAATGTATCAAAACCGGATGATTAAGGCTTTCAACAAGAAGGTCAGACGGTAAGTGTACCAAGTCGATGATTTAGTGATCAAGCGTATCATACTGACGCAAAGTGATCCTAGGGGCAAATGGACTCCTACCTATGAAGGACCATTTGTAATCAAAAACATCTTCTCTGGTGGGGCAATGATCTTGACCACGATGGATGGTGACGACCTGCCACACCCTGCAAACACGGACATAGTCAAAAGATACTACGCATAAGAGACCCGATAGGTTGACATACCTAGGCAGAACAAGGGCATCCCGAGGAACCAAAAGGGTTCGGGCAAAAATTAGGGATAAAACAAAAAAAAAATCTGTACACCCGGCAAGTTGAAAACCCGAAAGGGCGACTTGGGGAAAAAAGGGTTTTCCGGTGGACTGAAAACCCGAAAGGGCGGTCCAGGAAAAAGTTAGGGAATTAAAGCGTATGATTATGACCCATTGGATCACTTTACGAACAACCTTTGGCTTCCACTGACAAACTCAGAGGTTGTGATCAATTCAATCATCTTCAGACGAGACAACAAATAGACAAGATGATCGGAGATACGAAGGCTATAGCAGAATGGAAACCCCATGGGATTTTTATACACATAGATATCTTTTCTTTGTATCAAAATTTTCATTTTTTACGACAACACTCTCTTTCTAGAATGTTTGTCCCCTTGTACAAAAAATACTTATTCAAAGTCAATACAAAATATTCTTTTGAAAGTGCAAAAAACTATTTGTCTTTTCTTTACGCTTGTTTTGTTTACAAAAACGTCCAATGATTCATTATTGAGCATATGCATTTGAACATAATTACTGTTTACAAATAAATGAAATGAAAAGAGGCAATTACTGATAGGTTGAAAGGATAGGAAAATATCTCCAGGCTATTCCATAAGTAATCCCCTACAGTACGCATTTAAATCCCCAGCGGAACAAAGTTTCAAATTATTGATCCCCAGTAGAAGTTGTCAAATTTCTCAGGATTCCCCAATAAGATTCTACAAGCAGTGCATGGCATTTCCCTTACGATAGAGTTTATTTCTCTCGGAAGAAACTCACCAATACTTCAACTTCAAGACGTGAAGACTTACATATCCTCAGAAGCAGTCAGGGATTTATTTTCCCTAAATCAAACAGCAATGCAGCAAATCAACTCACAAACGCATACATCGCATTCATATATCATAAACATTGATAAACACGAATGCATATAACATAATCCCATTATGCATACATTTCATGTATCATGACTTGGCATTTTAAGCTAACATTTTACCCTTTTCAGGATAAGATTAACAGCTATCATTAACAATGTTCAGGGTTTTCAGATACAATTCAGATACGCTCCAGATACAGATGTTATCCTGATACTCATTCAGATTCAACCTTTTGATACAGTTCAGATACACTCCAGATGCGGATGCCATCCTGAAACTCATTCAACTCTCAGATACAGTACATATACGCTCCATACACGGATGCCATTCTGATACTCAAACTCATTCAACTCTCAGATACAGTCCAGATACGCCCCAGACACGGATGCCATTCTGATACTCAAACTCATTTAACTCTCAGATATAGTACAAATATGCTCCAGACACGGATGTCATTATAATACTCATTCAGATTCAACTTTCAGATACGCTCCAGACATGGACGCCATTTTGATACTCATTCAGATTCAACTTTCAGATACAATTCAGATACGCTCCAGACATGGATGCCATTCTGATACTCAGTCAAAATCAGCCCCCAGATACAGTTCAGAAACGCTCCAGAAACGGACGCCATATTGATACTCATTCTTTCAGCTTACAAATTTAAATTCAACAATCACTTTTGGATGGCATCTTTAAGCCCGTTCCTTCTATCATCGCATCTTCGAGTGCAAATTTCTGGGCACTCTAGTGTCCAATCATCTTCCACCTTCGAGTCACGAATAGAGAAACTCGTCAGTCTAACTCTTCAGGTTTAAGAAGATTAACCAGGGGCAGCTGTTGTACCCCAAAATTTTCCATCTCACTTATCAAGGATTTCCTCACAAGATCTCTTGGACTCAAGACTGGATTAGGGTTTGACCAGCTCAAGACACTTCCCCATGTACTGATGACCAAAATTAGGGTTTGAGTTTGCACAAGTATTTTTGGACCATCAATGCTTCATATGACTTCCAAGGACAATTATGGACCCCCAAGATTACTCATTCCAAGTTTCAAGTCTTGAATCACATTTTTTATTAGTCAATTGGATAGTTGACCTAAAAATCAGTTATATTGGGGAAAAAGTCAACCATGGCCAATTTACAGTCAAACTTCATGATTTTTGATCCATATCAACATCTTAGACTCATATGTATCATTTGATCAATTTTGGAGCATAATTCCTCAAGAAATTTGATCAAATCATCAAAAGGGCAAAATGGTCAAAATTAGGGTTTTGACTGAGAAGGGGTAATTTTTTATTTTTGACCTAGCAAATGATCAACTGGTTTGAAGCATGATTTCAAGAGTTCAATTGCATCATCTTGACCTAATTACATGGTTCGAAACATTACAAATCCATTGGATTAACAGATGAATTTCTCAGTCAACTGATCAAAAGTCAATTGTATACTGAAAAGTCAAACTTTGACCTTTTTGGTCAAATTCAAGTGCCAAGGACCACAATTCATCAAAACATGTCAAAAGGTGAAATTTGTTCATCAATAAATCAAGGATTGAAGATTTTGTTTTTAAATTTTTAAATTTTCTTAACTTAGAAATTTTTCTAAGTATAGAAAATTTCTTTTTTTTTTCAACTTTAGGCCAAATTTTAACCATGATACAAGATGATTCAAAGGAAGTTCCCAATATGAAAGTTGTAGATATCCATGAAATATACAACTTTTCATCACATAACTTCTCCTAAATATGCTTGGATCTCAAGATATAATTTTGTGAATACATGCTCATGAACTAAAATAACTTAGTGAAATTTTGCCCTAGTTAGGCAGGTTTTTGACCTAACTTCATGCCAATTTTTCACATAGTTCCAAGGGGAATCTTGGAAAGAATTTCAAATATGAGTTATAGAGCACATTGGAAGCTTTTAAAAATGTCCAATAACTCCTTGAGATCATTCTTGAGTAGGGAGAATCGAAGAGATGAAGTTGGCAATTTCTCACTTTGATTTCAAGCCATTTCATGAAGAACAAAAATTCAAATCCTCAAGCATGCTGGAAAAATCTTGCTTTGTAGGATCCTAACTTGTTTCTCACTCCTTAATTAAATGTTTTCACAGATGTTGGATTCTTTAAGCCAAACATTAAATGCATTGTACATGAACAATTCCATTTTTGGCACAAAGGTGCCATTTCCATTTTGATAAAGCACAACTTTTGCAACTTTTCACTCCTTGAGCCTTGCACTTGTTTTCTCTGCACATAAGTAAAGCCGCAACAAAGAGCAACTTGCCTAAAGCCTCTACCAAAATAGACCATGCTTGTACAGCACTTAGGGACTTGTCTCCTCACCTTGCTTCAAAAACAAGAAATGTAGCAAGACATGTGATCTTGTACTTCTGAGCAAGCACAAGTCCTCCAACCTTTGCTCTATATAAAGCCATCATTTTGCAACTAAAACCATGAATGCCCAAGCCTTGAAACACCCTAGAATCAGAAACTGCATACCAAGCCTCCAACCTTGCCATTTCTGACTTGTGAACTGAATCTTCAATTTCACTCGTGCATTTTCAGGCCTTTTGCTTTTCTAAGCTTCCTTACCTTACAAGTAAACCATCCCACACCCTGAAACATCACTGTAACTCCATCTTCCCCATTGTTGAAGTTCAAAAATAGAGCAACACGGGTGGACTTCTCCAGACCATTCCAACCACCCTCAAGACAAGCTAAGCATTGCATTAGCTTCCTAGAAGTTCAAGGAAGCTAACCTGGTCATCACAACATCCTAAAGCAAGCTCATTTTCAAAACACGATTTCCATTTTCAAGGTGAGTTTTCTGTTTTTCTAACTGTTAATACAGGCATAATTAGCTTTCAATTTGTGAATATAAAATGTAGACATAATTGCTACGAAGTTGTACATATCCATAGCTTGCATTTATTTGGCCTGAGTTTAGAGAATTTTGAGTTTGAAGTTTCTGAAAAAATTAGGTTAAGAATTAGGGCTAACAAAATTCTCTCTGATCTTGGACTTATAGTTTTAGTTATTCACATGGTTAGAATCGTGAAGTGAAATTCTATAATGTTCATGTTATCACTTTCCATTTTTGTTGAGAAATGAAAGAGTTACAAGGGGTCTGGCTGGCTAGAAGTTGAAGATAAAGTACAGGGCAAGGGAATGTTTTGTGTTATGTATTTGTGTTTTCATTTGAACTAACGGATGTACAGCCACCCCAGTGGTAAGGCAGCGCGCAAAAACACCATAGGTTATGGGTTCGAACCTTGGCGCTGCCTTTTTGCATTTTTCATATTTTTTCTTGCTTTTTTTTTGTTTGGCAGCGTGGGCTTCTGAACTTATGGGCTTTGTTTTTTTTTTCTAACCTCCTACCCTTGTTTGCTTGCAGCACCCCTGGCCCATATATTTTTATTATTTATTTTATTTTCATTTCTATTTTATTAAATGTATTTTCCTTAATATAAAAAATCATAAAAAACATAAAAATGCTAAATTTATATTTTGGTTCATTTTATTTTATTTTTTCTCATAGAAAATATTTTTTATTTAAATTATATACTATCTTTTTGTAATAAACTTATAAATTAAATTATAACTATTTTAACATTTATTTTTTCTTCACACCTATTAAATATTTATTTTAACATATAAAAATACCAAAATACTTCATAAATACCATATATTATTTTCAAGACAAAAAATGAAAAAATAATTACTTTTTCTCAAAGAAATTCATTCCCTTTTAATAAAAATAGAATTAGGGTTTAATCAAAATACTTGCTAAAAATAATTTCCTTTCTTAATTAATTTAAGTTTAATCTTGATTTATTTATTAGGCTTAGGTTAAAACCTTTTTTTTCATAAAAAAAAAACAAACAATTTTTTTTTTTTGCATTTACATATCTTTACATATTTAAATTATCTTGTACATTATTTATTCCAATATTTGTATAAATTTAATTTGGTTGTAATAGATTAATTAGGTTTATATTATTGCAATCCCCATTCATAAATTGTATACCCCCTCCCACAAAGTGTTGTAATAGCGTGGTAATCTTTAAATTTCGCAATTTATCGCTTTTATATAATATGCTAGTAATTAGGGTTTGTATGGCAAGATAAAACCAAACAAATAGAAAACCCTAATCCAAGACAAAATCAAGCATGAAAATAACACACTTGTACAAAAGCACCCCTAGGGTTACTCCACTTGGTTGCCTTATACAAAAATGGTCATATTACGCATGTAAGGTATCTTAGCAAAACAAACAAATACAAGATCATAGTCCCTCGATGGCGCTATCCAAAGTTGCCTTACAAAATGATCTTAGTCCCTCAAAAAATGCTAAGATACTTTGCAACATTGTTAATCAAGGTTATACAATGACCCGCGCCCGTCCAGTTTACATCCAAAGATAGGGTTGCTTACCAAATCCATGGTAAGACAACAATTATCAAAGGAAAAGAAAATGAACAAGAAAGACATTTGAGTAGGTAGATTACTTTTAGTTACTTGCTCCATTTCAAAACAAACATCCTTGCTATTTTCAAAACAAACACACACATTTCCAAACATCTTACAAACATTGAAAACATTTTTAAAAAGACCTACATCTTTGTATACATTCTTACGAACGAGAATCATTACAAATATTGCCTAAACAATTGCCTCTTTACAAAACCCTTTCAAAAACCACACAAAGCATAATTTCCAAACAAAAGCAAGTGATCTAGCAAGTAACTAAGAGTCCATGGAAAACCATGGATGAAAAGGGTGCTAATACCTTCCCTTTTCATAATCTATCCCCCTAACTCAAGAAACAATCTCAAAGGTCTTTCTTGTGCTTTTTCACCTTTCCTTTTGGATAAAATAAAAAGTCGGTGGCGACTCTTGCTAACCGCAACATTTGTGATAAAACGCAAAACAACCAAGTCAGTTCTCCCACTGTATCACAGAACTGGCGACTCTGTTGGGGAAAATTCTAAAAGTGGGGTTACCTTAGGGATAGATCACATTTACTTGCTTACATTGTTTGATTTGTATGCTTTACATTATGGTTCTTTATTTGGGTTTGAATCTTCTACCCTTATTTGGGATACATTATAGGTAAGTAGCAATGCATTATGGATACTTTGTGGGGTATATCAACATGGTCTAAGGAATAGCTATGTTAGTGCGACATATTTGTGGGTACCGGTAGCCTTTGAGTTAATCAAAGAGAATACGGGGCCGCTGAGTGATGTCATGAAGCACTAATGAACTTCTAGAACCTTTACTTGACTAACTTGGCCTTTAGGATGTAGTGAGATGACCGGCTTTGGTGCAGTTTGAAGTTGGTAGATACTCGATACTACACTCATTGAGGTTTGGTTTCTTGGAATATTTCGGTCGCCACTAAAGAGGCTTGAGCTGAAACAATGACCAAGGAAACAATCCAGTGATATTGAGCTCCTTAGAACCCGGTTACTATTACTAGGACAGGTTTAAGCTAACTAAACTTCAAGAGGGTACTTACCTATACAACTCCATGCAAGCCTAAACTAAGGACTTGTTTGCTTTGCTTGTATATGCATACTTGTACATAACATCATGGACATCATGAACATCATATACATCCACTAGCCATTTCAAGGATTTTGGGGATTCATCTTTGTTCTTGTTTTGTAGGATATGGATTCACTTCACAGGAAAACTATTCAAGTCAACCTTGTGAGAATTCTTCCACAACTTAAGGAGCTAGCTTCAAAGATTCCTGAGAACTCTCCATTCATTGAAAGACATGGATGTCTACTCAATTTGGTCACCTCTAACACATATGAGGATATGATGAAGGTGCTCTTTCAGTTCTTTGATCCTTTGCACCATTGTGTCACATTTCCCAACTATCAACTTGTGCCTACTTTGGAATAATTCTCCCAATTATTGAGGATTCCCATTCTCAATCGACTACCTTTCAACGGTACAGAAAGAGATCCAAAGCCAGAAGAGATTGCTCGAGCTCTACACTTGCACTCATCTGATGTCACAACTCATTGGAAAACTAGGAGTGGTGTCAAAGGCTTCTTAGCAAAATTCTTGTTTGAGAAAGCCTAAAGTTGTTGGAATTCCTTAGACTTGCAAGCCTTTGAGGAAATTGTGGCTCTTCTCATCTATGGGATGGTTTTGTTTCCAAATCCTGACCAACTCATAGATGTGAACACCGTCAAAATCTTCATGTCACGCAACCCTGTGCCTACATTGCTAGGGGATATCCTACACTCTTTTCACACTCGCACAATGAGGAAAAGAGGTGTCCTTATGTGTTGCACTCCTCTCTTGGCAAGATGGTTTATTTCTCGTCTTCCCCAATCAGTCTTAAAGAATGAGCAAGGTTCAAGGTGGTCACAAAGGTTGATGACGCTCAAACATTCAGACATTCATTGGTGCTCCCGATCTAAAGAGAATGTTATCATTGTTGACCGTTGTGGAGAATTCCCTAATGTCCCTTTACTTGGTGTGGTCGGTGGAAATAGAACTGACTGTTTTTTAGCTGGTTTCACGAAATGTCGCGGTAAGCAAGAGTCGCCACCGTCTTTTATGTTCTCCAACATGGAAAGGACAAAAGCATAGCAAAATTCCTTATGAGAATGTTTCTCGGTTCGGGAGGTAGATTTATAGAAAGGGAAGGTGTTAGCACCCTTTCTATTCGTGGTTATCCACGGGCTCTTAGGTACTTGCTCTTATGTTTTCAAAATTTTTTTTGCTTTTCAAGTGTGAGTGGGTTTTGAAAAAAAGTTTCGTTTGAAAAATTTCTAAGTAACTCTTGTATCTGTCCTCAAGAGTGTGTGAAAAATTTGTTTGAAAACTTTTAGAAAGTGCGGGTGCGAAAAGTTTTTTTTGTTTGTTTGAAAAGAGCAAGTACTTAAGAGAATCTACCTACTCTAAGGAATTAAGCTGTGTAAGAGTCCTTTAGATAGTGCTATCCCACCATTGAGAGGTAGGTAGCACCATTGTTGGAGGTGTTCGGGTCAATTCGATTATTGAGACTGTGTGGTCACCGAAGCAATGGTAGGACAACTTAGAAGTAACCCTAACGTCCTAGATCCTTTTATCCGAGGCAACCGTTTCGAGGCAACTGGATCTTTAGACAAAGGGTGACCTCTAAGACGTCCTATACTTGATGACCACGTTTTGAGGCAACGAGTGAAGCGTACCCTAGGAGTGGCATGTGCTTTGTGTGTTGTTTTTCAGTTAATGTTTTTGTACATGTTATTTGTGAGCTACGGGTTAATTTTATTTACATACATTCTTTCATGCATTTAACAGTTAAGGGTGCGGAAAGTAAATTGCGGAAAGATAAATTCTACGCTATTACAAGACGCGGGTCTATACATCGCCAAAAATACAAAGACCCGTTTTGGTAAATAAGTACGAGAAATTAAATAAAGCGGTAAACCTATTTACTATTACATTCTTGAAAGCAATTACATAATAATCAAAATAAAATGCGCGCGAATAAAAATTAATCGGGAACGTTCTAAGGGTTTTGACCCTTTTTAAGAAAAGAAATTGAATTTTTTTGTCTTTTTTGTGATTAAATGAGATTAAAACTAATTGTTAAACTAATTAATCAATTTATTAAAAGAAAATATTTTTTGTGTTTTTATATTTTTTAATGAAATAAAATAAAAGAATTAAAATTCTAAGTTAACCTAATTCTAAATTATTTTTATTGATTGTAAAGAAAAAGAAATTAAAGTTGACCTAATTAAACTATTTTAGTTGTTAATATTTTATTTACAAAAAATAATATGAACTTAATAATAATAATAATATTAATTCTATTTTTTTGATTTTTTATGAAAATATAAATTATGTTAAAAGTTAATAAAAAGGAATAAGAAATAAAATAAAAAAGAAAATGACAAAATAATAAAAATGGAGAGCAAACCCAAAGGGGGGTATGGGCCAGAATGGGGGGGGTTTGATTGGAATTTGAGGCCCAATGAAGCTTTCAGCCACGTTGACTTCTTGGATTGCCTGCAGCATGCTTTGACTGAGCACATGGTATTCATCACTTTTTATCCTTTGGATCTATGATCATGGCCACCTGGCGCTTGGATCTGTGAGGGTTTATGATGGAAGCTGTTTGAGGGCCTGCACGTGATTACCTGGGAAAAAATTGAAACAAGGAAATTGGGGGGACCTGGGAATCGAACCCAGGTCCCAGTGATGCCTAGCCACGTCTCCAACCACTGGGCCACTTGAGTGTTTTTGTTAACATAACAAACAAAGAAAATTAAATATGAAAAACAAACGTTATTCTGGAAATCAAAAAATCTGCGCGTTTATTTGAATGCACCAACCCCATTCCTCCACGTAATCATCTTCTTCGTTTCCTGTAAAAATATAAAGCAGATAGCGGGGGTTTTAAACCCCCACAAAATGGAAACATCAAAAATAGCGATTAAGCATACAAGCAGTATAAAAAGGGCGCGGGGTATGTTTCATGTTCGTCTCATCATGCTGAGTTTGACCATGTACGTTTGGAGGCTTAATTTTGCAGTATAAGAAAAACCACAAATTAAAGGCTTTGGAACCCTAGCATCCGTCCATGGTGGTTTTCATTTTAAGGAATCATTCTCAAATTAAATCATTACAAAAGCTTCAGTACAATGTTAGAAAGACAAAGTAATGTTCAAAATATGTTAATGATGCGTGGAATGTGTGTTTTAATTCTAGAAAAAATTTGCAAACCGTGAGTTTATTCTGGGCAGTTTCTTGAGCTTTGGCGCTTAGTTCTGATTGCAAAAGGTTCCTGGAAGGGTTGGGAGTGTGTTTGGATCAAAGGAGAGGTTTGAATTATGCTGGAAAGTGGTTTTCAGTTTGCAAATTTTTCTCAAGTTTTTGGAATGTAGTTTGGCCATTTGGGAGAGTTCTAGGTCCTGAATTCTATTGGAGAGGCTTGCATATATGGTTATCAATGAGAATCAGTCACTATAATGGACCTTTAACCCTTGCAATTATGTTTTGAGATTTCCATAAACACCATTGAAGAAACTTGCCTTTTTTTGTCCAAATTTGAATTTTATTCTTGAAATAGGATGTACACGAAATTGGTATGTGTTTCATGATGCATCAAGGCTATTCAAAACAAGAGATATCCCTTAATTAATTTTTTTGATTTTTATTTGAATTTTAAAGATTTAAAATGAATTAAATCAAATAAAATTAAATAAAAATAGAAAAATTAATTTTTAATCTTGAAATAAATCATGGGACACGTGGGTGGCATGACAAGGATGAATCAAGTGGAAAAAAGTGGGCCCCTTTGTTAAAAATTGAAGTTTCAAGGATAGTTGACTTTTGCCATTTCACAAAAATTTCCCAACTTCTCCAATGCATATCTTGCTCAATTTTGATCATATGAACATGTTTTTGGACATTTTGGAAAGGTCTTGAAGTCCTCTAACCCATGCCTTTGGTCCCATGTCATTTTGATTTACCAATCTCAAGTTATGGTCTTTGACTTAAAATGGCTTTTTGTTGACTTTTGAAAATGACCTATAATGTTGAAATTGATAACTTTTTGTGAGAGCATTTATTGGACTTGGAATGTGAAGATGAATTGTAGGAAATGTCTTCCCCTTCAAAATGAGCATTGGATGGGATTTTTCTGATGATCCATGAAAAAGTTATGCCTTGGTCAAGTTACAGTTGACTTTTCAACTGTCCAAAAATAGAAACTTTTGCATCTTGATGATTTTTGAGCCATTCTTGTGAAATCATGGTCAAGACTTGATCAAATGATGATTGTGGCTTCAAAATAAGATGTTGACCAAAAATTTTGACTTTTGACTGCCAAATGACCATTTTGCCCCTACAGTTGACTGTGGAGCAATTAGGGCTTTTGATTGTGCAACTTGACCTTGTGAGCCTTGAAACTTGACATGTAGGTGCTTGACAATGTATATGAGCATATGGGACTTGATTGGACCCTTGGAAACCTCAACTTCTTTGCAAGAACCAAAACCCTAATTTGACTGGCTTAGGAGGATGATTGACTGTGTAGCCCTTGAGTAGACTTTGAACCATTTGAGATGATGCTTGTCAAAACTTTGAAGAATATGGGAGGGCAAATTTTGGGGTACAACAGTTGCCCCTATTCAATCTTCTTAGACCTGAGGATTTAGATTGGCTTGTGTGCCTTTCGTGATCCGAGGGTGGAAGATGATTGAACACTAGAGTGCCCAGAAATTTGCACTCACATAGTAGAGTACCAGCAGTGTGATAGAGGGAATGGGCTTACAGATGCCATTTGGAGAGATAGTAGATAGGAGGATGGGCTTATAGATTCCATCTGGAGGTGTGACAGAACCTTCTCGGGAATGGGCTTATAGATGCCATTTGGAACTGTGATGGATAGTTGTGGAGATGGGCTTATAGATGCCATCTAGGTGTCGATCGCGTAAGAGATTCCTTAGCGAGAACTTGCGTACCTGAGAAAGGAAGATGGTTACCTGGTCTGTTACAGGGGTTGATCTTCAAACTCTTTATGCAGATATACCCTGGCTGGATACAGGTGTCGAATCTATAAACTCTTCAGACGTGCCCTGGCTGGATACAGGAATCGAATATGGAATTAGTCATCAACAGATATGCCCTGGCTGGATACAGGGATCGAATCTTCAAACTCTTCAGACGTGCCCTGGCTGGATACAGGATTCGAATCTGGAAATAGTCGTCAACAGATATGCCCTGGCTGGATGCAGGAATTGAATCTTCAAACTCTTCAGATGTGCCCTGGCTGGATACAGGAATTGAATCTGGAATTAGTCGTCAACAGATATGTCCTGGCTGGATACAGGAATCGAATCTTCAAACTCTTCAGACGTGCCCTGGCTGGATATAGGAATCGAATCTGGAATTAGTCGTCAACAGATATGCCCTGGCTGGATACAAGAATCGAATATTTAAACTCTTCAGACGTGCCCTGGCTGGATACAGGAATCGAATCTGGAAATAGTCGTCAACAGATATGCCCTGGCTGGATGCAGGAATCGAATCTTCAAACTCTTCAGATGTGCCCTGGCTGGATACAGGAATCGAATATGGAAATAGTCGTCAACAGATATGCCCTGGCTGGATACAGGAATCCAATCTTCAAACTCTTCAGACGTGCCCTGGCTGGATACAGGTATCGAATCTGGAAATAGTCGTCAACAGATATGCCCTAGATGGATACAGGAATCGAACCTTCAAACTCTTCAGACGTGCCCTGGCTGGATACAGGAATCGAATCTGGAAATAGTCGTCAACAGATATGCCCTGGCTGGATACAGGAATCGAATCTTCAAACTCTTCAAACGTGCCCTGGCTGGATACAGGAATCGAATCTGGAATTAGTCGTCAACAGATATGCCCTGGCTGGATACAGGAATCGAATCTTTAAACTCTTCAGACGTGCCCTGGCTGGATACAGGAATCAAATCTGGAAATAGTCGTCAACAGATATGCCCTGGCTAGATACAGGAATCGAATCTTCAAACTCTTCAAACGTGCCCTGGCTGGATACAGGAGTCGAATCTGGAAATAGTCGTCAACAGATATGCCCTGGCTGGATACAGGAATCGAATCTTCAAACTCTTCAGACGTGCCCTGGCTGGATACAGGAGTCGAATCTGGAATTGCAACAGTTGATAGTAATTATCTTTGGATTGATCTTTTTCCTGAAAAGGTAAAACATCAGTTGTATGCAATGTCATGATGTATGAAAAGCATGATGTCATGATGTTCTCAGGGAGAAATGAGATTGTGTGATATGACGCGTATGTGCATGCATTGTGTATGTAAGTAGGATGTATGAAAATGTGTATGTTTATGAATGTATTTTCGTCTAGGAAAATAAATCCTTGACGAATGTCGGGAAGTTGAATCCTGGGCTGACGTTGAAGAGTGAAGTTCTTCATTTCCGCTGGGGATGATGGTTGCGAGAATAAACCGATAGGAGAAGATGACTCTGTTGGGGAATAAACTTGGCGAAGAGATTACTCTGTGGGAAGAGATACTTCGCTGGGGTTTGATGGTAACTCCGCTGGGGATACCGTTGATATGTTATGTTAGAAGATTTGATGAACTCCGCTGGGGGATAGGAAGAGCTTCGCCGAGGACGATCTTTCCGTGGTAATTAGCTGAGGATAACCCAGTTATAAGCTCTGGTGGAGAATAACCTTTGAATAAAAACCGGGGAGAGAAGTTCGTACTCTGCAGGGGAGAAGCTTCCAGAATCTACTGGGGATAAGCTTCCTACTGGGGGGATTGATTCAACTCTCCTGGGGAGACTTTTGAGACTGTACTGGGAAATGGCTCCACTGGGGTGTCTGGTATTCCGCCGGGGAACAATCTCATATTAAGATTGTCGGGGATGCTTGTTTAAGGAACATCTGTATACTCCGATGGGGAATGTTTGAGATCTTCTGAGGAAAACCCAACTTCCTTAAGGTTGATAGTAGGCTAACTCTTCTTGGGGAGAGTGTTGCTGACTTGCTGGAGATAATGTGCTTTAACGGAGCTGATGGGGGACCAACTCTGTTCGGGGAGAATTGTTGAATCTTGTCTTACTCTCGGGGAGTGGAGGTATCTTGGTTACATTCTTCAGCTGAACTTACCTTGGTACCTTGGTGGACAGAGCAACTAGACCGCTTAGACAACTCATTATCGCCTCTGTTTCTGATGTCAACTGTAATTAATCCTTTGTTTCGTATTCAAATATTTATGAGTTAGCAATTAGTGTCAAATGCATATATCAAAAATTGAACATTGGACGTTCTTTACAAAACAAAACAGAAAAAGGAAAAACAATTGGCAATTGGTATGAAAAGTGAATTTGTATTGATTTTTGAGTTTTCCCGTATGTTGTACCCCAAAATTTTCCCTCCCATATTCTTCAAGATTTGGCAAGATCATGGTTCAAAATCTCTCAAGGGTTGCACAGTCCAATTGCCTCCTAACACAGTCAAAATTAGGGTTTTGGTTCTTGCAAAGAAATTGAGGTTTTCAAGGGTCCAATCAAGTCCCATAGGCCTATATACATTGTCAAGCATCCATATGTCAAGTTTCAAGACTCACAGCATCAAATTGCACAGTCAAAAGCCCTAATTGCTCCACAGTCAACTGCAGGGGAAAAATGCTCATTTGACAGTCAAAAGTCAAAATTTTTGGTCAACATCTTATTTTGAAGCCACAATCATCATTTGATCAATTCTTGATCATGATTCCACAAGCATGGCTCAAAAAGTCTCAAGATGCAAAAGTTTCTATTTTTGGACAGTTGAAAAGTCAACTGCAAATTGACCAAGGCATAACTTTTTCATGGTTTATTAGAAAAATCCCATCCAAAGCTCATTTTGAAGGGGATTACATTTCCTACAACTCATCTTCACATTCCAAGTCCAATAAATGCTATCACAAAAAGTTATCAATTTCAACATTATAGGTCATTTTTAAAAGTCAACAAAAAGGCACTTTAAGTCAAAGACCATACCTTGAGATTGGTAAATCAAAATGACATGGGACCAAAGGCATTGGTTAGGGGACTTCAAGACCTTTCCAAAATTTCCAAGAACATGTTCATAGCTTCAAAATTAAGCAAGATATGCATTGGAGAAGTTGGGAAATTTTTGGGAACTTTCAAAAGTCAACTTTGCCTAAAACACTTCAATTTTGTTAATGGGCCTCAAATTCTTTCTTGAATCATTACCCAAGGCCTATGCAAGACCCATTGAACTTAAAATGATTTATTTTCTTATTTTTAATTAATTAATTGAATTTTTATTATTATTAATTCATTTAATTGGTTTTAATTGTAGAAAAATATCAAAGCATGGTTGTCAAATCTTTTTATGAAGCAAATACACTCCACACATGCTAAAGATTTCGTGCATCACTCAAGGGGACAAGATCTTCCATAATTGGCAAGGTTTTCATGGAAAAAGATTGAAAATTATATGATGGAAAATCAAGGATTGAAAACATTATTGCAATGGATTCATGGGCTTATTCTTGACCTAATTCACATCACATACATATGCTGAGTGAAACCCTACTCAAGGACACGTGAAAGCTGCTAAAAACTCCATAGCCAATTTGCAAAAACTCAAGAAAATTGTGAAACTGAAATCCTACTTGCAGTGCCTTTCCACGCCTAAAAAGGATTCAATCACCTTGCCTGAGTCTCCAGGAAGCTATTACTATCAAGAACAAGCTCTCATACTCAAAGAAACGGTAAAACGAAGTTATGGTTTGAACAAATATTTTCATAATCGAAACCTAATTTCGATGCATCATTGACATGTTTTGCTCATTGATTTGTATTACTGACATCTCCCTGAAGCTTTTGGTATAGTTGAATTGTGCTGAAACTGCCTAAATCAAAATCCACCATGAGAGATATCTAGGGTTTCAAGGTTCGAAAATTAGGGCTTTGCGTATGCTGTAAAATTAGACCTCAAGCCATATATGGACAAATTCGTTGCAACAAGACGAATTGAATGAGATACTCGCGCTCAATTTATATAATCTGTGTGCGTAATCGCTATTTTTTGGACTATTGCTTTGTGGGGGTTTAAAACCCCTGCTATCTTATTCTTGTTTGCAGGTGAAAACGAAGAAGAAAGGTGAGTTGTCCAAGCGCTACTGGAGCATTCAAATCTTAGCGCGTTTTTTTATGTCTCAGCATAATTGGCATATTTCATATATTATATTTGTTGTCTATTAGTTTAACAAATGCGCTTCATAGCTCAGATGGTGGAGGACGTGTCTTGCAAGCATAGGGACCTGGGTTCGATTCCCAGGTCCCCCCATATAATTGATGATTTTTGTTTTAACACGTTCTAGTGCAGCTTTCGTTCAATGGCCCATCTTGCGCCCTCACGCCTAAGCCTGCCAAGTGGCCATGAGATCCATCTAGTGGCCAGAAGGTGAACTCCATGGTGTACCCCAGTCAGACAGCACGTGCATGATTCTTGAAAGTCAACGAGGCCTTGTGCTAATGGGCCAGAATTCCTCAATCTCACCTCCACTTTGGGCCAGACACCCCTTGGTTTGCTTTGTTTTCTTATTTCTATTTTCTTTTATCTTATTTCTTTTAATTTGTTTTAATTAATATTAACTCACCATAAAAAATTGTTTTCGTAATAAAAACAGAAAACCAAAGTTGAAAATATATTTAATTATTTATTTTATCACTAATTTATTTTAGTAAATAATTTCTAATAACTAATTTAGGTTAATTTAGGTTTAAAATTTAATCTCTTTTCTAAATAAGTAAAAAATACATAGAATTAGGTTTTGACGCTTTTATCTTTTTCTTAATTAATTATTATTATTATTATTAATTATTATTACCATTATTAATTATTATTATTTTGTACATAAACATGTAAATTAATTAATTAGTAAATTAGGTCAACTTCGACATTTTCATTAATAAGTAAAATAAACTTAGAATTAGGGTTTTCTCTTGATTTTATTTTCTTTATTTCATTAAATACAAAAAAACATAAAAAACACTTTCTTTTCTTTAATTAAATAATTATTAGGTATTAATTTAATTTCAAGCAAAAGGGTCCAAAACCCTCGGACGTTCAGTTTAATTTATGCTTTCACACGTTATCATTATTTTTCTTATTGATTATTATGTAACTGTTCAAGGATGTAATAGTAATTAGGTTTATTGTTTTTTTACTTTCCGCATCTTTATCAAAAACGGGTCTTTGTATTTTGGCGATGTATAGACCCGCGCCTTGTAATATCGTAGCTTTTATCTTTCCGTCTTTTAATTTTCCGCACTCCTAACTGCTAAACTCGCATGAAAGAATGTATGATGATTAAAAACAACACGTAGCTCACAATGCCATGATCAAAGATAAATGATTAACATGAAAACAACACACCATGCACACACCACTTCTAGGGTACGCCTCACTCGTTGCCTTCGAAACGTGGTCGTCAAGTATAGGACGTTTTAGCGGTCGCTCTTATGTCCAAGATCCAGTTGCCTCGAAATAGTTGCCTCGAAACAGTTGCCTCGAAACGGTTGCCTCGGATTAAAAAAGGATCTAGGACATTAGGGTTGCTTCTAAGGTGTCCTAACTGTTGCTTCGGTGACCACACTGTCCCTCAATCGAATTGACCCGAACACCTCCAACGGTGGTGCTACCTACCTCTCAATGGTGGGATGGCACTACCTTAAGGACTCTTACACAGCCTAATTCCTTAGGGTAGGTAGATGACTCATGGATACTTTCTCTCTTCAAAAACAAATCAAAAATCTTTTCACACTGACACTTTCAAAAGCTTTCAAAACAAATTTTTTAAACACTCTTAAGGACAGATACAAGAGTCATTCAGAAATCTTTCAATGAAACTTTTTCAAACCCACTCACATTTTGAAAAGCAAACACTTTGAAAACATAAGAGCAAGTACCTAAGAGCCCATGGATAACCATGGATAGAAAGGGTGCTAACACCTTCCCTTTCTATAAATCTACCTCCCGAACCGAGAAACGTTCTCATAAGGAATTTTGCTGTGCTTTTGTCCTGTCCATGTTGGAGAAAATAAAATACGGTGGCGAATCTTGCTTACCGCGACACACGCGATCCAGCTTTAAACAGTCAGTTCTATTTCCACCGATCACACAGTAAATAGGCGTTTATGTACAAGAGGCTGACATCCTAGTAAGAGAACACCGCCGAACAACAGAGTTTATACATTTTGTGAAAGGGAAAACAAAAACAGCTATGTGAAAAATAATCCCACTGGGTTCCAACTCTGCTATCGCCTTTATGTCTTCAAACGTCTCATCACTTTGCTGCTTAGTTGAAGATGAAGCTGATTGATTGATGCCGTCTGAACTTGGTAGTTGATACCGGATTCTGGATGTAAGGTGATCCAATGAGACATAGTATTACGCTTATCCCTAACTTTTGCCTGGACTGCCCCTTCGGGTTTTCAGTCCACCGGGATACCCATTTTTGCCCAAGCCGCCTTTTCAGGTTTTCGACTTGCCGGGTGTACAAATTTTTTCGTTTCATCCCTTATTTTTGCCCGAACCCTTTTGGTTCGCCGGGAAGCCCTTATTTTTGCCTAGGTGTGTCAACCTAGCGGGTCTTTAATTCATGCGTAGTATCTTTTTACTATGTCTGCATTGGCGAGGTGAGGAAGGTCGTCACCATCCATGGTGGTCAGAATCATGGCTCCTTCTGAGAAGACATGTTTAACCACAAATGGCCCTTCGTACGTAGGGGTCCATTTGCCTCTGGGATCACTTTGAGGAAGAATGATACGCTTGATTACCAGGTCCCCAACTTGATACTCTTGTGGTCTGAATTTCTTGTTAAATGCCCTGATCATCCGTTTTTGATACGTTTGACCATGACAAATAGCAGTGAGTCTCTTTTCGTCAATTAGGTTTAACTGATCAAGTCGAGTCTGGATCCAGTCGTCTTCGCTCAAGCCTGCATCCTTCATTATCCAGAGAGAGGGTATTGGACTTCAATCGACAAGACTGCCTCCATGCCATAGACCAAGGAAAAGGGAGTTGCCCCGGTTGACGTTCTTGCTGAGGTACGATACCCATGAAGAGCAAATGGTAACATCTCGTGCCAATCTTTATAGGTCACTGTCATCTTCTGCACAATCTTTTTGATATTCTTATTTGTTGCTTCTACAACCCCATTCATCTTCGGCCAGTAGGGAGAAGAGTTGTGGTGTTGTATCTTGAATTGCTCGCAGAGCTCAGTGATTATCTTGTTATTAAGATTGGTACCATTGTCCGTAATGATCCTTTCCGGGACGCCGTATCGACAGATCAGGTTGTGTCAAATGAACCGTGCCACGACGTTCTTGGTTACGGTAGCGTAGGAAGCTGCTTCAACCCACTTTATAAAGTAATTGATCGCCACCAGGATGAAGCGATGCCCGTTGGATGTCGTAGGTTTAATCTCGCCGATCATATCAATGCCCCACATTGCAAAAGGCCAAGGTGCAGTCAAGACATTCAGAGGGACTGGAGGAACGTGTACTTTATCTGCATAGATCTGGAACTTGTGACATGTCCGAGAATGTTGGTAACAATCGGCTTCCATTGTGGACCAGAAATATCCTGCCCGAAGGATTTTCTTTACCATGGTATGTCCACTGGAATGCGTTCCGAAGGTACCTTCATGTAGCCCTACCATGATCTTTTCTGCTTCCGTCTTATCCACACAACGCAGTAAGGTTGAATCATGGTTTCGCTTGTATAGAACGCCATTGCTGAGGAAGAACTTTGCAGCGAACCTTCTCAGGAACTTCTTGTCGTTGAAAGATGCACCCTCGGGGTATTCTTGAGCTTCCAAGTACCTCTTCACCTCATGATACCAGGGTTTTTCAGTTATCTCTTCAGCCTCAAGATCACAGCAATATGCAGGTTCATCCATTTTCCAGATAATGATCCGGGGAGCCTCGTTGTCCCATTTGACTTTGAACATAGAAGACATCGTAGCCAATGCATCCGCCAACTGATTCTCCTCTCTTGGGAAGTGTTCAAAAGTTATCTCCGTGAAATGGGGGATCAATGTCAACACTAACTCCTTGTAAGGAATAAGATTTGGGTGTTTCGTATCCCACTCGCCTTTGATCTGATTGATCACGAGATCGGAATCTCCGAAGGCACTCAGAAACTTGATCCTTAAGTCAATTGCAGCTTGAAGACCCATGATGCATGCCTCATACTCCGCCATGTTGTCGGTGCAGTTGAAACATAGCCGGGCAGTAAGTGGAGTATGAGTGCCTTGAGGGGATATGATCACAGCGCCAACACCATTACCCAAAGCGTTTGAGGCTCCGTCAAAGTGCATAGACCATCGGGATCCTTCCTCAGGTCCTTCATCCGGTCTAGGTACTTCACAATCAGTCACTACCATGATGTTCTCGTATGGAAATTCAAAATTCATGGACTGGTAGTCGTCCACTGCCTGGTGTGCTAAATGGTCTGCCAGTACACTTCCCTTGATTTCTTTTTGAGTCGTGTACTGGATGTCGTATTCTGTCAAGATCATTCGCCATCTTGCTATTCTTTCGGACAAGGCAGGCTTTTCGAATATATACTTTATAGGATCCATTTTTGAAATCAACAGAGTAGTGTGAGTCAACATATACTGTCTCAGCCGGCGAGCAGCCCATACCAAAGCGCAACAAGTTTTCTCGAGCAGTGAGTATCGGGTCTCACAGTCGGTAAACTTTTTGCTAAGGTAATAAATAGCATGCTATTTTCGGCCAGACTCGTCATGCTGCCCCAGCACACACCCCATTGAGTTGTCAAGTACTGTCAAGTATAAGATTAGAGGTCTCCCTTCAACCGGTGGCATAAGAATGGGTGGTTCTTGGAGATACTCTTTGATTCTGTCGAAAGCGGCTTGACATTCATCGTTCCAACGTACTACTTGATCTTTCTTCAGTAGTTTGAAGATTGGTTCACAGGTAGCAGTTAGGTGTGAGATGAATCGGGCAATATAGTTCAGCCGTCCTAGAAAGCCTCTGACTTCTTTCTCTGTCTTGGGAGCTGGCATCTCTTGTAGGGCTTTCACCTTGGCAGGGTCCACTTGAATACCTTTGTCACTTACGACGAAGCCTAGTAGTTTTCCAGATCTCACCCCGAAGTTGCACTTGTTCGGGTTCAACCTCAGCTTGTACAACTTCAGACGGTCAAACAACTTCTGTAGATGGTCAAGGTGTTCATCCTCAGTTTGGGACCTTGCAATCATATCGTCGACATACACTTCTATCTCGTGATGGATCATGTCATGAAACAAAGCAACCATGGCACGTTGGTAGGTTGCCCCAGCATTTTTCAACCCAAAAGGCATGACCTTGTAGCAAAAGGTGCCCCACTGAGTAACAAAAGTGGTCTTCTCTATGTCTTCAGGAGCCATCTTGATTTGGTTATAACCGGAAAACCCGTCCATGAAGGAGAATACTTTATGTTGAGCAGTGTTGTCAACCAGAACGTCGATATGAGGCAGAGGGAAATCATCCTTGGGGCTTGCCCTATTCAAATCCCTGTAGTCAACACACATTCTGACCTTTCCATCTTTCTTTGGCACTGGAACCACGTTGGCAATCCACTGAGGGTAAGAAGTCACTGCTAGAAAACCAGCATCAAATTTCTTCATAACCTCGGCTTTGATTTTCTCGGACATCTCTGGACGCATACGGCGGACCTTCTGTTTAACCGGAGGGCAGCCTTCCTTGGTAGGCAGGTGATGAACCACAATGTCGGTATCCAACCCAGGCATGTCTTCATAGGACCAGGCAAAGATTTCCATGTAGTCATGCAGCATCTGGATCAACCGTTGTTTCACACTGAGCTCTAGATTGGCACCAATCTTGACTTTCTTTATGTCTGTCTCAGTACCCAGATTTACCGTTTCCACTGGCTCTTCATGTGGCTGAATGGCCTTCTCTTCTTGGAGTAACAGTCTTGCAAGCTCACCAGGCACTTCGCAATCATCTTCACCTTCGTCTTCGGCTAAGTTGATCGGATTTTCGAAGTCATAACTGGCAGTAGCAGAGTCGTTACCAGTGAGATCCAGAATGGATTGGAACCTGTATGAGTGAGTGTGTGTAAATATAGTTGTTTTGCAATATATAAAGAAAGAAAGGGAGCGCAAGATTTGAAATGTGAAAAACGTCCAATGCTTTTATTCATGATATATGGAAGTGACAAATAACAAACCCTCATAAATGAGATCACGGTGCCCCGGGTAAGACACCGGGCCATAAAGTTTCAAATTATTGTTTGTTACAAATTCAAAACAAAGAAGTTCATTACTGGGTGACAAAAGTAATAGGTGTAAAGTCTTTTGCAGTCCAGTTGCTTGGTCCACCGTTGGTCGTTGGGTAGATCCAGCTTTCAAATTCAGATTCGTCCGCTTCGTCCTCAATAGCATTCACTCCCGGGTTGGTGATGAATATGGGAGGTCTTCCTATCCTTGCCTTGCGCACAACCTTTTGAGCTTCTGCAGTGAAACCCAAGCCAAACTTGTCAGTCTTTGGAGTGAAATCAGGAAGCCTGCCCCAGTTTGCACACTCACCCTTCTCAATCACAGCCCGGGCATCCTTCAAGGAAGCCATCTTCAAAGGAGAACTCTCTTCAGTCACTGTCTCTGCAGCTGCCAATGTTTGAGGCACCTCTTCAAAGTGTTGAAAGGGGGTCTCAATGAACTCCCCATCCATTTCTACGTATCGGAACGAGTTGAGGTGGCTGACCATGTATTCCTCTTCCCCTTGCACTGTTACGATCTTCCCTCTGACCGGGTATTTAAGCTTCTGATGCAAAGTTGAAGTCACAGCTCCAGCCTTGTGGATCCATGGACGACCCAGCAAAAAAGAATAGGATGGACGAATGTCCATCACATAGAATTTTGAATCAAAGACTTGTGAACCAACCCTGATTGGGATGTCAACCTCTCCATGTACCATCCTTTTGGACCCGTCAAAGACCCGGACAACAATGTTACTTGGTTTGAGCTCTAAACCCTCACAGTCCAGCCTGTCTAGAGCTTTCTTGGGTAGCACGTTTAGCGAAGAACCAGTGTCAACCATCACATGAGCAAGAGTAGTGCCCCTGCATTCAATGGAGACATGCAGGGCATCATTGTGGTTCTTTCCCTTGGCTGTCAGATCAGCGTCGGAGAAACCCAGACCATTATCAGCAGTTAGGTTAGCCACACAGTCGGTGAATTGATCAGCAGACGTTTCTTGTGGTACGTGGGCCGTCTTCAGGAAAGCAATCAGGGCCTTGGCATGGGCCTCTGAACACAGCAACAGTGATAGCATGGAGATTTTAGAGGGGGTGTGCCCCAGCTGTTCAACGACGTTGAAATCACTCTTCTTGATAATTTTGAGGATCTCTTCCATCTCTTGCTTGGAAGCCTCAACAGTGGTCTTTGGTGCCTCTGTCTGGGTAGGCACATCAGTAGCAATCCCCTTGCCCCAAGCGTCGGATGACTCGGCAGCAGGGGTGGAAACTTGATCAGGGGGGGAAACAGGAACACTGGCAGGTGTGATAACAAGAGGTCTCTGAATTGTTGGAGGTGCAATGTCTGGTGAGAACAGTCTTCAACTACGAGTGACTTTAGCAGGCCCGGTGATGTTGGTGACACCGGTACTAGTATTGAACTCTTGTTTCACTCCCAGAACATAAACATCTGCCATATAGTGCCACGGGACAGCTTTATCAGACTTGTAGGGGATGGGCCCCGGAACAGTAATGGTTATAGGAGCAACCTTGTGAACAGGCATAATTTTGATAGGCTTCTTTGAAGGAGCCTTGGAAGGGTTGTTGAAAATGGTGACAATTGAAACTTCTTCAACAGGGGAAGCAAGAATGGCAATCTTCTTGAACAAGATCTCTTTACTATCCATCAGGTTTTGGACGCCTGATTTCAGCAAAGGACAACCAGCAGGTGAATCAGCACACAGATGGCAACCTTTACTACATCCCGGAAATAAACCGGCTAGCAACAGGTTCCTCTTGACGGTCAGCAGCGGAGTAGCAACATCATCCACAGAAGCTACATACAGATCCTCCTCAACAGCGTTCACTCCATGCTGGGGCATGGGAGCGGTCACAACATTTGGCCCTTCGGGCGTCTCGAACTGTACCTCTTTAGCATCAATAAGGTCTTGAACCTTATTCCTCAGAGCCCAACAATCATCAGTGTTATGTCCCGGGCTATCAGAGTGATAAGCACAGCGGGCATTGGGGTTGTACTTCGGAGATGCTGTGTTTACCACCTTCGGAGCTTCCTTGACAGTTACCAGGCTGGTTGACAGCAGTTGTGGCAGGATCTGAGAGAGAGTCATGATGAGCCGAGTATACTGCCTTTTGGGCCTCTCAGCTCTGGGCTGGTTGTATTGCTGAGGAGCAGCAGCAGGCTTAGAAATCACCACCGCGTTGACAGCTTGGCGGCGTTCTGGTTTGTTTTTCCTTCTGGGACCATACACAGCACTAGCCTCCTTCTTGAAGGGCTTCTTTTCAGTACTTGAGGAGGCACCCTTCTGTATCTTCCCCGATTTGATACCCGCTTCGATCCTCTCACCAGTCAGGATCAGGTCTGTAAACCCAGTAGAGGAATTACCAATGAGATGGTTGAAGAATGGACTAGATAGGGTCCCCAAGAACATGTCCACTAGTTCACGATCCGTCAACGGTGGCTGCACCCTGCCAGCCAAGTCTCTCCATTTCTGCGCGTACTCCTTAAAACCTTCTCCCGATCCTAGCGACATACCCTGGAGTTGGGTACGCGTAGGAGCGAGGTCGGAATTATACTGATACTGCTTGTAAAAAGCAGTAGCCAAATCCTCCCAGTTACGAATGTTGGTTCCATCCAGCTGATAGAACCATTCGAGATGAGTCCCTAAAAGACTCTCCTGGAAGAAATGGATCCATAAGTTCTTGTCTGCTGTGTAAGGCTGGATCTTCCTTACATAAGAGCGGAGGTGCAGTTTAGGGCAGGAAGCCCCGTCATACTTCACAAAGGCAGGTGCCTTGAACTTGTGTGGGATCACCACCCCAGAAGATAACCCTAAGTCTCTGAAATCCAACCCAGGCACACGTTGAATCTCCATAGCATTTAACCTGTCCTCCAGCTGTTTGTACCGGTCCTCAGCAGGAGGGTACTGTTCATCATTGAAGTCTGTCTCAGTGTCAGAGACCACAGGACTATGAACCTCTCTCCCTTGGTGACTGCCTTCCCCAACAGATGGAGTAGTCCTCTCAGCTTCATTCTGCAGTGTATTCCCGAGTCTGCGTCCAGTGTTAAAAAGCACAGTCCTCTTCTTCTTCTTCTTCTTCAGGAGCAAAGCCTTCATCTCTTGTTGTCCTTGGGCCAAGTTCATGACCATTTCCTGAAACTGGGCGTTCTGGGCCTGGAGGGCCTTGATAGCTTGCTCGGTAGTTGGTTCAGGATTCATGATGACTGAGTGCTGAAATAAACAGCGAAGAAGATTAAGCAACCTGTAGAAAAAAGGTACCTGCCATGCACATGATGCATGATATGCTATTTATGCAATGCATTCAAGGGTTCGAAAGTTCAAATTCGTTGTAGCAAAAAAAGAACACACTTTTTATTAGGAAATAATTTGTTCAGTACATCAGGGCCTCATGGGCAAAACATTACAAAATAATTAATCCCAAAAGATACTGCGCATCCTCTTTGGAGCTATGTAAGTGTTGAGGGTCTTTTCCTCGTGCAGTAGGCGGGTGAGCTCCAAGACCTTCTTCTCACTAGCATGTAGACTGGCTTCAAGAGAATTCCGTTCTTCCTTGAGTTGGATCCAGCTTTTCTGCATTTCTTCCCAGGATGTAGGCATGTCAGGATGTTGAATGGTGTAGGGCACCTCTCCTTCCAAGACTGGCTCTTTGATCACAGGGAGAACATGAGGATATGGCATCACTAGCTTCTGGGAGCGGGCTCGTACCCACTTGAGATAAGGTTCCAGGGGGATGGAGTTCTTGTGCCCCAGTGTCTTGCTATCTACCCTGTTGGGCATCCTCCAAGCTCTGATGAATCTCTGGCGAAGTCCTTGTGCATCGTTGTCGAAGTCAAAAACTATGTCAGGAATCAACATATTATGAGGGCCATCCCTCCGAGCATATCCAAACTGCCTCAAAGCCAGACAGGGGTTGTAAGTAATACCTCCTCTGATTCCAAGTAAAGGAACATTAGGAAACTCCCCGCAACGATCAATGATAGTGACATTCTCTCTGGACCGAGAACACCAATGTATATCAGCATGTGTAAGAGTCATCAATCGTTGTGACCATCTCAAACCCCGCTCGTTCTTCAAAACCGATTGTGGAAGGTGCGAAATAAACCACCTTGCCAGGAGAGGAGTGCAGCACATGAGAACACCTCTTTTTCTCATGGTTCGAGTGTAACATGAGTGAAGGATGCCCCCAAGCAACGTAGGTATAGGATTCCTGGACATGAAGATCTTGACAGCATGGATATCTATAAGCTGATCTAGATTCGGGAACAACACCAACCCATAGACAAGGAGTGCCACAACTTCTTCAAAAGCTTGTAGGTCAAGGGAGTTCCAACATTCTTGTGCTTTCTCAAACAGGAACTTGGCCAAGAACCCTTTGATTCCACTTCTAACTTCCCAATGTCCCTTAATGTCAGATGGTTGTAGGCATAATGCTTTAGCAACTTCTTCAAGTTTTGGCTCCTTTTCTGTACCATTGTAGGGTAGTTGACTAAGGATAGGAATCTTCAGAAGCTGGTAAAACTCTTCCAAAGTAGGCACCAATTGATAATCTGGGAAAGTAAAACAGTAGTGCAGAGGGTCGAAGAACTGGAACAACACTTTCACCATATCCTCTTCAATGTTGGTATTGACCAAGCTGATGAGTCTACCATGCCTTTCACTGAATGAAGATTTCTCGAGAATCCTGGATGTAAGCTCCTTAAGCTGAGGAGGGACCCTTACAAGGTTGACCTGAATTATCTTTCTGCGGATAGTTTCCATGTCCTACAAAATAAGAACAAAGATGAAGATTCGAACCCCTGAAGTGGTTAGTCAATGCATATGATGTTGTATGATGTTATGATGCTATGATAAGAGCACACCACAAGTATTCACAAAAGCAAACATGGTAAAGCACACAAGTCGCACCACAACCCTTAGAGTTTAGGCCAGTATGAAGTTTGGGGTACTACCCTCTTGAAGTTGGTGGGCTCAAAACCTGTCCTATCAAAAGTAACCGGGTTCTAAGGAGCTCAGTATCATTGGGTTATTTTCTGTGTTCATTGTTTTGATTTAGCCACTAAACTGGCGATCAAAATATTCCAAGAAAACAACCCTCAATGAGTGTAGTATCGAGTATCAACCAACTTTGGACTGCACCAAAGTCAGTTATCTCACTACCCCTAAAGAGGCCAAGATGGTTCAATTAAGGTTCCTAAGGTCAGTTGATGCTTCACGACACCACGCGGCGGCCCCGTACTCTCCTTGACTTGACTCAAGGGTTATCGGTACTCACCAAAGTGCCACATCAACATAGAAAACTGCTTCAACCATGTCGGTATACCCTGCACAGTTCCCTCACAGTTTGTTGCTACTTTCTAAGAAGGTATCCCCCAGATCCGGGTTAGGATCTATGAAACTCCCAAAGCAGGCCCATGATTTTAAATCAAGCAAGGCAAGCAATTGAAAACATGATGATGAACTATTCCTAAGGTACACCCACTTATTAGTATCCCCAGCAGAGTCGCCAGTTCTGTGGTCGGTGGAAATAGAACTGACTGTTTTTTAGCTGGTTTCGCGAAATGTCGCGGTAAGCAAGAGTCGCCACCGTCTTTTATGTTCTCCAACATGGAAAGGACAAAAGCACAGCAAAATTCCTTATGAGAATGTTTCTCGGTTCGGGAGGTAGATTTATAGAAAGGGAAGGTGTTAGCACCCTTTCTATATGTGGTTATCCACGGACTCTTAGGTACTTGCTCTTATGTTTTCAAAAATTTGTTTGCTTTTCAAGTGTGAGTGGGTTTTGAAAAAAAGTTTCGTTTGAAAAATTTCTAAGTAACTCTTGTATCTGTAAGAGTGTGTGAAAAATTTGTTTGAAAACTTTTAGAAAGTGCGGGTGCAAAAAGTTGTTTTTGTTTGTTTGAAAAGAGCAAGTACTTAAGAGAATCTACCTACTCTAAGGAATTAAGCTGTGTAAGAGTCCTTTAGATAGTGCTATCCCACCATTGAGAGGTAGGTAGCACCATCGTTGGAGGTGTTCGGGTCAATTCGATTATCGGGACTGTGTGGTCACCGAAGCAATGGTAGGATAACTTAGAAGTAACCCTAATGTCCTAGATCCTTTTATCCGAGGCAACCGTTTCGAGGCAACTGGATCTTTAGACAAAGGGTGAACTCTAAGACGTCATATACTTGATGACCACGTTTCGAGGCAACGAGTGAAGCGTACCCTAGGAGTGGCATGTGCTTTGTGTGTTGTTTTTCAGTTAATGTTTTTGTACATGTTATTTGTGAGCTACGGGTTAATTTTATTTACATACATTCTTTCATGCATTTAATAGTTAGGGGTGCGGAAAGTAAATTGCGGAAAGATAAATTCTACGCTATTACAAGGCGCGGGTCTATACATCGCCAAAAATACAAAGACCCATTTTGGTAAATAAGTACGAGAAATTAAATAAAGCAGTAAACCTATTTACTATTACATTCTTGAAAGCAATTACATAATAATCAAAATAAAATGCGCGCGAATAAAAATTAACCGGGAACGTTCTAAGGGTTTTGACCCTTTTTAAGAAAAGAAATTGAATTTTTTTGTCTTTTTTGTGATTAAATGAGATTAAAACTAATTGTTAAACTAATTAATCAATTTATTAAAAGAAAATATTTTTTGTGTTTTTATATTTTTTAATGAAATAAAATAAAAGAATTAAAATTCTAAGTTAACCTAATTCTAAATTATTTTTATTGATTGTAAAGAAAAAGAAATTAAAGTTGACCTAATTAAACTATTTTAGTTGTTAATATTTTATTTACAAAAAATAATATGAACTTAATAATAATAATAATATTAATTCTATTTTTTTGATTTTTTATGAAAATATAAATTATGTTAAAAGTTAATAAAAAGGAATAAGAAATAAAATAAAAAAGAAAATGACAAAATAATAAAAATGGAGAGCAAACCCAAAGGGGGGTATGGGCCAGAATGGGGGGGGTTTGATTGGAATTTGAGGCCCAATGAAGCTTTCAGCCACGTTGACTTCTTGGATTGCCTGCAGCATGCTTTGACTGAGCAAATGGTATTCATCACTTTTTATCCTTTGGATCTATGATCATGGCCACCTGGCGCTTGGATCTGTGAGGGTTTATGATGGAAGCTGTTTGAGGGCCTGCACGTGATTACCTGGGAAAAAATTGAAACAAGGAAATTGGGGGGACCTGAGAATCGAACCCAGGTCCCAGTGATGCCTAGCCACGTCTCCAACCACTGGGCCACTTGAGTGTTTTTGTTAACATAACAAACAAAGAAAATTAAATATGAAAAACAAACGTTATTCTGGAAATCAAAAAATCCGCGCGTTTATTTGAATGCACCAACCCCATTCCTCCATGTAATCATCTTCTTCGTTTCCTGTAAAAATATAAAGCAGATAGCGGGGGTTTTAAACCCCCACAAAATGGAAACATCAAAAATAGCGATTAAGCATACAAGCAGTATAAAAAGGGCGCGAGGTATGTTTCATGTTCGTCTCATCATGCTGAGTTTGACCATGTACGTTTGGAGGCTTAATTTTGCAGTATAAGAAAAACCCCAAATTAAAAGCTTTGGAACCCTAGCATCCGTCCATGGTAGTTTTCATTTTAAGGCACCATTCTCAAATTAAATCATGTCAAAAGCTTCAGTACAATGTTAGAAAGACAAAGCAATGTTCAAAATATGTTAATGATGCGTGGAATGTGAGTTTTAATTCTAGAAAAAATTTGCAAACTGTGAGTTTATTCTGGGCAGTTTCTTGAGCTTTGGCGCTTACTTCTGATTGCAAAAGGTTCCTGGAAGGGTTGGGAGTGTGTTTGGATCAAAGGAGAGGTTTGAATTATGCTGGAAAGTGGTTTTCAGTTTGCAAATTTTTCTCAAGTTTTTGGAATGTAGTTTGGCCGTTTGGGAGAGTTCTAGGTCCTGAATTCTATTGGAGAGGCTTGCATATATGGTTATCAATGAGAATCAGTCACTATAATGGACCTTTAACCCTTGCAATTATGTTTTGAGATTTCCATAAACACCATTGAAGAAATTTGCCTTTTTTTGTCCAAATTTGAATTTTATGCTTGAAATAGGATGTACACGAAATTGGTATGTGTTTCATGATGCATCAAGGCTATTCAAAACAAGATATATCCCTTAATTAATTTTTTTTGATTTTTATTTGAATTTTAAAGATTTAAAATGAATTAAATCAAATAAAATTAAATAAAAATAGAAAAATTAATTTTTAATCTTGAAATAAATCATGGGACACGTGGGTGGCATGACAAGGATGAATCAAGTGGAAAAAAGTGGGCCCCTTTGTTAAAAATTGAAGTTTCAAGGATAGTTGACTTTTGCCATTTCACAAAAATTTCCCAACTTCTCCAATGCATATCTTGCTCAATTTTGATCATATGAACATGTTTTTGGACATTTTGGAAAGGTCTTGAAGTCCTCTAACCCATGCCTTTGGTCCCATGTCATTTTGATTTACCAATCTCAAGTTATGGTCTTTGACTTAAAATGCCTTTTTGTTGACTTTTGAAAATGACCTATAATGTTGAAATTGATAACTTTTTGTGAGTGCGTTTCTTGGACTTGGAATGTGAAGATGAATTGTAGGAAATGTCTTTCCCTTCAAAATGAGCATTGGATGGGATTTTTCTGATGATCCATGAAAAAGTTATGCCTTGGTCAAGTTACAGTTGACTTTTCAGCTGTCCAAAAATAGAAACTTTTGCATCTTGATGATTTTTGAGCCATTCTTGTGAAATCATGGTCAAGACTTGATCAAATGATGATTGTGGCTTCAAAATAAGATGTTGACCAAAAAATTTGACTTTTGACTGCCAAATGACCATTTTGCCCCTACAGTTGACTGTGGAGCAATTAGGGCTTTTGACTGTGCAACTTGACCTTGTGAGCCTTGAAACTTGACATGTAGGTGCTTGACAATGTATATGAGCATATGGGACTTGATTGGACCCTTGGAAACCTCAACTTCCTTGCAAGAACCAAAACCCTAATTTGACTGGCTTAGGAGGATGATTGACTGTGTAGCCCTTGAGTAGACTTTGAACCATTTGAGATGATGCTTGTCAAAACTTTGAAGAATATGGGAGGGCAAATTTTGGGGTACAACACTTGGCATTAGGGGAGGTATCACCTACAACCCATGCTTAGCCTTAAGACAGTTTGGTTATGCCTGAAAGGATGGCCCGCATGAGATGCTGATTTAGGGTTTGGTATTCGACTACGACAATTACGATCAAGGTCTTCGCCAGAGATTTATCCGAGCTTGGAGGATGTTAAACAAGGTGGATAGCAATACTTTGGGGCACAAGAATTCCATCCCTCTTGAGCCTTACCTCAAATGGGTACGAACTCGCGCTCAGAGTCTTATGATGCCTTACCCCTTCATTCTCCCGGTAATCATTGAGCCTATCAAGGAGGGAGATGTTCCATACACTATCCTACATCCTCACATGCCCACATATCTTAAAGACCTACAAAGAGATTGGATACCACTCAAAGGAGAGCGAGATAATTTTGAAGCACAATTCTACGCAAGCGAGAAGAAGGTTTTGGAACTCACTAGGCTACTTCATGAGGAGCGGACTCTGAATGCCTACATTGCACCAAAGAGGATGCGCACTACTTTTTTATCTTAGAGTTTTTGTATTATTTTGTCCAACGGACATTGATGTACTCAAACTTTATCTTATTAATATAACGTATGTTTCTTTTTGTCTAAAATAAACTTGAATCTTTGAAATCCTTGAAAACATCGCATATACATGTATCATTCATCATAGCATAAATAGGTCTTTTGCAACAAGTCTCATCATCTCTCTACTGTTTATTTCAGTACGATGGATCTCGAGCAAACAGTGAAAGATCTCCAAGCCCATAATACGTAGTTTCAACAGTTGCTCATGACCCTAGCCAAGGGGCAAGAAGAATTGAAGACTCTGCTAGCTGAAGAGAGGAAAAATAAAACAAAGAAGGTAACTGGAGTCTTAAACATGGGGAGAAGGTTTCAGGGGAAGACAAGAAAGACTTTGAACTTTGCAACAACAACCAGTGAAGGAGAATGGAAAGGCAAGGAAACAGCTGCCCCTTAGAATCGGAAGAAGAGGAGGAAGAAGAGGAAGACTACTCTGAGGAACAGTATCCTCCAGCTGATGACAAGTACAGACATCCCGAAGAGCGTTTGAGCGCGATGGAAATACAAAAGGTGCCAGGCTTAGACTTTGAGGAATTGGGACTAGTGTCGGGGATTGTGATTCCTCCGAAATTCAAAGTGCCTATGTTTGCAAAATATGATGGAGTGTCATTCCCTAAAATGCATCTCTTGTCATATGTGAGAAAAATCCAACCCCACACCGCTGATAAAGACTTATGGGTGCATTTTTTCCAAGACAGACTGTCTAGAACACAACTGGACTGGTTTTACCAACTAGAAAGAGCCAACATCCATAATTGGGAAGATCTTGCCGCAACTTTCTATAAGCAATATCAATACAATGTTGATTTGGCCCCTACCCGTACTCAACTCCAAAGTATGGCCATGGCTTCCAATGAAGGTTTCAAGGATTACGCACAAAAATTGAGAGATTTGGATGGAAGAGTTCAACCCCCTCTGTCTGAAAGGGAATTGGTGGACATGTTCTTAGGCACCTTATATGGCCCCTTCTTCAACCATTTAATCATAAGTTCATCTACAGGCTTTACTGAACTAATATTAATCGGAGAGAGGGTGGAAGCTGTCATAAAAAGTGGAAAGATTTAGAAGGATTCATCTTCTTCTATAGTTGTAAGGAAGCCTTTCATCAGGAAGAAAGAGGTAGCTGCTGTATATCTGCAAAGGAACCAAGATAGGGCCGAACGCCGACCAATGGTGTGGGCTATTATAATTCCCAATCCTATTTCTGATCAACAAAGAAGTAATCAACCAAGGGTGGAAAGGCCAGTTTGGCAATTCACCAGAATTAACATGACTCTGTCTCAAGTATTACCGCGTCTTCTAAGATCCAACTTGGAAACCTTGAAAGAAGCTCCAAAAAACCTCAATACAACATCCCCTCATTATCACCCCAATGCCCGTTGTGCATATCACTCTGAAAGCCCTGGTCACGATACTAATAACTATTGGGCCTTGAAGAACAAAATACAAGACCTTATTGAAGCAAAAGAAATTGAGTTTGATGCGCCCGAGAAGCCAAATGTCATTTCTGCTCCTATTCCCAGACATGGTCACAATACCAATGCTATTGAAGAAGATTTGTTTGTTACCATAATTGATGAACTCGTGACTCCACTTCCAACCATTAAGATAAACTTGTTGAAAGTCGGTGTGTTCCCGGGCTGTAATGAAGTTTGCCATCTCTGCTTGTCCTCACCAACTGATTGCCCTTTGTTGAAAGCAGGTATTCAGCGCCTGATAGATAACAAAGAGATTTTGTTTGAAAGTACTCTTGTTTCACCCATTCCTGTTGAAGATGTTTCAATCATTACCATTTCCGCCAATTCTTCCAGGGTCTCCACCAAAAGACCCGTTAGAATTACATCGGTTCCGAAAGCAACTCCTTTAATAATCACAATGCCTGGGCCAGTCCCATATGAATCAGACAAGACTGTGCTGTGGAATTACGGAGGGGACATTTAATACCATGGCATCAAATAAGACTGGCCGGCCACCGAAGAGATAAACTCCGAAGAAGAAGATTCTGACATCAGCAATATTGTCGGAACTAGTAAAATTACCCGAAGCGGTAGGATCTTTTCTCTAGAAACTTCTCCCTCAAAAGCAGTTTCTAGACCCGTGATCATCCATGTGGCTGCTCCAAAGGTTACTTTTGTACCCATAATCATCTCTGCGAGTGCTCCTATTAACGAAGACGTTACAACCCCTATTGTCATTCCTACCAACACTCCTGCTACTGAAACTCGAGGAAAGAGTATTCAAGTGGATCCTGTCCGGACGAAGGCTCAATCACTGACTATCCCTGAGACATATAAGAAAGAAATGGAGGAGATCCTAAAAATTATAAAGAGGAGCGACTACGATGTAGTTTAATAATTGGGGCAAACTCCCTCCAAAATCTCCATGCTAACATTACTACTGTGTTCCGAGGCACATGCGAAAGCCTTGGTAAAGTTCCTAAAAACAGCCCATGTGCCTCAAGAGACGTCTGCTTTTCAATTTCAAGATTGTGTGGCCAGCTTGACAACAGATAACGGCCTAGGATTCTCGGATGCTGATCTGACACCGAGGGGAAGAAAGCACAATGAGGCATTACATGTCTCTGTGGAATGTAGGGGCACAACTTTGGCCCATGTTTTGGTGGACACTGGCTCATCTTTGAATGTATTACCAAAAAAGGCTCTTGACAGACTTGACTGCGAGGGACTGACGTTAAAGCCAAGCAACATAGTAGTAAGGGCATTTGATGGCTCGAAGAGGATGGTACACGGGGAAGTGGATATCCCCATAAAGGTTGGAACCCAAACTTTCAATTCCACCTTTTATGTAATGGACATCCTCCCTTCGTATTCATGCTTGCTAGGCCGGCCATGGATCCACAATGTTGGCGCTGTCACCTCTACATTGCACCAGATGCTGAAGTATCTGGTTCAAGGGAAGATTATCATTATCCATGGAGAGGAAGAATACATGATCAGCCATCTAAATTCCTTCAGATATGTGGAATTGGACGGCGAATTCATTTAAACTCCATTTCAACACTTCGAAGAGGTCCCCCAAGAGGTGGCAGTAACCAAGATTGTGTCCCAGATTCCCAAGATCACGAGACCTCCACTCTGGATGTCATCTCTGAAGGACGCCAAAGCAGTGGTAGAGGAAGGTGGATGCATCATCTGGGGGAAACTTCCAGATATCCCGTATAAGTCTGACAAGTTTGGCCTAGGTTTCACTTTAAGTGCTCAAAAGGTTGTACGACGTGCCCGTGCTGGAGGGCCACCCTTGAAGATTAGCAACCGTGAGGTCAACGCGGTAGAAGATGGTGAAGATGATTGCAACCTGGAGGATTGGATCTTTCCGACTGTCAATGGAGGGCTCAGCAATTGGGAGGCTAGAGACTTCGTCCCAATCACTTTTATCCCACAGTAATTTATCTTTACATTTTGTTGGATCTGTAATATTCAAAAACAATTTGCACTCTTAAAACCTTGTGTCTTACCCGAGGCACAATGGTCCATTTGTAAGGGTTATTATTTCATCTTCATATTACATCAATGAATCATGGACGTTTTCACATATAAACTTTTGTGCTCATTGTTTTTCTTTTACATTTTATTCTCTTTCAAAGATAGCTATACCCTTACACACACCCACACTCACAATGCAGGTATCCATCCATTTTGTATCCCATGGGTAACGATACTGCTATGGCCTTTCGTGACTTTGAGAATCTAATCTACCAAGCCGAAGATGAAGGTGAGGAAGATTGTGAAGTACCAGGGGAACTGGTCACACTGCTACAACAAGAAGAAAGAGCCATTCAGCCTCACGAGGAACCCGTGGATACAATCAACCTGGGTACCGAAGAAGACAAAAAAGAGGTTAAGGTAGGTGCCAATTTGGAACCCAGTGTCAAGGAGCGTCTGATTCAGTTGTTACATGACTATGTTGAAATATTTTCCTGGTCATATGAAGACATGTCGAGACTTGATACAGACATTGTGGTACATCGTTTGCCTACCAGAGAAGATTGTCCGCCAATAAAATGAAAGGTTCGCCGCATGAGACCTGATATGTCAGAAAATATTAAAGCAAAGGTTATGAAGCAATTCAATGTTGGATTCTTGGTTGTCACTTCCTACCCTCAATGGGTTACCAACATTGTTCCCGTACCTAAAAAAGACGACAAAGTATGAATGTGTGTGGACTGCAGAGATTTGAATAGGGCGAGCCCTAAAGATGATTTTCCACTCCCCCACATTTATATCCTAGTTGACAATACAGCACAACACAAAGTGTTTTCCTTCATGGATGGATTCTCAGGTTACAACCAAATCAAAATGGCACCTGAGGACATGGAGAAAACAACATTTGTCACACATTGGGGCATATTCTGCTACAAGGTGATGCCGTTAGGACTGAAGAACGCTGGGGCAAACTATCAGCGTGCCATGGCAGCTTTATTTCATGACATGATACATCATGAAATAGAGGTCTACGTAGACGATATGATAGCCAGATCGCAAACAGAAGAAGAGCATTTTGACCATTTACAGAAGCTGTTTGAGAGACTGAAGAAGTACAAGCTGAGGTTGAATCCAAATAAGTGCACATTTGGGGTACGGTCTGGTAAACTCCTAGGTTTTGTCGTCAGCAACAAAGGTATCGAGGTCGATCCTGCCAAAGCTAAATTAATACAAGAGATGCCTTCTCCTCGTACTGAGAAGGAAGTGAGAGGATTCTTGGGACATTTGAACTATATTCGCAGATTCATTTCTCACCTGACAGCTACTTGTGAGCCAATCTTCAAGCTCTTGAAGAAAGATCAAGTAGTCAAATGGAATGATGAGTGCCAAGTTGCTTTTGACAAAATCAAAGAATGTTTACAAGAGCCTCCTGTGTTAATTCCACCAATCGAGGGGAGACCATTAATCATGTATCTGACTGTTTTAGAAAATTCAATGGGGTGTGTATTAGGGAAGCATGACGAGTCTGGCTGAAAAGAGCACGCTATTTATTACCTGAGCAAAAAGTTTAACGACTGTGAAACCATATATTCATTGCTCGAGAAAACTTGTTGCGCTCTGGCATGAGCTGCTCACCGGCTAAGACAATATATGTTGACTCATACTACCTTGTTGATATCTAAAATGGATCCGATAAAATACATCTTCGAGAAGCCTGCTCTTTCTGGGAGAATAGCTAGATGGCAGACGATCCCGACAGAGTACGACATACAGTATACTACCCAGAAAGCTATAAAGGGCAGTGTGCTAGCTAATCACTTTGCTCACCAAGCTGTAGAAGACTATCAGTCCATGAAGTTTGAATTCCCGGATGAAGACATCATGACATTAGACAACTGTGAAGAAATCAGACCATATGACGGACCTGAACAAGGATCCCGATGGACCCTGTTCTTTGATGGATCATCCAATGCACTTGGTAATGGTATCGGGGTTGTACTCATATCACCGGAAGGGTTTCATACTCCCTTTACTGCCAGAATTTGCTTCAATTGTACAAACAACATGGCGGAATACGAAGCATGTATCTTTGGTCTCAGAGCTGCCATAGACTTGGGAATCAAATCCTTAGATGTATTTGGAGATTCAGCCTTGGTCATCATTCAGATCAAAGGGGAATGGGACACCAAACACCCCAACCTTATCCCTTATAAAGAACATGTTTTGACATTGCTACCACATTTTGAGGAGATTACCTTTGAGCACTTCCCGCGAGAAGAAAATTAGCTAGCAGACGCTCTAGCCACACTGTCATCTATGTTTAAACTTAATTGGGATAATGAGGCTCCCCATATCACCATTGAACGAATGGATGAACCAGCACACTGTCACGAGATTAATACTGAAGAAGTAGTGGACCAGCCTTGGTTTCATGAAGTCAAGAAGTATCTCGAGGCTCGAGAATATCCAGAAGGAGCTTCATTCAATGATAAAAAATTATTAAGGAGATTCTCTGCTAAGTTCTTCCTTAGTAATGGCATCCTGTAAAAACGCAATCATGACTCTGTATTTCTTCAGTGCGTAGATAAGGTTGAAGTTGAAAGGATCATGGCTGAATTGCATGAAGGCACTTTTGGCACCCAATCCAGTGGGCATGCGATGGCGAAGAAAATCCTATGGGCAGGATATTATTGGTCTACCATGGAAGCAGATTGCTATCAACACTCTAGAACCTGTCATAAATGCCAGATCTATGCCGACAAGTACCCCCGGTTCCTCTGAATTTCTTGACAGCTCCTTGGCCTTTTGCTATGTGGGGAATTGATATGATTGGGGAAATCAAGCCGACAGCCTCCAATGGATATTGCTTCATCCTAGTGTCCATTGACTATTTTACAAAGTGGGTTAAAGCAGCCTCCTTCGCCTCCGTTACCAAGAATGTTGTTGCCCACTTCATCAAGCAAAACCTTATTTGCCGGTACGGTATCCCGGAAAGGATCATCACTGACAATGGTACAAATCTCAACAACACTATGATCACCGCATTGTGCAAGCAATTCAAGATTCAGCATCATAATTATTCTCCCTATCGGCCAAAGATGAATGGTATTGTTGAAGCTGAAAATAAAAACATTAAAAAGATCATACCGAAAATGATAGTCACATACAAAGACTGGCATGAGACGTTACCATTCGCTTTCCACGGTTATCGTACCACGGCTCGCACATCAACTGGGGAAACACCATTTTCTTTGGTTTACGGCATGGCGGTTGTCTTGCCTATTGAGGTTCAGATCCCCTCTCTGAGGATTATGAAGGATGCAGGGTTGAACGAAGACGATTGGATCCAAACTCGACTTGATCAACTGAATTTGATTGATGAAAAGAGACTTACTGCTGTTTGCCATGGTCAAATGTATCAAAAACGGATGATCAAGGCTTTCAACAAGAAGGTCAGACGCCAAGTGTACCAAGTCAGGGATTTGGTGATCAAGCGCATTATACTGCCGCAAAGTGATCCCAGGGGAAAATGGAATCCTACCTATGAAGGACCATTTGTAATCAAAAACATCTTCTCTGATGGGGTAATGATCTTGACCACCATAGATGGCGACGACCTGCAACACCCTGCAAACGCGGACGTAGTCAAAATATACTACGCATAAGAGACCCGCTAGGTTGACATACCTAGGCAGAACAAGGGCATCCCGATAAACCAAAAGGGTTCGGGCAAAAATTAGGGATAAAACGAAAAAAAATCTGTACACCCAACAAGTTGAAAACCCGAAAGAGCGACTTGGGCAAAAAAGGGTTTTTCGGTGGACTGAAAACCCGAAAGGGTGGTCTAGGCAAAAGTTAGGGAATTAAAGCGTATGACTATGACCCGTTGGATAACTTTACGGACAACCTTTGGCTTCCACTAACAAACTCAGAGGTTCTGATTAATTCAATCATCTTCGGACGAGACAACAAATAGACAAGATGATCAGAGATACGAAGGCTATAGCAGAATGGAAACCCCATGGGATTTTTATACACATAGCTATCTTTTCTTTGTATCAAAATTTTCATTTTTTACGACATCATTCTCTTACTAGAATGTTTTTCCCTTTGTACAAAAAATACTTATTCAAAGTCAATACAAAATATTCCTTTGAAAGTGTAAAAAACTATTTGTCTTTTCTTTACGCTTGTTTTGTTTACAAAAACGTCCAATGATTCATTGTTGAGCATATGCATTTGAACATAATTACTGTTTACAAATAAATGAAATGAAAAGAGGCAATTATTGATAGGTTGAAAGGATAGGAAAATATCTCCAGGATATTCCATAAGTAATCCCCTACAGTACGCCATTTAAATCCCCAGCGGAACAAAGTTTCAAATTATTGATCCCTAGTAGAAGTCGTCAAATTTCTCAGGATTCCCCAATAAGATTCTAAAAGCAGTGCATGGCATTGCCCTTACGACAGAGTTTATTTCTCTCAGAAGAAACTCACCAATACTTCAACTTCAAGATGTGAAGACTTACATATCCTCAGAAGCAGTCAGGGATTTATTTTCCCTAAATAAAACAGCAATGCAGCAAATCAACTCACAAACTTATACATCGCATTCATATATCATAAACATTGATAAACACGAATGCATACAACATAATCCCATTATGCATACATTTCATGTATCATGACTTGGAATTTTAAGCTAACACTTTACCCTTTTCAGGATAAGATTAACAGCTATCATTAACAATGTTTAGAGTTTTCAGATACAGTTCAGATACGCTCTAGATACAGATGCCATCCTGATACTCATTCAGATTCAACCTTTTGATACAGTTCAGATACGCTCCAAATGCGGATGCCATCCTGAAACTCATTCAACTCTCAGATACATTATAGATAAGCTCCAGACACGGATGCCATTATGATACTCAAACTTATTCAACTCTCAGATACAGTATAGATAAGCTCCAGACACGGATGCCATTATGATACTCAAACTCATTCAACTCTCAGATACAGTACATATACGCTCCAGACACGGATGCCATGCCATTCTGATACTCAAATTCATTCAACTCTCAGATACAGTACAGATATGCTCCAGACATGGATGTCATTCTGATACTCATTCAGATTCAACTTTCAGATACGCTCCAGACACAGACGTCATTCTGATACTCATTCAGATTCAACTTTCAGATACAGTTCAGATACACTCTAGACACGAATGCCATTTTGATACTCAGTCAAAATCAGCCCCCAGATACAGTTCAGAAACGCTCCAGACACGGACGCCATTCTGATACTCAATCTTTCAGCTTACAAATTACAATTCAACAATCACTTTTGGATGGCATCTTTAAGCCCATTCCTTCTATCATCGCATCGCTGTGTGCAAATTTATGGGCACTCTAGTGTCCAATCATCTTCCACCTTCGAGTCACGAATGGCGAAACTCGCCAGTCTAACTCTTCAGGTTTAAGAAGATTGAATAGGGGAAGTTATTGTACCCCAAAATTTGCCCTCTCACTTATCAAGTATTTTCTCACAAGATCTCTTGGACTCAAGACTGAATTAGGGTTTGACCAGCTCAAGACACTTCCCCATGCACTAATGACCAAAATTAGGGTTTGAGTTTGCACAAGGATTTTTGGACCATCAATGCTTCATATGACTTCCAAGGACAATTACGGACCCCCAAGATTACTCATGCCAAGTTTCAAGCCTTGAATCACATTTTTGATCAGTCAATTGGACAGTTGACCTAAAAATCAGCTGTATTTGGGAAAAAGTCAACCATGGCCAATTTACAGTCAAACGTCATGATTTTTGATCCACATAAACATCTTATACTCATATGTATCATTTTATCAAGTTTGGACCATAATTCCTCAAGAAATTTGATCAAATCATCAAAAGGGCAAAATGGTCAAAATTAGGGTTTTGACTGAGAAGGGGCAATTTCTGATTTTTGACCTAGCAAATGATCAATTGGTTTGAATAATGATTTCAAGAGTTCAATTGCATCATCTTGACCTAATGACATGGTTCGAAACATTACAAATCCATTGGATTGACAGATGAATTTCTCAGTCAACTGATAAAAAGTCAACTGTATACTGAAAAGTCAAACTTTGACCTTTTTGGTCAAATTCAAGTGCCAAGGACCACAATTCATCAAAACATATCAAAATGTGAAATTTTTTCATCAAGAAATCAAGGATTGAAGATTTTGTTTTAAAAATTTGAAATTTTCTTAACTTAGAAATTTTTCTAAGTATAGAAAATTTCTTTTTTTTTTCAATTTTGGGACAAATTTTAACCATGATACAAGATGATTCAAAGGAAGTTACCAACATGAAAGTTATATATCTCCAAGAAATCTACAAATTTTCTTCACACAATTTCTCCTAAAGATGCTTGGATCTCAAGATATAATTTTGTGAATACATGCTCATGAACTAAAATAACTTAGTGAAATTTTGCCCTAGTTAGGCAGGTTTTTGACCTAACTTCATGCCAATTTTTCACATAGTTCCAAGGGGTATCTTGGAAATTAATTCAAAGATGAGTTATTGAGAACATTTCAAGATTTCCAAAATGTCCAAGAACTCCTTGAGATAATTCTTGAGTAGGGAGAATCGAAGAAATGAAGTTGGAAATTTCTCACTTTGATTTCAAGCCATTTCATGAAGAACAAAAATTCAAATCCTCAAGCATGCTGAACAAATCTTGCTTTGCAGGCTCCTAACTTGTTTCTCACTCCTTAATTAAATGTTTTCATAGATGTTGGAAGCTTTAAGCCAAACATTAAATGCATTGTAGATGAACAATTCCATTTTTGGCACAAAGGTGCCATTTCCATTTTGATAAAGCACAACTTTTGCAACTTTTCACTCCTTGAGCCTTGCACTTGTTTTCTCTGCACACAAGCAAAGCAAAAAAAAAAGAGCAACTTGCCTAAAGCCTCTACCAAACCAGACCATACCTGTACAACACTTAGGGACTTGTCTCCTCACCTTGCTTCAAAATCAAGAAATGTAGCAAGACATGTGATCTTGTACTTCTGAGCAAGCACAAGTCCTCCAACCTTTTGCTCTATATAAAGCCATCATTTTGCAACTAAAACCACGAATGCCCAAGCCTTGAAACGCCCTAGAATCATAAATTGCATACCAAGCCTCCAAACTTTCCATTTCTGACTTGTGAACTGAATCTTCCATTTCACTCGTGCGTTTTCAGACCTTTTGCTTTCCTAAGCTTCCTTACCTTACAAGTAAACCATCCCACACCCTGAAACATCACTGTAACTCCATCTTACCCATTGTTGAAGTTTAAAAATAGAGCAACACATGCGGACTTCTCCAGACCATTCCAGCCACCCTCAAGACAAGCTAAGCATTGCATTAGCTTCCTAGAGGTTCAAGGAAGCTAACCTGATCATCACAGCATCCTAAAGAAAGCTCATTCATTTTCAAAACACGATTTCCATTTTCAAGGTGAGTTTTCTGTTTTTCTAACTCTTAATACATGCATAGTTAGCTTTCCATTTGTGAATATAAAATATAGACATCATTGCTATGAAGCTGTACATATCCATAGCTTGCATTTATTTGGCCTGAGTTTAGAGAATTTTGAGTTTGAAGTTTCTGAAAAAATTAGGTTAATAATTAGGGCTAACAAAATTCTCTCTGATCTTGGACTTATAGTTTTAGTTATGCACGTAGTTAGAATCGTGAAGTAAAATGCTATAATGTTCATGTTATCACTTTTCATTTTTGTTGAGAAATGAAAGAGTTACAGGGGGTCCGGCTGGCTAGAGGTTGAAGATAAAGTACAAGGCAAGGTAATGTTTTGTGTTATGTATTTGTGTTTTCATTTGAACTAACGAATGTACAGCCACCCCAGTGGTAAGACAGCACACAAAAACACCATAGGTCATGGGTTTGAACCTTGGCGCTGCCTTTTTGTATTTTTCATATTTTTTCCAGCTTTTTTTTATTTGGCAGCGTAGGCTTCTGAACTTATGGGCTTTGTTTTTTTTTTCTAACCTCCTACCCCTGTTTGCTTATAGCACCCCTGGCCCATATATTTTTATTATTTATTTTATTTTCATTTCTATTTTATTAAATGTATTTTCCTTAATATAAAAAATCATAAAAAAACATAAAAATGCTAAATTTATATTTTGGTACATTTTATTTTATTTTTTCTCATAGAAAATATTTTTTTATTGAAATTATATACTATCTTTTTGTAATAAACTTATAAATTAAATTATAACTATTTTAACATTTATTTTTTCTTCACACCTATTAAATATTTATTTTAATATATAAAAAGACCAAAATACTTCATAAATACCATATATTATTTTCAAGACAAAAAATGCAAAAATACTTACTTTTTGTCAAAGAAATCCATTCCCTTTTAATAAAAATAGAATTAGGGTTTAATCAAAATACTTTCTAAAAATAATTTACTTTCTTAATTAATTTAAGTTTAATCTTGATTTATTTATTAGGCTTAGGTTAAAACTTTTTTTTCATAAAAAAAAACAAAACAAAATCTTTTTTTTTTTTGCATTTACATATCTTTACATATTTAAATTATCTTGTACATTATTTATTCCAATATTTGTATAAATTCAATTTGGTTGTAATAGATTAATTAGGTTTATATTATTGCAATCCCCATTCATAAATTGTATACCCCCCTCCCACAAAGTGTTGTAATAGCGTAGTAATCTTTAAATTTCGCAATTTATCGCTTTTATATAATATGCTAGTAATTAGGGTTTGTATGGAAAGATAAAACCAATCAAATAGAAAACCCTAATCCAAGACAAAATTAAGCATGAAAATAACACACTTGCACACAAGAACCCCTAGGGTTACTCCACTTGGTTGCCTTATACAAAAACGGCCATATTATGCATGTAAGGTATCTTAGCAAAACAAACAAATACAAGATCATAGTCCCTCAATGACGCTATCCAAAGTTGCCTTACAAAATGATCTAAGTCCCTCAAAAAATATTAAGATACTTTGCAACATTGCTAATCATGGTTATACAATGACCCGCGCCCGTCCCGGTTACATCCAAAGATAGGGTTGCTTACCAAATCCATGGTAAGACAACAATTATCAAAGGAAAAGAAAATGAACAAGAAAGACATTTGAGTAGGTAGATTACTTTTAGTTACTTGCTCCATTTCAAAACAAACATCCTTTCTATTTTCAAAACGAACACACACATTTCCAAACATATTACAAACATCTTACAAACATTGAAAACATTTTTAAAAAGACAAACATCTTTGTATACATTCTTACGAACGAGAATCATTACAAAGATTGCCTAAACAATGGCCTCTTTACAAAACCCTTTCAAAAACCACACAAAGCACAATTTCCAAATAAAAGCAAGTGATATAGCAAGTAACTAAGAGCCCATGGAAAACCATGGATGAAAAGGGTGCTAATACCTTCCCTTTTCATAATCTACCCCCCGAACTCAAGAAACAATCTCAAAGGTCTTTCCTGTGCTTTTTCACCTTTCCTTTTGGATAAAATAAAAGTAGGTGGCGACTCTTGCTAACCGCAACATTTATGATAAAACACAAAACAATCAAGTCAGTTCTCCCACCTATCACAATAATAAAACGCTAGATAACCCTAATCAAGACAAATTAACTGAAAACAAATCACTTTTCACACACGTACCTCTAAGGTAACCTCATTTGTTGCCTCAGAAAACAGTCATGTCCCTCGAACGTGGGACACTTTAGCAAAGACCCTCGATTAAAAGATTGTAGTCCCTCGATGACCCTTCGATGCTTCCTGGGTAAACGATCTTAGTCCCTTACGATAAATTTCTAAAGCACCCTACAAGTTGCCTTCTATGACTGTACAATGACCCGCACTTGTCCCTCACACATCCAACGATATGGCTTCCTACTAATTAATGGTAGGGTAGCACTATCTAAAGGAGGAGGAAAAGAACAAAGACTTTTTGAGTAGGTAGATCGCACGTAATCGCTTGCTCACAAACTAAAAACAATTTACACACCTCAGACTTCCAAAACAACTACTTTCAAAATGCTTTATAAACACTCTTGAGGACTGATACAAGGGTTATTATAAAGTAAACTGCCTTACATTGGCATTTTCAAAACATTTTTCACTCAAAAAATATTTTCAAAATAAATGCTTTGTATACACTCTTGAGGACCGATACAAGAGTCATTACAAAGTTCTCCTTACATTGGCGTTTTCAAAATATTTTCAAACATACACAAGCGCAAAGCATTTCAAAAGTGAGCTAGTGATTAAGAGCCCGTAGATAACTACACATGAAAAGGGTGCTAACACCTTCCCTTTTCATAACCTACCCCTCTTACTCGGAAAATTCTCAAAAGGTATTTCCTGTTCTTTTCACCCTTTCCTTTATTGGATAAAAGAAAAGTTGATGGCGACTCTTACTATCTGCAACATTTACGATAAAACACAAAACCAAAAGTCAGTTCTCCCAACGTATCACAGAACTGGCGACTCTGTTGGGGAAAAAGCGAAAGGCGGGGTTACCTTAAGAGTTAGATCACTTTTATTGCTTTACTTGTTTGCCTTGTATGCTTTATATTTTGGGATATGCTTAGGTTTATTTCTTGTATAGATCTTATACCCAGATCTGGGGGCATTTTTGGTAAGTAGCAATAGATCGTGAAAACTGTATGGCGTATACCGATACGGTTGAAGTGATGGCTACGTTAGTGTGATACATTGGTTGGTGTTGGTGTCCCTTGAGTTAATTCAAGGAGAATGTTGGGCTTCCGCATGGTGTCATAAAGCACTAACTGACTGTAGAAACCTAGTTGACACAACTTAGCCATTAGAAAGTAGTGAGATAGCTGGCTTTGGTGCAGACTGAAGTTGGTTAATACTAGATGCTACACTCATTTAGATTGGACTCTCGGGATATTTCAGTCGCAAATCAGATGCTTGTGCTGAAACAATGCCTGGGAGAAAGATCAGTGATATTGAGGCTTTTAGAACCTAGTTACTTTTCTTAGGACAGGTTGAGCCAACTAAAACTCAAGAGGGTACTTTCCTACAAACTCCGTGCAAGCTTAAACCTAAGGCCTTGTGTACTTTGTTTGTGTATGATTAATTGTTTGAACATGACATCATACCATATCATTTTCACTAACCATTTCAAGTACCAAGAGATTTATCTTTATTCTATTTTGCAGGCTTTGGCCTCCGCTCGCAGAAACACTATCCGGATCAACTTTGTAAGGGTGCCTCCGCAACTTAAAGAGTTAGTCTCAAGGGTTCCCGAAAGTTCTCCATTCATCAAAAGGCATGGTCGACTACTCAGTCTGGTTACCCCGGGTTTTGACGAAGACATGATGAGTGTTCTATTCCAGTTCTTTGACCTTGTACATCACTGCTTCACATTTCCAGATTATCAGTTAGTACCCACAATGGAGGAGTTCTCTCAATTACTAGGGGTACCCGTTCTTGATCAAACACCCTTCACCGGTTTAGAGGAAGCTTCAAAACCAGAAGATATTACAGCAACCTTACATCTGAAGCGGTTCGACATTGTATCTAATTGGGAAACGAGAAGTGGAGTCAAAGGTTTTCTGGATAAATTTATGATGGAGAAAGCTCAACTGTTTCTGGATGCTATGAGTTTCTAGGCGTTCGAAGAAATCTTGGCTTTGCTAATCTATGGGTTGGTGTTATTCCCTAATCCAGACCAACTCATAGATGTGAACGCCATCAAAATATTTCTTTCTCGTAACCCTGTGCCTACCTTACTCGAAGACATTTTGCATTCTCTTCACACTCGAAATATGAAAAGACGAGGAACTCTCATGTGTTGTATACCTCTCCTATCCAGGTTTCCCCGCCCAGTAATGAAGAATGAACAAGGTTTGAGGTCGTCACAAAGAATAATGTCACTTTCTCATACAAACATCTACTGGTATTCCCGATCTCATGGCGATATCACTATCATTAGCTGTTGTGGGGAATTCCCTAATGTTCCACTCCTTGGCATTAGGGGAGGTATTACTTACAACCCTTCTCTGGCTCTACATCAATTCGGTTATACTCAAAGAGATGGTCCTCATGACACACTTATCCAGGGTATTGTGTTAGATTACAAAAATGATCCTCAAGGTTATCGTCAAAGGTTCATACATGCTTGGGGTATGGTAAGAAAGATTGATAGTAAGGATTTAGGACAGAAGAACTCCATCCCTCTGGAGCTCTACCTCAAATGGGTACGAGCTCGCGCTTAAAACCTCATGATGCCATATCCAACTGTTCTACGAATAATCATAGAGCTTGTTGTCGAAGGAGACATTTCTCGCACCATCCTCCATCCAGACATGCCCACTGACCTTGAAGAATTGCAGAAGTCCTAAATTCAACTCAAGAAAGAACGTGACACCTTTGAAACTCAATTCTATGCAAGTGAAAAGAAAGTGTTGGAGCTCACAAAGAAACTTCACGAGGAGAAAATCCTTAATGCATACATCAACACAAAGAGGAAGCGTCCGTGGGAAACTTGAGTCTTAGGTTTTAGAAGTTCATATTGTTGTCTCTTTGAGACCCTTTTGTTTTCATAGAGGAAATTGTAATTTTGGACTTACTAATGAAATCTTTGTTTTTGTTTCCTCTTGGCTAGCAAAATTAAATCTCCTAAGATCCTTGAAAACATCGCATTTACATATCATGCATCATTACATAACAAGTTTCCCAAGACAGGTTTTCTCATCTTCTTGCTGTTTATTTTAGTAAAAGATGGCCCTCGAATAGACTATTAAGGAACTCCAAGCTCAGCATGCACAATTTCAAGAGACTCTTCTGAGTCTGGAACAGGGATAAAAAGATCAAATGGCACTCGTCGCCAAGAAAAAGAAGACTAAAAAGGCAGCTGTTATCCTCAATATGGGGATAAGATTAAAAGGTCTTACTCAACTGGTTCAAGTGGATGATGTTTCCTCTGAGGAAGACGACAACCAAGAAGAGGATGGTAGAAGCATCAAGCCTGAAGGAAGGAATAACCAGGGTTGTGAGAATATTCATGAAGATAAAGACTACTCAGACGAACATTACCCTCCTCCAGATAACAAGTACAAGCAGTTGGAAGACCGTCTCAAAGCTATGGAAACCCATAAAGTGCCTGGATTAGATTTTGGAGGACTGGATCTGATCCCAGGGGTGGTCATTCCTCACAAATTCAAGGTCCCCATCTTTGTTAAATATGATGAGGTCTTTTGTCCCAAACTTCATCTGAGGTCGTATTTTCGAAAAATCCAACCTCATACTGCTGACAGGAAATTATGGCTCCATTTCTTTCAAGAAAATTTGTCTGACACTCAACTTAAATGGTTCTATCAACTGGAAGGAACCAACATTCACACGTTGGAAGACTTGGTTGCTGCTTTTTACAAGCAGTATCAATATAATGCTGACCTTGCACCGACTCGTGTACAGTTGCAAAACATGTCCATGGGATCGAATGAAGGGTTCAAGGAGTATGCATAAAAATGGAGGGATTTAGCTGGAAGGGTGCAACCTCCCTTGTCTGACTGAGAATTGGTTGATATGTTCATGGGAACTTTAACAAGCCTATTCTTTAATCTTCTAATTGGGAGTTCTTCGACTGGTTTTACTAAGCTGATACTGACAAGCGAAAGAGTTAAAAGTGGTATTAAGAGTGGGAAGATTCCAATGGCTACGGATTCTAAAGTAGTGAAGAAGCCATTCGGTGGTAAAAAATAAACCAATGATGTCTATAGCCAGAAGAGTCGTAGTAAGAATGACCGCCATCAGTCAGTGGGAACGATGTTGATCTCTAATCCAACACCTATTCAACAACAACAACAATAACAACAACAGGGCAATCAACGTAGGTCAGATGCCCCGAGAAGGTAGTTCACCAGGATTAGTATGCCATTGACTCATGCATTACAACATCTGTTGAGAGCAAAATTGATAACACTGCGGGATCCTCCTCCAAATCCCAACACATCCTCTCCTAAATACAATCTGAACGCGAAGTGTGCCTATCATTCTAATAGTTCTGGGCACGACACCAACAACTGTTGGTCCCTAAAAAATAAAACTCAGGACATGATTGATAACAAGGAAATTGAGTTCGATCCTCCGGAGACTTCAAACGTGATTAATGTGCCTATGCTGAAGCATGACAAAGGCATAAGTTCTATTGAAGACGTTCGGTATGATACCACTGTAGGTGATGTGGTTACTTCCCTCTCAACAATAAAAAAGAATCTGTTACAGGCAAATTTATTTTTGGGCTATGTTAAAGAATATTATTGCTGCACAATCCTACCCAATGGCTGTAAATTACTAAAGGAAGGCGTTCAACACCTGATGGATGAACATATAATTTTGATCGAGAAAATTCTGTACACTGAGAATTTGTGCTAATATTTGTCAGTTGTATCCGGTACTCCTATCAGGATCCCTTCCATAGGTCCTGTAAGGATTACCGCCAATCCAAAAGTTGCTCCATTGATCATTACAACACCTGGACCCATCCCATATTCCTCGGAAAAGGCTATTCCATGGAACTATGGATCCAACGTCTACTACCATGGCGTCAAACAAGAATTTTCTGATGAAGATACTGAAGATGTTAATCCCAATGTTGACAATATTGCGGGGACCAGCAAAGTTACTAGAAGCAGGAGGATTTTTTCCTCGGAAATCTCTCCGAAAAATGTTGCTACACCTGTTCAAGTAACAGTTACCAAGTCAACTACTGAGGCTCGGGGTAAAGAGCCAATGTTGGAGCCTGCCCAGACGAAGGCACCTAAAGAAACCACAGCCAAGGACACCTCTGGAAAAGAGGTAGAAGAGGTTTTGAAGATCATTCGCAAAAGTGACTATAAAATTATTGAACAGCTGGGGCAGACCCCGTTCAAAATCTTCATGCTATCTTTATTGCTGTGTTTTGAAGCCCATGCACAGGCTTTAGTAAAATTCTTGAAGACTGCTCACGTACCACAAGAGATTTCGGCTGATTAATTTGGAAGTTATGTGGCTAGTTTAACAACTGATAATGGATTAGGCTTCTCCGATGCTGACCTGACTCTGGAGGGGAGACATCATAATAGGGCCCTATATGTCTCCATTGTTTGCAGGGGCACTAAGCTGGCTCATGTGTTAGTTGATATTGGCTCTTCTCTGAATGTTCTTCCAAAGGGCGCTCTTGACAGACTGGATTGTGAAGGGGTTATGCTGAAACCCAGTGACATTATAGTTCAAGCCTTTGACGGGTCCAAAAGAATGGTACATGGAGAAGTGGATCTTTCTATCAAAGTGGGTTCACAGATCTTTGAATCCACCTTTTATGTAATAGACATCTGGCCAGCTTATTCTTGTCTATTAGGACGCCTCTAGATCTATGGGGCAGGCGTTGTTACCTCCACCTTACACCAGAAATTAAAGTATCTTATGAAAGAGAAGATTGTTACTGTCTGTGGAGAAGAGGAGTACATGGTCAGCCACCTAAATTCATTCCGATACATGGAGATGGATGGGGAATTCATTGAGACTCCCTGCCAAACTTTTAAAGTAATTTCCCCTGCTGTTATTAAAGATGTTTCTGCCATTCCAAAGACTACCAAGGTTCCGCACAAGATGGCTTCCTTGAAGGATGCCAAAGCTATTATAGAAGAAGGTGGTTGAACTATTTGGGGTCAGCTTCCTGATATCCCCTATAAATCTGATAAGTTTGGTTTGGACTTTACTGCATAGGGTCAAAGGGTTATGCGTCGCGCTCGTGCTGGAAGACCTCCATTATGTGTCGGAAATAATGGAGTCAACGCAATAGAAGATATTGACATTGATTGTGACTTCGACAACTGGATATTCCCTACCATTGGCAACGAGCTCAACAACTGGGAGGCCAAAGACATTATCTCTATCTCCTTTAGTCAGGAGTAATAGTTATTTTTGTTTTATTACTTTTAAAAGATTTTGGTTATGTAATAAACAATGACTTTAAACCTTGTGTCTTGTCTGGGGCACAATGGTTCATTTGTTAAGGGTTATAATTTTATTAGTCATATTTTTATTTAATGAAAATATTGGATGTTTTTCATTCAAATTTTGCGTTCTCTCTCGTTCTTTTACTTTATTGCACTTTCGAATAACTTTGTGTTCTTACACACACCCACACACTACATTGCAGATCCACATCCACTCTAGATCTCATTGATAACGATCTTGTTATTGCCGCTTATGACTTTGAAAATCCGATCTACCAAGTCGGGGACGAAGATGAGGAAGATTATGAAACACCTGGAGAATTTCCAGACTCTCGTTGATGATGTGTTTGTCTCCATTGTTACACAAACAAATCACGACTCTAGATACCACTTGTTGGGAAGAAATTACAAACGCAACAGAATAATTCAACAAGATAATATTTCTCAAATATCAAATGTAACTTAGAGACAATTAACAAAAAAATACACCAAATAACACAACACAATTTTATCGTAGAAAAACCTCCGTTAACTAGGAGTAAAAAACCATGGGACCCATATGCCACTTAAATCCCTCACTATGATCAATAATAGGTACAAGCAAGGTTCTCTTTAACACTAGTTAGAGGCATACATAAACATCATCAAGATTTATAATCTATCTTGGAATACAACAATAACCAAAAGAGACAACACAACCCCAAAAACACCATGAAATTATGATCTCAAAGATGGACTCGACAGACTGACTTAGAAAGCACTGAATGCAATGAAAATCGCTCAGAATATGCTCTGATAAGTCATGAACGTTGAGTCAAAATTTCAGGACAACCCGACCAACAGATTTTGCACAAGCTTCGATTTAGTGGAACTACTCTATGCTGAAATAAGGCTGCGGGATTTCACTCTTCTCTCTATTTTTCCGTTGTTGTTTTTCACACTAAAACCCTATTCTTCTTTATTGGATAACAACAAAGATTTACACACATATGAATCAATAACACATATCATTTAGACCCACTTCAAATAAGAGGATAGCCTAACATTAAATTATTTTATATCTTTAAAATAATTATTGAATTTACAATCTAACCCATTGTAAATTCTTAATCTTTTAATCAATATTCTCAATTTAGTTTAAATTAATATCAAACATATATATTTAATTAAAACAAACCTAATAATAACATTGTAATTTACAATACATCATATCGCAATTATAATTGATAAGATTTCCAAAATTATTAAACTATTTCAAATATGTATTCACAACTAGTATATCTAGTAGTAGTGTTGTTATGATTTTTGAAAACTAAAAACTAAAGAGAGTGACGCGCGCGTGGAGCAACAACTTATGTCGACTACAGATATGACCGGCTACCGTCGAAACCAGTCATGATGTCCGTACGATCCGTACAGATAAAACTGCAGTACGATCACGATTAGAATCCGCTGCATCCGGCAACATCTTTACTCCCACACACGTCACTAATTTATTGGATTTATCAACTTGGATTATTATTGCCACTACTATAGATATTTTTGATCAATACTAAAATAAGTCAATTTCAGTATACTTCAACTAGCCCAACCGGCTTTGTGATAAAACTGTCTATTTTAATTAGTTGAACAATTAAAATAATAGTACCTGTCATTCTTTCTTATCAAGTCAAATCTTTAAAAAATTATAATAGTACTTGTTCTATATATGGTCATAAAGTTTAACCAAAGGTTTTCTGAAAAAAATTAAAGAAAAATATAATGGGGAAATTGTAGAGAAAAATTATTAAAAAATTAAAGACATTATCTTTTTATAATTGATTTTTTTATAGAAAAATAAGAAATATATTAATTCAAAAGTAGTTTCAAAACAAGATGATCAAAAGATTCAAGCTACCAATAGATAAAGAAGAATATAAAAAATTACAAACATAACCACTAAACAATATATGTTTCTTCTTATAGTGTTTCGTACACACATTAAATTTATCAGTGATGTCTCTAAATTTAAGCTCCTTTTTTATTTTGTCTTGGAAGATGATGAGATTACGAGTTATCCATAAATTATAGAGAGCTTCAACAAACGTAACTTTCACTTTTTTACACTTTAGGGTTTTGCTTTTGGTCATATTTATGAACCACTCCAAATTCCACACACTATTAATAGGTCTCTGGTGCACTTGTATCCACTCAAACATATGGTTCCAAAGGTTCTTCGCAAACTCACAATCGTAGTAAAGATGCTTAATACACTCCTGCAAACCACAAAACACACAAAGCCCATCAATATTCATGTCAAATCTATTAAGTCTGTCTTTGGTTGGGAGCCTCCCAAGACAAGCCATCCAGACCACAAAAATTGCTCTAGGTCTAGCCTGATTTCCCTGAGTAATCTTTCTCCAGATCTTTTTCATTTTATCCCCTCTCAACATATTGTACATTCCCCTGGTATTGTAGTTGCTACTATCATTAAAAGTTTGTCACTTATCATAATTCATCAACAGATCTTTATTCTTGAAGATAGATGTTGTACCCCAAAATTTGCCCTCTCTATTCTCAAGACATTTCTCACAAATAGATCTCAAATGCTCAAGGGTTCTCAAGGTTTGATCAGACAAGCTCACCTCCTAAGCATTGGGCCCACAAATTAGGGTTTTGGTTTTCTCAAGGACAATTTGACTTTTGATGCTTCAAATGACTTTCATGATTCATTATGGGTCTCCAAGATTACTCATACCAAGTCTCAAGTCTTGCACCATAAATTTGTTCAGTCAATTGCTCAAATGACTGAAAATCAATTGTATTGGATAAAAAGTCAATTATGGCCAACATACAGTCAAACTTCATGATTTTTAGCCAACATCAAAATTTTGAATTCATATTTATCAATTGATCAAGGGTTGATCACAATGCCTCAAGCAAAGCACTCAAATCATCAAAGGGGCAAATTTGTCAAAATTAGGGTTTTGACTAAGAATGACTGATCAATGACTTTTGACCTAATACATGACCTAACGGATTGAAGCGTGATCTTAAGGATTCATACACAATATCTTGACCTAATTTCATTACTCAAATCATTTCTCAAGATCAATAGATTGATAGTTGAAATTTGATCAACTTTTGAAAAGTCAACTGATACACAAAAAGTCAAACTTTGACTTTTTGGTCAACATTGAATTTCAAAGATCAAGATTCATCAAGACATTCAAAAATATCAAACTTGGTCAACAAGAATCAAGAAAGTCAAGAAAGTCCATAAAAAGTCAAAATTTTCAATACTTAGAAAAATTCTAAGTATTTTTTAACCTTGATAATTTCACTACTTCATGACAATTTTTCACCAAGATGCAAGATGATTCAAAGAAAACTTTCAAAATGAAAGTTGTAGATCTTGGTGAATTATAAAACTTTATCCCTTAGTGTTGATGTCCAAAAAATACTTAGATTTGAAGATAGAGGCTTATGAAGTCATGACATTTTTGTATAAACACTTAGTGAAATTTTCATCAAGTTAGGCAGATTTTTTGTCCCAACTTCTTGGCAATTTTTTACCAAGTTCCAAGTTGATTTAGCCAAAGTGGTAAACATGAAGGTTATAGACAATGTTTTAAGCTTTATGAAATATACAAGAACTTGAAGAGATCATGCTTGATCTAGAAGTTTCAAAGAGAATAAGTTGGACATCCATTCTTAAATTGTAAGCCATTTTCATGAAGAAAACTTGAACAAATCTCAAGCCATGCTACATAAATCTTACTTTGCAGGCTTCTAACTTGTATATCTATCCATAATCAGATGTTTACACAACTGATTGAGCCATTATCCAAGCATTTGAGTCATTGTCCAAGTGATCATTCCATTTAGGGAAGAAAGTCAAGACTTCCATTTTGGAAAAGTGCCTTTAATCACAAAGTCCACTCTACTTGAGCCTTGCACTTGTTTATTCTGAGCATGCACAATTTCAAAACCAAGAATCTACCATGTACAACTTGTTAACCACCCTAAAAGCCCTTGTACTTCACATTGAAACCATGAATTTCAAGTTTACTTGAAAATCAAGTCACATAGCCATAACATGTGATTCTTGATTTCTGATTGCTAGAGCCTTCAAAATATTCCCTCTATAAATAGACGAGTCATTTGCAAGCTAAGACACATGTTTTCAATCCCTCTAACCCTCTCAAACTCCCTTAAACTAGAATTTGCACAAAAATCTCCATAACTTGTCATTTCTGACTTTGAACACCAATCTCACAATCCACTTGTGCGTTTTCACTTTTAATCAATCACAAAGCTTCCATACCTCATATATAACTCATCCTCATCCCTGTTTCAGCACTGTAAATTCATCTTCATCATCCTCAATTTCCAAATATTCAAATCTGCAACTTGACTTCTCCAGCACGATTCAGGCACTTTCAGCATAAAATAAGAGTTGCATTAGCTTCCTAGGAGTCCAATGAAGTTATCTAGATCATCACCACACTTCCAGGGGTGCTCAAACTCCATACACGATTTCCAATTTTGAGGTAAGTTTTATCAACTTTGAAATCTCTCTACAAGCATCACTAATGGTTACTTTATGAATGGAAAATATAGACATCATTGCCCTGAAGCTAACCATGCCTTTAATTTTCATTTATGTTGCCTGAGTGATGTGAATTTTGAAGTTGAATTTTCTGGGAAAAAATTAGGTTTTATTTGGCACCAAACAAAATTCGTGTTCATCTTTGATTTATAGATTTAGTTATTTACGTGGTTGAATTCGTGGGGGAAAATGGAGCAAGTTTCATGTTTACACTTTTAAAAACGGTTGAGAAATGAGCAAGTTCAGAAATTCAAAATTGTAACAATGGAGATACTGGCGCGAGGAAGAAGATGAAGTACAATCAGGAAAGGGTTTATTTTAAATTTATTGCAACTTGTCTTATAAACGAATGAAACAGCCACTCCAGTGGCAGAAGAAGCGCCCGTAAGGCATTAGTGTATAGGGACCTGGGTTCGAGCCCCAATGGTACCCTTTTGTTTTTCACATATTTTGCTATTTCAGATTTAATGCAAGCAAGCTAAGGACACGCATGATGCTTCTCTTATCCACACCATCAGATCTGCCAGGCCATTAAATCAAGCGCACCAAGACGCGTGCCCCATGGTACACCCAAAAAATCCATCCACACTGAATTACAAAACAGACATTGGACTTGTGTTCTGGGCCTAGATTATTTCTCATTCTCATCCCCCGTAAATTACTTTTTTCAGCGCAAGCCCATATACATTTTTTTTATTATTTGATTTTCTAACTTAAACAAAAACAGACTTGGGCCTTTTTGCTAATTCTTAACCTCCTAATTAATTTTCAACATTCTAGCCCATTTTTTTTTTATATTTTCATTATTTTCATTTATCTATTTATTTTATTCAAACCAAAAATACCAAAACATATATTTTTTTAAATAATTTAATTTAAACACTTATTTTATTTTTGTTAATATTTAGAACTAGATTTTGTTTATTTTCTATACTTTAAAATATTTTTATAAATTAATATTAACATTCAATTTATTTTCTAAATAAATTACCTAGACTTAGGTTTTATTTTCTTCTTAAATTCAATTAACTTAGATTTTAGGTTTTGTTAAAATTAATTAACTTCTTTGTAATTAAAACTAATTAATTTAATTAGGTTAAATTAAAAAAAAACCTTTCCATCCAAAAACCTAAAACAATTTTTCTTCTTCATCTTTACATTTTGTGCATTTTATCATTATTCATGTTCAATGGTTTGTAATAGATAATTAGGGCTTTATTGCTTTCTTCCCCTCATTTCACAAACATGTACCCCCATTCCCAAAGCGTTGTAATAGCGTAGGACATTTAAATTCTGCAATTTATCGTTTTCCTTATTATTGTTAGTAATTAGGGTTTGCATAACAAGACTTAAAATCAAACATTAGACAAACCTAATTCAAGATAAAATACTTGAAAACAAAATACTTTGCACACATGCACCTCTAGGATAACTCACACGTGTTACCTTAGATATAAATAGTTATGTCCCTAGAACGTGAGATGTTTTAGTAAAAGACCCTCGATTAAAAGATCATAATAATTTGATGACCCTTCAAATGTTGCATTCGGTAAATGATCATAGTCCCTTACGACAATTTCTAAAACATCTTACAAGTTGCCTTCTATGACTATACGACGACCCACGCCTGTCCCTCATATCCAATGATATGGCTCCCTACCAACCAATGGTAAAGTAACACTATCTAAAGAAGGAGGAAAAGAATAAAGACTTTTTGAGTAGGTAGATTGCTCGTAATTGCTTGCTCACAAACTAAAAACATTTCCACACCCCATACTTTCCAAAACAAACATCTTTTCAAACACTCTCTTTTCAATCAAATATTTTCAAAACAAACATTTTGTATACATTCTCAACAATACGAGAATCATTGCAAAATTTCCATACTAAGGCGTTTTCAAAATATTTATAAAAAAAACATTTTGTATACATTCTCAATGATACGAGAATCATTGCAAAGTTACCACTTTCAAAACATTTTCAAAGATACACAAACACAAAGCATTTTCAGAGTGAGCTAACAATTAAGAGCCCGTAGATAACTACGGATGAAAAGGGTGCTAACACCTTCCCTTTTCATAACCTACCCCCCGAACTCAAGAAAAATTCTCAAAAGGTCTTTCCTATTCTTTTCACCCTTTCCTTTATTGGATAAAAGAAAAGTCGGTGGTGACTCTTGCTATCCGCAACATTTACAATAAAATGCAAAACACCCAAGTCAGTTCTCCCACCGTATTACAGAACTGGCGACTCTGCTGGGGAAATATAAACTAAAAGTAGGGTTACCTTAAGAGCTAGATCACCTTTATTTTCTTTACTTGTTTGCCTTATTTGCTTTACATTTGTGGGTTATGCTTGGGTTTATTTCTTGTATAGATCCTATACCCGAATCTGGGGCATATTAGGTAAGTAGCAATAGATCGTGGGGTCTATGCGGTGTAATACCAACATGGTTGAAGCGATGTCTATGTTAGTATGACACATTTGTTGGTACTGGTGTCCCTTGAGTCCAGTCAAAGAGAATATGGGGCCGTTGTATGGTGTCATGAAGCACTAACTGACCGTAGAACCTTAGTTGAACAACTTGGCCATTAGAAAGTAGTGAGATAGTTGGCTTTGGTGCAAGACTAAAGTTGGTTGATACTTTATACTACGCTCATTGAGATCATACTTTCGGTATATTTTTTGCCTCAATTTGGATACTTGAGCTAAAATAATTCCTGATGAAGAAAGATCAGTGATATTGAGGCTCCTAGAACCCGGTTACTTCTTTTAGTACAATTTGAACCAAATAAAACTTCAAGAGGGTACTTACCTATAAACCCCATGCAAGCATAAACCTAAGGCCTCGTGTGATTTTTTTTGTGTGATTATTTGTTCATGACATCACAGCATCATGTCATAGCATTTACAATAACCATTTCAAGGACCTAGGGATTTATCTTTGTTCCGTTTTGTAGGATATGGCTTCCACTCACAGAAATACCATCTGAATAAACTTCGTAAGGGTGCCTCCTCAACTCAAAGATTTAGCATCAAGGGTTCCTGAAAATTCTCTGTTCACCAAAAGATATGGTCGACTTCTCAATCTGCTTACCTCAAGCTTTGAAGAAGACATGATGATGGTGCTCTTTCAGTTCTTTGACCATGTACATCATTGTTTCACCTTTCCCGATTATCAATTGGTTCCCACAATGGAAGAATTCTATCAACTATTAGGAGTATCTATTCTTGGTCAAACACCCTTCGCCGGTTTAGAGGAATCTCCAAGACCTGAAGTTATTTCCACGACCTTACATTTGAAGGGTTCTAACATTGTAGCTAATTGGGAGATAAGAAGTGGGGTCAAAGGCTTTCTATCTAAATTTCTGTTAGAGAAGGCTCGACTGTTTTGGGAGGCTATGGATTTGCAAGCTTTTGAAGAATTCTTGGATTTTCTAATCTATGGTTGGTACTGTTCCCTAACCCTGACCAACTCATAGATGTGAATGTTGTCAAAATTTTCCTTACTCGTAACCCCGTGCCTATATTGCTTGGAGACGTTTTGCACTCTCTTCATACTCGCACTATGAGGAAGCAATAGACTATTATGTTTTGCTTGCCTTTGATGTCTAGGTGGTTTATTTCGCACCTTCCTCGGTCAATATTGAAGAATGAGCAAGGTTTGAGGTGGTCACAAAGAATAATGTCGCTTTCTCATATAAATATCCATTGGTGCCGTCGATCTCAAGAGGACATTACTATCATTGGCCATTGTGGGGAGTTCCCTAATGTTCCACTCTTGGGCATTATGGGAAGTATTACTTATAACCCTTCTCTAACTCTACGACAATTTGGCTATGCTCGAAGAGATGGTCCCTACGATGCATTCATTCAAGGTATTGTATTTGACTACGAGAACGATGTTCAAGGTTATCATCGAAGGTTTGTACATGTTTGGGGAATGGTAAGAAATGTTGATAAGGGCATAAGAACTCCATCCCTCTGGAGCCTTATCTCAAATGGGTACGAGCTCGTGCTCAAATTCTCATGATGTCATATCCAGCTATCCTACCAATAATTGTGGATCCTATTGCTGAGGGGGATATTCCTTTTACCATTCTCCATCCTGACATGCCTACCGACCTCGAAGAATTACAGAGATCTTGGATTCAACTCAAGGTGGAACAAGATACCTTTTAAGCTTGATTCTATGCAAGCGAGAAGAAAGTTTTGGAGATCACCAAGCAACTTCACGAGGAGCAAAGCCTAAATTCCTACCTCGACAAAAGGAGGAAACTCCCATGGAGACTTGAGTCTTTTGTTTTAGGAGTTCATTTTGTTGTCTCTTTGAGACCTTTTTGCTTTCCCATTATAAGCCCAAGGGGCAATTGTAACTTTTGAACTTATTAATACAATTGTTATTTCTGTTTCCTTTTTGGCTAGTAAATTTAAATCTCTTGAGGTCCTTGAAAACATTTCAGCCACATAGCATGCATCATATCATAAGCAGAATTTCCGATACAGGTTTCCTCATCTTTTAACAGTTTATTTCAGTATAAGATGTGTGATCGGTGGAAATAGAACTGACTGTTTTGGAATGCTGGTTCGCGTTTGCGTTTGTTTTCGCAAAATGTCGCGGTAAGCAAGAGTCGCCACCGTCTTTTATTTTATCCAACAAGGAAAGGACAAAAGTACAGAAAAATTCCTTTTCGAGATGTTTCTCGGGTTCGGGAGGTAGATTATAAAAAGGGAAGGTGTTAGCACCCTTTCTATCCGTGGTTATCCACGGGCTCTTAGGTACTTTCTCACTATGTTTTCAAAAAGTTTTTCTTTTCTTGTGTTTGTGGGTTTTGAAAAGATTTTTGTTTGAAAACTTCAATTTAACTCTTGTTTCTGTCCTCAAGAGTGTATGAAGTGTTGTTGAAAACTTTGTCTGAAAAGTGTAAGTGCGAAAAATTTGTTTTGTTTTGAAAGAGCAAGTACCTGAGAACCTCTACCTACTCAAAAGGGAATTAAACTGTGCAAGTATCCTTTAGACAGTGCTATCCCACTATTGAGGAGTAGGTAGCACCGTCGTTGGAGTTTTCGGGTCAATTCGATTAAGGGACATGTGGTCACTAAAGCAATGTTAGGATGCCTTAGCGGCAACCCTAATGTCTTAGATCATTTTATCCGAGGCGACCGTTTCGAGGCAACTTATGATCTTTGGACAAGAGGGCGACCTCTAAAACTTCTTATACTCAATGACCACGTTCGAGGCAACCAGTGAGGCGTACCCTAGGAGTGGCATGTGCAAATGTGTCAATTTTCAGTTATGTTATCTTTGTACATGTTATGGTGAGCTACGGTTGATTTTAAGTTAAGATAGATCTTGTCATGCATAGCCTATTATTCATACATCTAGCAGTTAATGGTTGCGGAAAATAAAACTAAGCTATTACAAGGCGTCAGGTATTTACATCGCCAAAAACAAACCCTTGAAAAGAAAATGCGAAAAAGTAAATGAAAGCGATAAAAGGTCCTAAGTTTAAAACTATTACATCCTTGAAGCAGTTACAATTATATGGAATATGAATCAAAAAAATAATACGCGCGAGAAAAATTGAATCAGAGAGTTTTAGGGTTTTGACCCCTTTTTAGGAAAGAAAGAGATTTTGTTATTTTGAATTAAGCGGAAATTAAGTCTAAGTTAATTAATTAATTAAATAAATAAGGATATTTTTTTGGGTTTTTAGAATATTTAAGGAAATAAAAATATAATGATTAAAATTGTTAAAAAAACCTAATATTCTAATTAATTTTAAATTATTGCAAAAAAAAACATTAAAATTATACCTAATTAGAAACTAAATTAATTGGTTAAGATTTATTTACAAAAAAATAATGAAATAGTGAAATTAATTTTGATAAATAAAAATATTATATTTTTTGTTTTCTGATTTTATTAGGAAAATATTAATTATTTTAGTTAGTAGTTAATTAAGAATAAAAAATAAATCAAGTAAATAAAAAAATATAATAAAAGAAAAATAAAAAAAGGCAAACTCAGGGGGTTTGGGCCCAATTTTGGAGGTATTATTGGCAATTCTGAAGCCCAGAACATCATGGCCTTTGTTGACTTTTCTAATTACACACGCGTGTGTTGACTTGAGTGTACCATGAACCATCAATTTCTAGCCTCTGGATTTGATCTGAAACACCTGGCTAGCATCTGGATGGAGGCATATGGTGAGCCCTACTTTGAGCGCTGCATGGAATAACCTGGAGAAAAATTACAACAAATATTGGGGGGACCTGGGATTCGAACCCAAGTCCCAATGGACTATGCACGCCTTTACCAACTGAGCTGTGACACGCTTTTGTTAAATGGATAAGTGGAGAATATTATATACAAAAACAATCAATATGCTGTAAACAAAAAAATAAAGCGCGCGAGTTTTAAAAGGACGAATGGGAGGGAGACGCGTCAGCGTCTTCTTTGTTGAGCCACTGGTTTTTTACCTGCGGATTTTTATCCGCAGGAAGTTTCGTAGGACGTTTCAAAAATCCTCCTTAGGCCATGTAAATGCCACCCAAGAACATAGGCGTGTTCGTCTTTGCCTCCTGATCATTCCTATACCAATTATTGGATCCAATTTTCCCTGTATCAAAAACACCTAAAAATCAAGAACACGAACCCTAGGATCGGGCATCACGATACAGGTTCCAAAAACAAAATTGAATAATGCCAAAATGTTCTAAATTGAATGATAAACACAAATATGCCAAGATTTTAAAGAAAAGGCGCAAGAATTGGAGATTGGGTTTCCATGTTCAGAGCAAAGTTCGAGACGACTTACAACGCGTTGTAGGGAGTCTTGAGGTATGGTTTTGATTGCTTTTGCTTCACAGGATATCAGGCTAGAGAGCTACGTGAAGATTTTTGATTGAATCGCCCCTTAACCAAGATATTGATCTCCCACTTTTTCACACTTTTTGCAATTCTGGTTTGGCCGTCTCCTGCAGTTTTTGTTCATAAATTAGGTTTGTGTGGCTTGTGTATGTATATTAGAAGTGAATTAGGTCAAGAGTTGGGCTTTAATCCATGTGCATTCAAGGTTTTGAGATTTGATTTTAACACCATTGAAAAGCTTTCCAAATATGGCCAAATCTGAGATTTTGTGCATGTTTGAGCCTTGGCACGAGTTGGTTGGTTGTCACATGATATTTGAAAGCTGTACAAATCACAAAGATCCATTTACATTAATTTTTTGGATTTTATTTGATTTAATATTGATTAATAATGAATTAAATCAATAAAAATGAAATAAAATAGAAACATAAATGTTTGGTAATGAAATTAAGGATGGGACACGTGTGTGGCATGACAAGACTGAATCAAGTGAAAAAAAGTGGGCCCTTTTGTCAAAAATTGGAGTTTTGAGGATAGTTGACTTTTGGCAATTTTGGAAAAATGCCCAACTTCAACAATGTATAACTTCCTCAATTTTGAAATTTTGGAGGTGTTCTTGGACTTTTTAGAAACCTTGAGATGTCCTCTAATCAACCCTTTTGGTTTCATCTCATTTTGATCTTCCATTCTCAAGTTATAAGCTTTGGAAAAAAAGGTGTTTTTATTGACTTTCAAAAATGCCCTATAATGTCCAAATTTGTAACTTCTTGTGAGTGCATTTTCTGATCTTGGGGTATGAATATTAATTGTGGGAAATTGCATCCTCTTCAAAATGAGCTTTGGATGGGTCATTTCTCATAAAGTATGAGAAAGTTATGCTTGGTCAAAGTTGAGTTGACTTTTCCTACAAAACCCTAATTTAGCAACTTTTTAATCTTGATGAATTTTGAGCAATTCTTGATGAATCATGATCAACCCTTGATCAAATGATGAATTATCCTTAAAAATGATAATGATGACAAAAAATCTTGAGGTTTTACTGTATTTAGGTTATAGTTGACTTTTGCCCTAGCACAGTCGATTTTTGGGCCTCTTGAGCAATTGACTGACCAAACTTCCTCTGCAAGGCTTGAAATTTGACATGGATGGACTTAAGAACATATTAAGACATTGGGAAGCACTTGAGGCCATTTGGATGTAAGGACCTTGATGCAACACAAAATCCTAATTTTGAATTGACTGCCTTAGGATGTGATTTGACTGTACAACCCTTGAGCAATCTTGAACCATTTGAAGATCATTCTTGACAAATCTTGAGGAATATGGGAGGGAAAATTTTGGGGTACAACAGTTGCCCCTGTTCAATTTTCTTAAACCTGAGGATATAGATTGGCTTTCGAGCCTTTCGTGATCCGAAGGTGGAAGATAATTGAACACTAGAGTGCCCAAAAATTTGCACTCGCATGGTGTAGTATCAACATTGTGATGTCGGGAATGGGCTTACAGATGCCATTTGGAGATTGTTTGTAGGAGGATGGGCTTATAGATGCCATCTGGAGATTGTTTGTTGAATTGTAATTTTGTAAGTTAAAGAAGGATCCTGTGTAGGGTTGCCTGATGGTGAGTCCGTGTAAAACTGCATCTGAAAGAGAAGGAACCGGTGTAGGGTTTCCTGATGATGAGTCCGTGTGAAAAATCATCTGAAAGAGAGAAGGAACCGGTGTAGGGTTGCTTTATGATGGTCAAGTAGATAATTGTCCTGTCTGGTTTCAGGTATTAACCTACAATCAGTCGTCCACAGATATCTTTCCTGGCTTGCTACAGGTATTAAACTGGGACTTGAAAAGGTTGGTCAAGGAGATAGTGAAGAAGTGAAAAACACAAGAAGGGGGGTTGAATTGTAAAACTGAAAAACAATGCAATGAACAATATATTTTTATCCTGGTTCGTTTGATCTCAAACTACTCCAGTCCACCCGTCAAGGTGATTTCGCCTCTCTCCAACGAGGTCTTAATCCACTATATTCAACTGAATATTACAAACTGCTTTAACAACTGCTAAAGCCTTCTTGATGCAAACCACAACCCGGTTTGTCAAGGAAACACTTTATTACAAAGAAGATAAATCTAGGTGTGAATGTTTTCTACAAAACTGTATCACAACTGTGATGTATACACAACTTAAGCTTATGAAACTAGATTGCTAAAACAAAGATTGAGTAAGAAGATATGTAGTGTTTAGCAAACTGAGAGAAGGAAGATTATGATTAGCTTTTAGGCGTGTAAAATGTTGGAGAGCATTAGCCAATTCAATCTTCATAGTCTTGTTTATATAGCACTGAGATTGTTGAACGTTGGAGCAATATTCTTGATTCAATGCTAATAACAAACTTTCCTTATTGAGCAGATCTTGTCTGGAATGAGGCCGTTGGTAATAATTTGCTTTTAATGCACAGTACCGTTGCTTACTTAATGCATGTTCTGGCTTGGCTCATTCTGACTCTGCTTAACTGCTGATGAACTGTTGTTTTCTTTATCAGAGTGTTGAGCGCAGTTCTGTTCATCAAGCTTTAGCATACACGTGAGTTAATCTTCTGATTCTGGTATTCTGATATAGCAACTTCTGATGCTGATGTCAAGAATCAATATTCTGATGCTGATTAAGTGTGCTCTTGCTGATACCTATCAGAGTTTCTGCAAAGTAGAACGTAATACTTTTAGGTAGCAAATAGTTCATACATGAATCATATAAATAATATATTTTTTCATTTTGTTATCATCAAAACTTAAACATAGGGTAGTAGATTCAAACTTTGTTCTAACAATCTCCCCCTTTTTGATGATGACAAAAACTAGATATTTTTAATTTAAAATAACGTGAAAAAGTATCAGAGGTAACTAAATGATAAGATGTATCAGAGTAAGAGATTATCAAAGATAAGGGATAAAGAGATATCAGAGTTGAGAGATACTCCCCTTGAATTTATTACTTCCCTTTTTGATTCCAAGAGTTCTTCAGGATCGGATCTTTTTGCCTTTCTTTGAACATCAGAGTATCAGAGTCTTTGACTATCAGAAGCTTTAGATCAACATATCAGAGCAGAGCTTCAGATCAGCGTATCAGAGCTTTTCTTGTCAGAGCTTTGCTTTGGGTCAGAGTATCAGAGCGGGTCAGAGTATCAGAGCTTTGGTCTTCAGAGTATCATGGAGCTTTCTTGTACCTGTAGACTTAAGCAAAACAGAAAACATATTCAAGTATAACAGAGTTAGAATGTTCGAGAATTTCTGTCTTAGTAAATCCGTTATTATTTAAAATATCATTCTTGTTCTCCCCCTTTTTGTCAGCAATCAAAAAGTGTAAGTGATGTGCTAAAACAATTAAGATCAGAAAAACTTGTCATATTAAAAGGTTCAGAATCAAACAAAACATATTAAAATAGTACAATAGATAATCAAAGAAAACATGAAAATGACATGAATGAAAAACTAAGGTTGGGGAGGAAAGCGTGTGAACAGGTTCTCCAGCATGGCTTTGATCTAATCAGCAGTCTCATTCTGCTTGTGTACCATGCTGACAACTGTGTCTATCTTGCTATCCTGCACATCCATCCTTTCTTTCATCTTCTGGTCATTTTCATCCATCCTTTGCTGCAGACGCATGTCATTCAGCTTCAGCTCTTCCAGAGTCTGCCTATCCAAGGCAGCTTGAGATACATCAGAAGCAGGGAGCTTCTGAGAGCTTTCTGCGACATCTTCTACTTGACTTGCTTCAGCTTGAATGGTCTTGTCTTCTTCTGGTTGCACCTTTGAAGCTGGCTGTTTCTCAGACCATGGCTCACTATCCAGAGGGAGCACGTCTTCCTGTGGCAGCTGACTTTCAACTTCCTTCAGCAGCTTGCTGAAGTTCTGTTGTGCCTGCTCATAGTTGATATCCTGCAACTTGAGGGCTTCAGCACGTACCCAAATTCTGAATTGTGACCAGAGCTGGTCAGAGGCAGCTGGGTCAATCATTCCAGGACAGACTTGCTTCAGAGAAGCAATCCACTGCTGCAAACCTGTTTCAAAATTCATAATACCAGAGCCAACATCTGGTTGTTTTGGTTTTGGGATGGCTATTTTATTTTTCAGATCAGCAAGATGGTCAAGGATTGTTAAGTCTATGAAGGTCCTGCTGGGGTTTTCGGTGGTTTGCTTGGCAGCTGTTTGTTTTGGAGATGGAGTGGGAGAATCAGAAATAATGATTGGACTGTTTGGTGTTTTGGGAGTATTTGGTGGTGTAGATTCTGATGAGGATGGCAGCTGGGCCATTGTGACTGTTGTTCCACATGGCAGCTGGATTGCCAGAGGTGATGGTTGAGGTGAATGAGGTTCAGAAGGTGGAGGAGAAGGAGTTTCAGAGTGATGAAACTCAGGTTGAGGTGATGGTGGATGAATTTCTGGTTGAGGAGAGGGAGACGGAATTGCTGGTTGTGGAGAAGTTGTTGGAATTTCTGGTTGTTCAGGGATAAGAGGTTCTTCTGGAATGGAAGAGAGAGGTTGTTGTTGTTCTGGTTCTTCAGCAGATTGCTGTTGTTCTGGTTGTGGAGGAGGGACAATTTTTGGTTCAGAGTTTGGTTTGATGGAGGAGTGATCAGAAGTGTGTTGATCAATGTCAGACAACACTTTGTCAATTGCTGATGTTGTTGATATTGTTGGTTTTGGATGTTTGGTTCAGGGTCTTCTGAGTTGTAATGCCTCAGAAGGGTCATCTTCTGGTTCAGTTTCATCTATTGTTGGGATGGGGATTGAGATTCTATGAGAGGTTGGAGGTGGAATAGATGCTGGAATAGTAGAAGAATTTAAAACAGAAGCAGCAGATAAATTACCTCTTTTCTTGGGTGTCTGCTGGGATGATCCTTCTGAATGTGCCTTCCTTTTCTTCGTCTTCTTCAGAGTCACTTCTGGTTGAGGTTGGTGCAGATCTTTGATCTTCAGATTTGGATCTGTACCATCAGCTTTGCACGCGTCCATGTATCTGAGAACTACCACTGGCTTGGATTCTATCTCAGAAAATAAAGGAAAATCACTCAGTGGAACTCTTCTGCTGGTGATATCAGCAATAGGAGTAGCGCTGGGTTCCTTTTTGATATTCTCTATCAACTTCATTTTCTTCAAGTTCTTCGCGTTCAGAGGCTTCCCAACCGTTGGTTCAATGGTGCTTAACTCTTGAGCTTCTATCAGATGCTCTATCAGTCTATTCGCTGTCAGAATATCTGATATCAACCTTCCAAAGGGTATCCAATCCCTCTTTGTTCTTTCTTCTTCCCTGGTTTCCTTCACGCTTGTTCTGGGGTGATTGAACAGAAGATGAGCCAAGTTGATTTTTACCTTCTGATTGATAAAGTAGATCAGAAACTGCTGGTCTACATTTATGTAATCAGGGGAACTAGTTGGCTTCCTATGGTTAAAGCACCCCAGAATTATCTTCGCCCAAACTCTGTGATGATCCTTCAGATCTTTGATCTTGCTGCTGGGCACCCCATGGGTGAAAATCCTTTCTGCTATGACACCCACGTCAGCACATCTCTCAGCCATATCAATACAGCGGATGCCACCGCCACTGTAACCAATTAACTTTGCTATGTGATCCTCAGTGATCACAATCTTCTTCCCCATAATGTAGGAGGTGACTTGATGCATTGAAGCCGTCGCATGAATCCAGAACTCCTTCACTAACATAGGGAATGTTGGTCCAACCAACCTGTCAAAATACCTTTCCCATTTCTGTGCCCTAACTTCTTCTGTTAAATCAAAACCGTTTTCCTTCAAACTTCCAAAATCAATGATCAATTCAGATAACACTTCAAGATTCTTCACAGGAGTGAGGAGTGTTCTGAATGGCACTTGATACTGTTCAGATGATGCTTTCTTCTGAGAACCTGCAAAAGCACTGCTGGAGGTTGCCATGTTCACACTTAGGGATTTTGAGAAAAAACTGAGAAAAAGATTTTGAGAGAGATGAACACAGAAAAATGCAGAGAATGCTTGAGAAATAGTGAGAAACTGTAAAAGATTGAAATGAGAGGTTAACGTGTTTAAATAGGGTTCAGAATATTTTGAAAGAGTAAACGTTTTTAAGAAAGAGAAATAAAATCATGATTACGTTTTAAAAATATGATTACTTTCATTTAATGCTTGCTGATTTTGGGGGATTTGAGAAAGATACGTAAAACGGTTACCAGACATGTGTCTCAATGCACCCAATCAGCGTTTTGCCTTCTCAGAAGCGTGCACGCGTTCTGCTTCAGAGATTTGCTGATGATTGGATGACACTTGTTTGATGTAGTGATCAGCACGTCTGTCTTTGAGCTTAGACTCTCAGATCTTTAGACTTGCATCTGATACAATCTGCATGTTCTATCTTTCTGAAAGAAGATTGATCAGAAGTTCACAGTAAAACAAATACATTATGAAGATAAATATATGGAATTAAAACATTTTCACTCTGGGCAAATTTTCATGCTGAGATGTTTCAGAATGAAATTGAACCTATCTTCAGAAAGGGGTTTAGTGAAGATATCAGCCCATTGATGGTCTGTATCTATAAATTTTAAGTTCAAAATTCCTTTCTGAATATAGTCCCTAATGAAATGATGTTTTATTTCTATATGCTTAGCTCTAGAATGTAAAATGGGATTCTTACTTAAGCAAATAGCAGAAGTATTATCACAGAGTATAGGAATGTTACTCTCAAAAATCTGGAAGTCTTCAAGCTGACTTTTCATCCAGAGCATTTGTGTGCTGCATCCTGCTGCTGCTATGTACTCAGCTTCTGCTGTTGATAGCGCAATTGTTGATTGCCTTTTGCTGGACCAAGAGATCAGATTTTCTCCCAGAAACTGGCAGCTTCCAGAAGTACTTTTACGCTCCACTCTATCTCCAGCAAAGTCAGCATCGCAGTAGCCTACTAAACTGTAATCACTAGATTTTCTATAAAACAAACCCAGATTAGTAGTACCTTTCAGATACTTGAAAATTCGCTTAACAGCTGTTAAGTGAGATTCTCTAGGATCTGATTGGAATCTAGCACAAATACAAACGCTGAATAATATATCAGGTCTTGAAGCAGTCAGATAGAGGAGAGAACCAATCATACCTCTGTAGACTTTCTGTTCTACATTTTTGCTTACCTCTTCTCTTTCCAGAATGCACGTGGGATGCATTGGAATCTTTGATGGCTTACATTCTGAGAGGTCAAATTTCTTCAGAAGATCTCTGATGTATTTGCTCTGATGAATGTAAGTTCCCTCTGGAGTTTGATTGATCTGAATTCCTAGAAAGAATTTCAGTTCCCCCATGAGGCTCATCTCAAATTCTGCCTGCATACACTTAGCAAATTTTCTTCCAAGAGAAGGATTAGTATAACCAAAAATAATATCATCAACATAAATTTGACACACTAAGATGTCATTCTTAACTGATTTACAGAATAAGGTAGTGTCCACCTTCCCTCTGGTGAATTCATTTTCTAACATAAAGTTACTTAGCCTTTCATACCAAGCTCTGGGAGCTTGTTTCAGACCATATAGTGACTTCTTTAGTTTGAAAACATGTTCTGGATGTTTTGTATTTTCAAAACTAGGGGGTTGGTGCACATAAACCTCTTCTTCTATATAACCATTTAAGAATGCACTTTTGACATCCATCTGATATAGAGTGATGCCTCTATTAACAGCAAATGAAATTAAAAGTCTGATAGATTCTAACCTGGCGACTGGAGCAAAGGTTTCTGTATAGTCTATCCCCTCTTGCTGACTATAACCTTGTGCAACCAGTCGTGCCTTGTTTCTGATGACTTCACCTTGTTCATTTAGCTTGTTTCTGAACACCCATCTTGTTCCAAAGACGTTGAATCCTTTTGGTCTGGGAACAAGATCCCATACGTCATTTCTGGTGAATTGATTCAGCTCTTCTTGCATTGCCAAAATCCAGTCATTATCCAGAAGTGCTTCATCAATAGAAGAAGGTTCAATCAGAGACACAAGTCCCATGAGTGTTTCTTCAGAGTTTCTGAAGCTTGCTCTTGTTCTGATTGGATCTTCCTTTCTTCCTAAGATAGTCTCTTCTGGGTGATCCAAGCTGCTTCTGGGTAATCTCTTCTGAGGTTGATCAACAGCTGTTGTAGGATTGCTAGCAGTGTTCCTTTCAGACGTTGAAGGAGTGTTTGTGTTGAGAGCTTCTGATGACTTGTCTTCAGAACCTGTAAATTCAATTTCCATACCTGCAAAAACTTCATTCTGCTTTGACTTTTCAGAGTCAAGCTTATCATCAAAACAAACACTAATTGATTCTTCCATAATCTGTGTTTCTGTATTGTATACTCTGTACCCTCTTGAGCGTTCAGAGTATCCTAACATAATACACTTCTGTGCTTTAGAGTCAAACTTGTTCAAATAATTCTTTGTATTTAACATAAAGCAAGTACATCCAAATGGATGAAAATATGAAATGTTGGGCTTTCTGTTCTTCCACAATTCATATGGAGTCTTTTCCAGAATAGGTCTTATTGAGATTCTATTCTGAATGTAGCAAGCTGTGTTTATTGCCTCTGCCCAGAAGATCTTAGCAACATTTGTCTCATTGATCATGGTTCTGGCCATTTCTTGCAATGTTCTGTTCTTTCGTTCTACAACTCCATTTTGTTGGGGAGTTCTAGGACAAGAGAAATCATGCAGAATGCCTCTGTCATTAAAGAATGACTCAAAATCTTTGTTTTCAAATTCTCCACCATGATCACTTCTGACTTTAACGATTCTAAGATCCTTTTCATTCTGAACTTGGTTACAGAAGGTAACAAACACAGAGTGTGACTCGTCCTTGTGTATTAAGAACTTTACCCATGTCCATCTGCTATAGTCATCTACGATTACTAACCCATACTTCTTGCCACTGAATGAAGCAGTTTTAACTGGTCCAAATAAGTCAATGTGCAGAAGTTCTAATGGCTTAGAGGTAGAAACAACATTTTTAGATTTAAAAGAAGGTTTTGCAAACTTGCCTTTCTGACATGCTTCACACAGAGCATCTGAATTGAACTTCAAATTAGGAAGTCCTCTGACCAGATTGAGTTTGTTAATCTGAGATATTCTTCTCATGCTAACATGCCCCAATCTTCTGTGCCAGATCCACTGCTCGTTGTTAACAGACAGAAGGCACTTTACATTCCGACTTTTTAGTTCAGAAAGTTTGATTTTGTAAATGTTGTTTTTCCTCTTACCATTAAACAGGATAGTCCCATCTTTCTGACTAACAACTTTACATGATTTTTGATTAAAGATTATATCATAACCATTATCACTTAATTGACTTATGGATAACAGATTATGCATTAATCCATCTACTAGCATAACATTATTAATAGAGGGAAGATTTCCATTACCTACAGTTCCAGAGCCAATTATCTTTCCCCTCTGATTGCCTCCAAAGCCAACGTGGCCTCCAGGCTTAAGTTCCAGGCTTTGGAACATATGCCTTCTTCCCGTCATGTGTCGCGAGCAGCCAGAGTCCAGGTACCATGACTGGTGTTTCTGACTTGCTGCTAAAGATATCTGTAACATGTATTATTTTATCCTTAGGTACCCAAATTTTCTTGGGTCCTGATTTGTTAGTTTTACCAAAACTCTGGTTGGATTTTGGTTTCACAGAGTGCTTACTGCTAGTGTATTTAATATCATGTGTGTGACCATACACAAAATGTGAATTCAAAGGAGTGTGTTTAATGGTTAAGTCCATGACATTCTTTGGTGTAGGAACCTTACCTTGGTATCCTATTCCTTTCCTGCCGTTTCTGCTAACTCCATAGATCATTGAAGCCATTTTGCTTCTATCTATGCTTTTAGCAAGGAACTTCTGGAAACTGTGATCATACTCCTTGATGATCTCATCAGCGTTGCTGGGAGTTTCAGAAATTGGTTCTTTCTGAGAGTTTTGTAAAGTGTTTTCTAATTTTGAAATCTTATTTCTCAGCTCAGAATTCTCCAATTTGAGACTCTCAGTCTTATTAGAGTCAGATTCAAGATTCCTTTTCAGGTCTCTGAATTTAACTCTAATTTGCTGATACCTTTCCAGGATTTCATTAAGGCTTTCATCAAGTTCAGCCTTGGTAAAATTAACAGCAAAGTTAGGAAATACCTCTTCAGTGTCTGATTCAGAAGCTTCACTATCTTCTGAAATGTTAGCCATGAGAGCTATGTTTTCCCTCTCATCATCTGATTCTGAGTCAGCTTCAGACGAGTCAGAGTCATCCCATGTAGCCATGAGACTTTTATTCTTTTCTCTTCCAAACTTCTTTTTGGGCTTTTCCCTCTGAAGCTTTGGGCAGTCACTCTTGTAGTGTCCTTGCTCATTGCACTCATAGCAGATGATGTCCTTGGTGTTTGGCTTTTTGCTACTTGAGGAGCCTTCAGATCTTCTGTATCCAGAGGAAGACTCTGTCCTTCTGTATCTGGAAGAGGACTCGTTCTGATCAGATCTTCTGGGATTCCTGAACTTCCTTTGCCTTTGCTTCCACAGTTGATTTACTCTTCTGGAGAGGAGGGAGAGTTCGTCTTCTTCTGATGAGGATCCATCAGATGTTTCTTCAACTGCCTGCAAAACTTTAGACTCAGATTTTTTGTTAGATTTTAATGCTAAAGGCTTACCTTGCTTCTGAGGCTCGTCAGCTTCTAGCTCTATCTAATGACTTCTGAGGGAGCTAATAAGTTCCTCCAGAGTGATTTTGTTGAGATCTTTTGCTAGCTTCAGAGCTGTAACCATTGGTCTCCACTGCTTGGGTAAACTTCTGATGATTTTCTTGACATGGTCAGCAGTAGAGTATCCTTTGTCCAGAACCTTGAGACCAGCTACCAGAATCTGGAATCTTGAGAACATTGTTTCAATGGATTCAGATTCTTCCATTTTGAACGCCTCATACTTCTGAATGAGCGCCAGAGCTTTAGTTTCTTTGACCTGAACGTTGCCCTCATGCGTCATTCTGAGTGAGTCAAAAATGTTCTTTGCTGTGTCTCTGTTGGAGATCTTTTCATATTCAGTATAGGAGATGGCGCTGAGGAGGATGGTTCTGGCCTTGTGGTGATTCTTGAAGTCACACTTTTGTTGGTCAGACATTGTTTTTCTATCAATCTTCTGACCGCTTGCATTCACAGGGTGCGTGTATCCATATGTCACCATATCCCACAGATCAGCATCATGTGCCAGAAAGAAGCTTTCAATTCTGTCTTTCCAGTAATCAAAGTTTTCTCCATCAAAGACTGGAGGTTTGCCGCTGAATCTGTCTCTGTCCTCATGGTTGTCATTGCTGGTGTGAGAATAGTTTCCTGCCATTGTGTTTTTCTGACGCTGGATCTTGTACTGACACGGTTAAGTGTTTTAGCTCAGAACCAGGAGCTCTGATGCCAATTGTAGAAGTGAAAAACACAAGAAGGGGGGGTTGAATTGTAAAACTGAAAAACAATGCAATGGACAAGATATTTTTATCCTGGTTCGTTTGATCTCAAACTACTCCAGTCCACCCGTCAAGGTGATTTCGCCTCTCTCCAACGAGGTCTTAATCCACTATATTCAACTGAATATTACAAACTGCTTTAACAACTGCTAAAGCCTTCTTGATGCAAACCACAACCCGGTTTGTCAAGGAAACACTTTCTTACAAAGAAGATAAATCTAGGTGTGAATGTTTTCTACAAAACTGTATCACAACTGTGATGTATACACAACTTAAGCTTATGAAACTAGATTGCTAAAACAAAGATTGAGTAAGAAGATATGTAGTGTTTAGCAAACTGAGAGAAGGAAGATTATGATTAGCTTTTAGGCGTGTAAAATGTTGGAGAGCATTAGCCAATTCAATCTTCATAGTCTTGTTTATATAGCACTGAGATTGTTGAACGTTGGAGCAATATTCTTGATTCAATGCTAATAACAAACTTTCCTTATTGAGCAGATCTTGTCTGGAATGAGGCCGTTGGTAATAATTTGCTTTCAATGCATAGTACCGTTGCTTACCTAATGCATGTTCTGGCTTGGCTCATTCTGACTCTGCTTAACTGCTGATAAACTGTTGTTTTCTTTATCAGAGTGTTGAGCGCAGTTCTGTTCATCAAGCTTCAGCATACACGTGAGTTAATCTTCTGATTCTGGTATTCTGATATAGCAACTTCTGATGCTGATGTCAAGAATCAATATTCTGATGCTGATTAAGTGTGCTCTTGCTGATACCTATCAGAGTTTTTGCAAAGTAGAACGTAATACTTTTAGGTAGTAAATAGTTCATACATGAATCATATAAATAATATATCTTTTCATTTTGTTATCATCAAAACTTAAACATAGGGTAATAGATTCAAACTTTGTTCTAACAGATAGTTGTCCTGGATGGTTACAGGTATTGATCTCTGACCTGAGAAAGAAAAATAGTTTTCCTGGCTTGTTACAGGTATTAGTCTTTAATCTCTTCATGTAGATAATTTCCTGGCTTGTTACAGGTATTAACCTACAATCAGTCGTCCACATAATTTTCCTGGCTTGCTACAGGTATTAGTCTGGAACTTGAGAAGGTTGGCCGATGAGATAGTTGTCCTGGCTGGTTACAGGTATTGATCTCTGACCTGTGAAAGAAAAATAGTTTTCCTGGCTTGTTACAGGTATTAATTTCTGACCTGAGAAAGAAAAATAGTTTTCCTGGCTTGTTACAGGTATTAATTTTCAATCTCTTCGTGTAGGTGGTTTTCCTGGCTGGTTTCAGGTATTAACCTACAATCATTCGTCCACAGATGTTTTTCCTGGCTTGCTACAGGTATTAATATGGAACTTGAAAAGGTTGGCCGGTGAGATAGTTGTCCTGGCTGGTTTCAGGTATTAATCTCTGACCTGAGAAAGAAAGATGGTCTTCCTGGCTTGTTACGGGTATTGATCTTCCATCTCTTCATGTAGATAACTTTCCTGGCTTGTTACAGGTATTGATCTACAATCAGTCGTCCACAGATATTTTCCTGGCTTGTTACATGTATTGATCTGGAACTGCAAAGGTTGATGGTAATCATCTTTTGATTGACCTTTTCCTGAAAAGGCAAAACATTAGTTGTATGCAATGTCATGATGTATGAAATGCATGATGTTCTCAAAATAAATGAGATCGTGTCGTATGCACTTTATCATGTATGTAAATAGGAGGTATGAAATGTGAAATGTTTATGAATGTATTTTCGTCTGGGAAAATAAATCCTTGACAAATGTCGGGGAGTTTGTTAAATCCTGGGCTGATGTTGAAGAGTATGGTTGAATTCTTCGTTTCCACTGGGGATGATGCACGAAGATGGTTGCAAGAATAAACCTGTAGGAGAAGATGACTCCGTTGGGGAATAAACCTGGTGAAGAGATTACTCTGCAGGGAATTACTCTATGGGAAGAGATGCTTTGCTAAGATTTTAACGATAACTCCGTTGGGGATTCCGTTGATAAGCTCTGTTGGGGATTCTAATGATGAACTCCGCTGGGGATAGAAAGAACTTCGTTGGGGATGATCTTTCAGTTGCAACTTGCCTAGGATAACCCAGTTAGACTCTTGTGAGGGGGTAACCTCTGAATTTGGATGAGGAGATGCATTTGTATTCAGCAGGGGACAAGCTTCCAGAATCTACTGGGTAAGATGATTCAATTCTCTATCGGGGAGGCCCTTTTTTAGACTGCGCTGGGGAAATGGCTCCACTGGGGGTATCTTGTATTCCACCGGGGAACATTCTTATATTTCGTTGAGGAATATTAAGACTGTCGGGGATGCTTTTTACGCTTGCTTGGGAATATCTTTATACTCCGCTGGGGAATATTAAGACCTTCTGGGAATACCGAGCTTTTTCGGGACTGACGGTAGACTAACTCTGCTTGGGGGAGAGTATTGCTGATTCGTCCATGGTTACATGTCTTAGTGGGGAGAGCTTCCATTACTGTCTTACTCTGCGGGTAGTGAGGATTTCTTGGTCATACTCTTCAACTGACTCTACCTTGTACCTGGTGGACAGAGCAGCTTGTACAGTTCGGACAATTCTTATTGCCCCAGTTTCTGCGGGAGAAGAAGGCCTATGAGGTGCTTGATAACTGCCGATTGACAAATCTTCTTCTGGTAGGCAAGTGATGAGATGACGGGACACAGCCGTACGCTTTGATCCCTAATTTTTGCCTGGACCGCCCTTTCGGGTTTTCAGTCCATCGGGATACCCTTTTTTTGCCCAAGCCACCTTTTCAGGTTTTCGACTTGCCGGCTGTACAGATTTTTTCATTTTCATCCCTTATTTTTGCCCGAACCCTTTTGGTTCGCCGGGAAGCCCTTATTTTTGCCTAGGCCAGTCGACCTAGCGGATCTTTGATTATGCGTAGTATTTTTTTTGACCATGTCCACGCTCTCAGAGTGTAGGGAGTTGTCACTGTCAGTAGTGTTGTGTTGCCATACTACCATAAGATGTTTGATCGTGCAAGATTCGTCGCTAGAATTCATGTCCAATTCCCGAAGTGATTCAGATGGAGATCTGCCCCTGGCTATTTGGCATCTTGAGATATTCCTTGAATCTTGACTTGACTTCCCCAGATGATGGACAATGGTTATGTCTGCCCCTTAGTTGGAAGTGTTTCTTCCACTTGAGGTGACCCTTTATATTGAAAAGGTTTTTGTTCACTAGATATTTGTGATCGGTGGATCTGGAACTGACTGTTTAACGCTGGTTCGCGAAATGTCGCGGAAGCAAGAGTCGCCACCGTCTTTTATTTTCTCCAAATGGAAAGGACAAAAGCACAGAAAAATTCCTTATAGAGATTGCTCTCGGTTCGGGAGGTAGGTTATAGAAAGGGAAGGTGTTAGCACCCTTTCTATCCATGGTTATCCACGGGCTCTTAGATACTTGCTCACTTGTGTTTTCAAAATGGTTTGTTTGCTTTTCAATTGTGGGTTTTAAAAAAGGTTTCTTTGAAAATTTCAGTTCGACTCTTGTATCGGTCCTCAAGAGTGTTTGAAAAGTTGCTCTCGAAAGCTTTTTGAAAAGGTGTCGGTGTGAAAAGTATTTTTGATTTGTTTTTGAAATTAGAGCAAGTATCTACGAGAACCTACCTACCCTAAGGAATTCGTCTGTGTAAATGTCCTTTAAAGTAGTGCCATCCCACCATTGAGAGGTAGGTAGCACCACCGTTGGAGGTGTTCGGGTCAATTCGAGGTTCGGGACATGGTGATCACCAAAGCAATGGGAAGACACCTTAGAAGCTACCCTCATGCCAGGTTCCTGGATCATGAGGACTTACTAAGACATCCTCTACTCGACGATCACCTTTCGAGGCAAGGCAACAGTGAAGCGTACCCTAGGGGTGGTGTGTGATTTGTGTGTCGTTTTCATTTGTATTTATCTTGTCATGTCAAAGTGATCTATCGTTTTGTTTTTATTTTTGTCCATTCATTCTTGCATGCCTTGATTAACATTTAAAAATGCGAGAAACGTAAAGTTCTAAAGCTATTACAAAAGGCGCGGGTCCACATCGCCAAAATTTCCAGAACTCGATTTGACAGAAAAATAAAGAAAGTAAAGAAAATAAAGTGCGAGAAATTAATTACACGGCCTTGGGAGAGATACATAAATATTACACGAGAAAGAAATAAACACGCGAATTAAATAAGAATTAAAAACGAGGGCGTTGGACCCTTTTTGCAAAACTAAATTAAATGATTAAATTAATTAATTAAAAAAAGAAGAGAAATTGTTTTTTGGTATTTTTTTGGTATTTTATGATTTTAATGCAATTAAACCTAATTCTACAACTTTTATTTTATTATGAAAACATATTAAAGTTTAACCTAAAATTAATCCTAATTATTTTACATGCAATTTAATTACAAAAATAAGTAATAGTAAATATTTAATTATTATGAAAGAAAATAAAAAGGGATAAAAAATTAATTAAACCCTAATTCTACCAATTTTAGATTTTTATTATGAAAATATTACAATTAAACCTAATTTAATAACTAAAATTAATTAATGCAATTTATTTACAAAAACACTAAAATAAAATATTTATCATTTTTTTCATCTTTTCTGATTTTTTTTTGTTTTTTTGTGTTTTTATGAAAATAATAAATTAATCAAAAGACAACAATTAAAAGAAAATAGAAATAATGTAAAAGAAAGAATGTAACAAAAATGGCAAACCTAGGGGGTCTGCCCCTAATTGTGAGGTGAAGCCCATCAATTTTGAGCCCAAATAAGGCTGGCCTGATTGACTCTCCAGTAGCGTGTCCAAGCGTTGACTATGGTTCTTCGTGTTCTTCAGATCGTGGCCCTTGATTGAATCCAGTGGGACGCGTGGACGTTTGATTTTGAAGGCGTACAGTGGTCCACCATGTTGAATCTGCATATGAACATTACATGAAGAAAAATATGAAAGGGGGTGAGGACCTGGGGCTCGAACCCAGGTCCTGAACATTACCAACCAACGCGCTTGCCAACCATGCTGCCTTGTTTTCTTTGTATACCATATAATAAGCAATCAATATAAAACAAAATAAACGCGTTAGTGGATTCTTAGCGCGAACTTTCAAACGGACCAACCGCTGATAGCCACCTAAGCGTCTTCCTCGTTGGCTTGTTTTTTCCTGAAACACAAAAACAATTAGCAACGGTTTTTTAAACGTTCTTTTAGGCCAGTTTCTGAAAAATAGCGATTAGCTCAGGGTGCTTCATAAATTAGGCGCGATGGTCTCATTCTCTTCGTCCAAGCGTGCTGATTCTAATGGTGGTATTTAGGTGTCTTAATTTTACCATATTTCAAAACGCCCAATTTGGACCTCTAAGAACCCTAATCTGCATCAATGGTAGAATTGCACATAGTACACAAAAACACAATTAAAGTAGATGGTTAGCTTCAGGACATATCAATTAGTATGAATCCATCAAAAATATGCAATGAAAATGTCTAAATCTTGAAACACGATTCTGAAAAAAATATGAGAAAGTGTGAATCCTATTCACCAATTCTGGGCGTTAGAGGTCGTGCTTTTGATCCAAATACATTGCTTGATGTCCCAGGAATGCAATGGATTGAATTTCTTGGCTTCAATCGACCTGCAAAAGTGTTTTCAGATTTGAGTTTTCTTTGAAAAATTCCAAGTTTGTGTAAGGATTTCTGGCGCAGCTTTTTGGTTAGGAGGATTAGGTCTTGCTTGTGTATGTATAGGAGAGTGATTAGGGTTAAAGAAATTGATCCAAAACCTTTGCATTCATGGTTTTTAAGATTTGATTTTTCAAGATCCTTTTCAATATTTTTTCATGCTATTTGATATCAAATCATGACAAAACCTTCCAAAAATGATTATGCACGAATCTTGAGTGTCCAATGAGAGTATTTTCTGCACAAAAAGATTTGATTTCATTAGCTTAGTATTTTTTCATATTTTATTTAGTTTAAATGAATTAATTGTAATAAAAAATTCAAATAAATAAATAAAAATAATAAAAAACTTCCCTTTGGGCCAAATGGTCGTGTGCATGTCTTGGATGATGAATTGTGGAAGAAAAATAGGCCCATTAGCAATTTTAGGTCATTTGAATCAATGTTGACTTTTCAAAATATCCAAAAATTTCCCAACTTCCACAAGGCATAACTTGCTCAATTTTTAAGCTTTGCTCATGTTCTTGGACATTTTGGAAATTTCTTTGAGTCCTCTAACCAATGCCTTTGATCCCATGTCATTTTGATTTACCAATCTAAATTTATGGCCTTTTACTTAAAGTCCCTTTTTGTTGACTTTTGAAAATAACCTATAATGTTGAAATTGATAACTTTTTGTGAGAGCATTTCTTGGACTTGAAGTGTGAAGAGGAGTTGTAGGAAATGTCCTTCTCTTCAAAATGAGCTTTGGATGGGATTTTTCTGATAATCCATGTGAAAGTTATGCCCTGGTCAATTTACAGTTGACTTTTTAAGTTGTCCAAATAAGGAAACTTTTGCATCTTGATGATTTTTGAGCCAAGCTTTGAGAATCATGATCAAGCATTGATCAAATGATGTTTGTGGCTTCAAAATGAGATGTTGACCAAAAATTTGGATTTTTGACTGTCAAATGACCATTCTGCCCCTACAGTTGACTGTAGTGCAATTAGGGTTTTTGACTGTGCAATTTTGTGCTGAAAGTCTTGAAACTTGGTGTAAGGATGCTTGACCATGTTTATAGGCATGTGGGACTTGATTGGACCCTTGGAAACTTCATTTTCTTGATCAGAATAAAAACCCTAATTTTGACTGTTTAGGAGGCCCTTGAACTGTTCAACCCTTGGGGAGATTTTGAAGCTTTGACTTGGCAATTCTTGAAGAATATGGGAGGGCAAATTTTGGGGTACAACAGTTGCCCCTGTTCAATCTTCTTAGACCTGAGGATGCAGATTGGCTGACGTGCCTTTCGTAATCCGAAGGTGGAAGATGATTGAACACTAGAGTGCCCAGAAATTTGCGCTCACATAGTAGCAGTGTGATGATGGAATGGGCTTATAGATGCCATTTAGAGATTGATGAATAGGATGATGGGCTTATAGATGCCATCTGGATGTTGATCGCGTGAGAGATTCCTTAGCGAGAACTTGCGTACCTGCAAAAGAAAAATGAGTACCTGACATGTTGCAGGATCTGGTTTTCAGATGCTTTGTATAGACGTGTCCTGACTGGTTACAGGAGCTGAATCTTTAAACTCTTCAGACGTGCCCTGGCGAGATACAGGAATCGAGTCTGGTAATGTTAGTCTTCAACGGATACACCCTGGCAAGATTCAGGCATCGGATCCTCGAACTCTTCAGACACACCCTGGCAAGATACAGGAATCGGATCTGGTAATGCTAGTCTTCAACGGATACACCCTGGAAAGATTCAGGTATCGGACCCTCGAACTCTTCAGACACACCCTGGCAAGATACAGGAATCGGATCTGGTAATGCTAGTCTTCAACGGATACACCCTGACAAGATTCAGGTATCGGATCCTCGAACTCTTCAGACACACCCTGGCAAGATACAGGAATCGGATCTGGTACTGTTAGTCTTCAACGGATACACCCTGGCAAGATTCAGGTATCGGATCCTCGAACTCTTCAGACACACCCTGGCAAGATACAGGAATCAGATCTGGTACTGTTAGTCTTCAACGGATACACCCTGGCAAGATTCAGGTATCGGATCCTCGAACTCTTCAGACACACCCTGGCAAGATATAGGAATCGGATCTGGTACTGTTAGTCTTCAACGGATACACCCTGGCAAGATTCAGGTATCGGATCCTCGAACTCTTCAGACACACCCTGGCAAGATACAGGAATCGGATCTGGTACTGTTAGTCTTCAACGGATACACCATGGCAAGATTCAGGTATCGGATCCTCGAACTCTTCAGACACACCCTGGCAGGATACAGGAATCGGATCTGGTAATTGGTCATCAACAGATACACCCTGGCAAGATTCAGGAATCGGATCTTTAGTTGCGACCATTGATGGGAATCATTTTGTACTTTTGTCCTGGAAAGACAAGCGTTAGTTGTATGCGATGTCATGTGGTATGACATGCGAGATGCTCTCTGAATACATGAGATTGTATGTTCATGATGCGTATATGCATGCTATAATGTATGAAGATGTTTATGAATGTATTTTTTCGTCTAGGAAAGTAAATCCTTGACGGGTGCCGGGAAGTCACTCCTGGGCTGATGTTGAAGAATGGATTTTGCTTCTGCTGGGGATGATAATTGCAAGAATACCGGTAGGAGAAGATGACTCCGTTGGGGAATAAACTTGGCGAATGGAATAACTCTGCGGGGAGGAAAGTACTCTGACGATCTTGCTGGGAAGCAATACTCTGTGGGGAGAGAGATACTTCGCTGAGTTGTTGACAATAACTTGCTGGGGATACCTTTGTTGTGCTGGAAGTGTTGATAGACTTCGCTGGGGATAAGAAGACTGCGTTGACGGCGATCTTTCCGTGGCTTTTGGCTGAGGATAACCCAGTTATATCCTGGTAAGGAAATAACTCTTTGAATAAAGCCAGGAGACGCGCTCGTGCTCTGCGAGGGATAAGCTTCCAGAATCTACTGGGGATAAGCTTATTGCTTGGGGAGATGGGTTCCAACTTTCCTGGGGAACTAGATTGGACTCTCCTGGGGAAGCTTTGAACTGCGGGGGAAGTGATTCCTTTGAAAGTCGGATATACCTCCGGGGAACAATCTTTAGACCAAGATTGTCGGGGATGCTTGTTAAGAATATGTATATTGCTGCTGGGGAATGTTGAGATCTGCTGGAGGATACTCAACTTCCTTAAGTTTGATTGTAACTTTGCTCGGGAGAGTGTATTGACTTGCTGGCTCACCCTCTGGGGAATTGGGATATCGGATGGTGTTCTTTAGCTGAAACTATCTTGATACCTTAGTGGATAGAACAATTAGATTGCGCAGACAACTCTTTATTGCCCCTGTTTCTAATGTTACCTGTAATTAATCCTTTGTTTCGTATGCAAATATTCACGAGTTAGCAAATTATTGTCAATGCATATATCACAAATTGAACCTTGGACGTTCTTCGCAAAACAAAACAGAAAAAGAAAAACAATTGGCACTTTTAACTGACAAATATATTTGTATTGATTTTTGAATGGCCTGAAAATAGGCGTTTTGTGTACAAGAGGCTGACGTCCTAGTAAGAGAACGCCATCGAACAAAAGAGTTTATACAAATTTTGTACAAAAGAAAATAAAACAGCTGTGTGAAATGAATGATCCCACTGGGTTTCAACTCTGCTATTGCCTTTATAACTCCGAGCGTCTCATCACTTGATGACCTAAACGAAGATGAAGCTGATTGATCGATGCCGTCTGAACTTGATATAGATACCGGATTCTGGATGCAAAGTGATCCAATGAGACATAGTATTACGCTTTTATCCCTAATTTTTGCCTGGACCGCCCTTTCGGGTTTTCAGTCCACCGGGATACCCATTTTTGCCCAAGCCTCCTTTTCAGGTTTTCGACTTGCCGGGTGTACAGTTTTTTTTCATTTCATCCCTTCATTTTGCCCGAACCCTTTTGGTTCGACGGGAAGCCCTAATTTTTGCCTAGGCATGTCAGCCTAGCGGGTCTTTTTTTTCATGCGTAGTATCTTTTTACTATGTCTGCATTGGCAGGGTGAGGAAGGTCGTCACCATCCATATTGGTTAGAATAATGGCTCCTCCTGAGAACACATGCTTAACCACAAATGGCCCTTCGTACGTAGGGGTCCATTTGCCCCTTGGATCACTCTGAGGAAGGATGATTCTCTTGATTACCAGATCCCCAACTTGATATTCCTGTGGTCTGACCTTTTTGTTAAATGCCCTGATCATCCGTTTCTGATACGTCTGACCATGACAGATAGCAGCAAGTCTCTTTTCATCAATGAGGTTTAATTGATCAAGTCGTGTCTGGCTCCAATCATCTTCGTTCAGATTTGCATCCTTCATTATCCGGAGAGAGGGTATTTGCACTTCGATCGGTAAGACTGCCTCCATACCATAAACCAAAGAGAAAGGAGTTGCCCCGGTTGACGTCCTAGCTGAGGTACGGTACCCATGTAGAGCGAACGGTAACATATCGTGCCAATCCTTATAAGTCACTGTCATCTTCTGCACGATTTTCTTAATGTTCTTATTTGCTGCTTCGACAGCCCCATTCATCTTCGGTCTGTAAGGAGAAGAATTGTGGTGCTGTATCTTGAACTGCTCGCAGAGCTCAGTGATCATCTTGTTGTTCAGATTGGTACCGTTGTCTGTAATAATTCTTTCTGGGACGCCGTACCGACAGATCAGATTATGCCGAATGAACCGTGCCACAACAGTCTTAGTTACCGTAGCATAGGATGCTGCTTCGACCCACTTCGTAAAATAATCAATCGCCACTAGGATGAAGCGATGCCCATTAGATGCCGTAGGTTTAATCTCACCGATCATGTCTATGCCCCACATTGCAAACGGCCAAGGCGCAGTCAGAACATTCAGAGGAACCGGAGGAACATGCACCTTGTCTGCATAAATCTGGCACTTATGGCATGTCCTGGAATGTTGGTAGCAGTCAGCTTCCATTGTGGACCAGTAATACCCTGCCCGAAGGATCTTCTTTGCCATTGTATGCCCACTGGAATGTGTACCAAAGGTCCCTTCATGTAGCTCTTCCATGATCCTTTCTGCTTCAGTCTTATCCACACAACGCAGTAAGGTTGAATCATGGTTTCGCTTATACAAGATGTCGTTGCTAAGGAGGAACTTTGCTGCGAACCTTCTCAGGAACTTCTTATCATTGACAGAGGCACCCTCTGGATATTCCTGCGCTTCCAGATATCTCTTCACCTCATGGTACCAAGGTTTCTCAGTCACCAATTCAGTCTCGAGATCGCAACAGTATGCCGGTTCGTCCAGTTTCCAGATGATGATCCGGGGAGCCTCATTATCCCATTTGACCTTGAACATAGAAGACATCGTAGCTAACGCGTCCGCCAGCTGATTCTCCTCTCTCGGAAAGTGTTCAAAGGTTATCTACGTGAAGTGGGGAATCAAGGTCAACACACATTCTCTGTAAGGAATAAGGTTCGGATGTTTCGTATCCCACTCTCCTTTGATCTGATTGATCACAAGAGCGGAATCTCCGAAGACACTCAGAAACTTGATCCTTAGGTCGATCGCAGCTTGAAGACCCATGATGCACGCCTCATACTCTGCCATGTTGTTGGTGCAGTTGAAACATAGTCGGGCAGTGAGTGGAGTATGAGTACCTTGGGGGGATATGATTATGGCGCCGATACCGTTACCCAAAGCGTTGGAGGCTCCGTCAAAGTGCATAGACCATCGGGATCCTTCCTCAGGTCCTTCATCCGGTCCAGGTACTTCACAATCAGTCACTATCATGATACTTTCATCCGGAAACTCAAAGTTCATTGACTGATAGTCATCGACTGCCTAATGTGCCAAGTGGTCTGCCAATACACTTCCCTTGATGGCTTTCTGGGTCGTGTACTGAATGTCGTATTCTGTCAAGATCATTTGCCATCTTGCAATTCTCCCAGACAGAGCGGGCTTTTCAAATATGTACTTTATCAGATCCATCTTTGAGATCAACAAGGTAGTGTGAGTCAGCATATATTGTCTCAGCCGGCGAGCGACCCATACCAAAGCGCAGCAAGTTTTCTCGAGCAGTGAGTATCGGGTCTCACAGTCGGTAAACTTTTTGCTAAGGTAATAAATGGCATGCTCTTTTCGGCCAGACTCGTCATGCTGTCCCAGCACACACCCCATTGAGTTGTCGAGCACTGTCAGATATAGTATCAGAGGTCTCCCTTCAACCGGTGGCATAAGGATAGGTGGTTCTTGGAGATACTCTTTGATTCTGTAAAAAGCAGCCTGACATTCATCATTCCAACGTACTACCTGATCTTTCTTCAGCAGCTTGAAGATTGGTTCACAGGTAGCAGTTAGGTGTGAAATGAACCGAGCAATGTAATTCAGGCGTCCTAAAAAGCCTCTGACTTCCTTCTCTGTCTTAGGAACCGGCATCTCTTGAATAACTTTAACCTTGGCAGGGTCCACTTGAATGCCCTTGTCACTTACCACGAAGCCTAGCAACTTTCCCGATCTTACCCCGAAGGTGCACTTGTTCGGGTTCAACCTCAGCTTGTATAGTTTCAACCGGTCAAACAATTTCTGCAGATGATCTAGGTGCTCTTCCTCAGTCTGGGACCTTGCGATCATGTCGTCAACATACACTTCTATCTCATGATGGATCATATCATGAAATAAAGCAACCATGGCACGTTGGTAGGTTGCCCCAGCGTTCTTTAGTCCAAAAGGCATGACCTTGTAGCAGAAGGTGCCCCACTGAGTAACAAATGTAGTCTTTTCCATGTCTTCAGGTGCCATCTTGATCTGATTGTAACCTGAAAAGCCATCCATGAAAGAGAATACCTTGTGCTGAGCTGTATTGTCAACAAGGACATCAATGTGAGGTAAGGGGAAGTCATCCTTGGGGCTGGCCCTGTTCAGATCCCTGTAATCAACACACATTCTGACCTTACCATCCTTCTTCGGTACCGGCACCACATTAGCAACCCACTGAGGGTAAGAAGTCACTGCAAGGAACCCATCATCAAACTGTTTCATAACCTCGGCTTTGATCTTCTCAGACATCTCTGGATGCATACGGCGGACCTTTTGCTTAACCGGAGGGTAATCTTCCTTAGTAGGCAAGTGATGGACCACAATATCGATATCCAACCCGGGCATGTCTTCGTAGGACCAGGAAAAGATCTCCATATAATCATGTAGCATCCTAGTCAACCGTTGCTTCATGCTGAGCTCTAGGTTGGCACCAATCTTTACCTCTTTCCTGTCTTCTTCAGTACCCAAGTTTATTGTTTCCACTGGCTCTTCGTGTGGTTGAACTGCCCTCTCTTCCTGAAGCAACAGTCTTGCAAGCTCGCCAGGCACTTCGCAATCATCTTCACCTTCGTCTTCGGCTAAGTTGATCGGATTTTCGAAGTCATAATTGGCAATAGCAGAGTCGTTATCAGTGAGATCCAGAGTGGATTGAAACCTGTATGAGTGAGTGTGTGTGTAAATACAGCTGTTTTGAAATATATGTAAAGGAAAGAAAGACAGGAAAGGAGCATAAGATTTGTAATGCGAGAAAACGTCCAAGATTTTCATTTATGATATATGAAATGACAATTTATATGCCCTCACAAATAAAACCACGGTGCCTCGGGTAAGACACCGGGCCATAGAGTTTATTTATTGTTTATTACAAATAATAAAACAAGAAAGTTTATTACTGCGTAACAAAGGTAACAGGAGTATGGTCCTTGACAATCCAATTGGTCAATCCGCCTTCAGTCGTTGGATAGATCCAGCTATTAAACTCAGCTTCGTCCACTTCATTGTCTTCACCAACAGCATTCGCTCCTGGATTTGTAATGAACACAGGATGTCTTCTGGTCTTCGCCTTCCGCATAGCTTTCTGACCCTCTGCAGTAAAACCCAGCCCAAATTTGTCAGTTTTCTGTGTAAAGTCTGGGAGCCTGCCCCAGTTAGCACAATCACCTTTCTGAACCACAGCCCGGGCATCCTTTAGGGAAGCCATCTTCAAGGGAACATCCTCTTCGACCGCTGTCTCTGTTGCTGCTGAAATTGGAAGCACCTCCTCGAAATGCTGAAAAGGGGTCTCGATAAACTCCCCGTCCATCTCAATGTATCTGAAGGAATTCAGATGGCTTACCATATACTCCTCTTCTCCTTGCACAGTGACGATCTTCCCTCTGACGGGGTACTTCAGCTTCTGGTGCAAGGTAGAGGTCACTGCCCCAACTTTATGGATCCAAGGTCGACCCAGTAGACAAGAGTACGATGGATGGATATCCATCACATAAAAAGTAGAGTCAAACACCTGAGAGCCCACGCGAATAGGAATATCAACCTCTCCATGAACCATCCTTTTTGAACCGTCAAAGGCCCTGACGATGATATTGCTGGGTTTTAGTTCCAGGCCTTCACAATCCAAGCGATCTAAAGCCTTCTTTGGTAGAACATTCAAGGAAGAACCAGTATCCACCAATACATGTGCCAGAGTAGTACCCCTGCATTCGATAGAGACATGCAGGGCGTCATTGTGGTCTCTTCCTTTTGCAGTCAGGTCAGCATCTGAGAAACCCAAACCATTGTCTGCTGTCAGGTTTGCTACGCAATCAGTGAACTGGACTGCAGATGTTTCCTGTGGCACATGGGCCGTCTTGAGGAACGAGATCAAGGCCTTAGCATGGGCCTCGGAGCACAGCAATAAAGAGAGCATGGAGATTTTGGAGGGCGTGTGCCCCAGCTGTTCCACAACATTGAAGTCACTTTTCTTTATAATTTTCAAGATTTCCTCCATCTCTTGTTGGAAGGCCTCAGTAGTTATAGGTATAGGTGCCTCCATCTGGGCAGGCTCAACTTCAATTCCTTTGCCCCGAGCATTGGATGACTCGGCAGCAGGAGAAACAACTTGATCAGCAACAGGAACAGGTACACTTGTAGGAGTTATAAGGAGGGGTCTTCGGGTAGCAGGCGGTGCAATGTCAGGCGAGAAGAGCCTGCCACTGCGGGTAACCTTGGCTGGGCCAGTGATATCACAGATACTGGCGCCGGTGTTGAACTCTTGTTTGATCCCATTCACATACACATCTGCCCCATAGTGCCAGGGGACAGCTTTATCAGATACGTAGGGAAGAGGCCCCGGAACAGTGATAACCACAGGTGCAACAGTCATGATTTGAACAGGCTTCTTCGGGAGAGCCTTGATTGGATTATTGAAGATGGTAACCACGGAAACTTCTTCTACCGGAACCAACTGAACAACAGACTTCTTAAACAGAATCTCCTTGCTATCCATTAGGCCTTGGATGCCTAACTTCAGCAAGGGACAACCAGATAGGGAAACAGCACAGAACAGGCAACCCTCACTGTAACCCGGAAATAAACCGGCCAGCAGTAGGTTCCTCTTGACAGTCTTCAGAGGAGTGGCTAGATCATCCACGGAAACAGCGTAAACATCTTCATCAACAGCATTTATCCCATGCTGAGGCATATGAGCAGTAACCACATTCGGCCTCTCAGGCGCTTCAAACTGTATTTCCTTCGCGTCGATAAGGTCTTGCACCTTATTCCTTAATGCCCAACAGTCATCAGTGGCATGCCCCGGGCTATCGGAGTGATAAGCACAGCGGGCATTTGGATTGTACTTAGGAGAGGAAGTATTTGCAAACTTCGGAGCCTCTCTGACGGTTACTAAGTTGGTTGAGAGCAACTGTGGTAAGATCTGCGACAAGGTCATACTCAAACGGGTGAATTCCATTATGGGTCTCTCAGCCCTTGGTTGGTTAGCTTGCCGAGGAGCGGCTGCAGGCTTCGCAATCACCAATGCGTTGACAGATTGGCGGCGCTCTGGTTTGTCTTGCCTTCTAGGCCCATACACCACACTGGCCTCTTTTTTGAAAGGTTTCTTCTCTGAACCTGTAGATGCACCCTTTGGAATCTTACCAGACTTCAACCCAGCCTCAATTCTCTCTCCGGTCAAGATAAGATCGGTGAATCCAGCAGAAGAATTCCCAATAAGATGGTTGAAAAATGGCCCAGATAGGGTCCCCAAGAACATGTCTACTAACTCCCGATCAGTCAACAGAGGCTGCACCCTGCCAGCCAGATCCCTCCACTTCTGAGCGTACTCTTTAAAACCTTCACTTGAACCTAACGAAATACCCTGGAGTTGGGTACGTGTAGGGGCAAGGTCGGCATTATATTGATACTGCTTGTAGAAAGCAGTAGCCAACTCCTCCCAGTTACGAACCTTGGTCCCATCCAGCTGATAGAACCATTCGAGATGAGTCCCTGAAAGACTCTCCTGGAAGAAGTGGATCCACAAATTCTTATCCGCTGAGTACGGTTGAATCTTCCGAACATAGGACCTGAGATGTAGCTTGGGACAAGACGCCCCGTCGTACTTAGTGAAAGATGGTGCTTTGAACTTCCGAGGAATAATCACACCAGTAGACAAACCCAAATCTCCGAAATCCAGCCCAGGTACCTGTTGTATCTCCATAGCATTCAACCTATCCTCCAGTTGCTTGTATCTGTCTTCTGCAGGAGGATACTGCTCTTCATCAAAATCAGTCTCGTTGTCGGAGACTACCGAACTAGGACCTTTTTCCGCCTGAGGATTATTCTTGCCAATAGAAGAACCAGCCTCTTCATTCTGCATAGTATTGCCAAACCTTCGGCCCGAGCTGAACAGAACAGTCCTTCTCTTCTTCTTCTTCTCCTTCTTCAGGAGCAGAGCCTTCAGCTCTTCTTGGCCTTGAGCCAAACCCTTGATTAATTCCTGAAATTGCGCATTCTGCGCCTGAAGAGCTTTGATGGACATCTCAGTTGATGACGAGTCGGGATTCATGATGCTGAAATAAACAGCGAAGAACTGTAAGCAACCTGAAAAGAGGAAAAACCTGCTATGCACATGATGAATGATATGTGTTTATGCAATGCATTCAAGGGTTCGAAAGTTCAAATTTGTTGTAGACAAAAAGAACACACGTTATCATTAAGGAAGTAATTGTTCAATACATCAAAGCCTCATGGGCAAAATAATACAAAAGCAAATCAATCCCAAAATACACTGCGCATCCTCTTTGGAGCTATGTAAGTGTTGAGATTCCTCTCCTCATGCAACAGGCGGGTGAGCTCCAAGACCTTCTTTTCACTAGCATGTAGACTGGTCTCAAGAGAATTCCGTTCTTCTTTGAGCTGGATCCAGCTCTTCTGCATCTCTTCCCAGGATGTGGGCATATCAGGGTGCTGAATAGTGTAGGACACTTCTCCTTCCAAGACTGGCTCTTTGATCACAGGGAGCATATGGGGATAAGGCATCACTAACTTCTGGGAGCGGGCTCGTACCCACTTGAGATAAGGTTCCAACGGGATGGAATTCCTGTGCCCCAGTGTCTTGCTGTCTATCCTACTTGGCATCCTCCAGGCTCTGATAAATCTCTGGCGAAGTCCTTGTGCATCGTTGTCGAAGTCAAAAACTATGTCAGGAATTAACATGTCATGAGGACCATCCCTCCGAGCATAACCAAACTGTCTCCAAGCCAGACATGGGTTGTAAGTAATACCTCCTCTGATTCCAAGTAAAGGAACATTAGGGTACTCCCCGCAACGATCAATGATAGTGACATCCTCTCTGGACCTAGGGCACCAATGTATGTCTGCATGTGTGAGAGTCATCAACCGTTGTGACCATCTCAAACCCCGCTCGTTCTTCAAAACTGATTGTGGAAGGTGCGAAATAAACCACCTTCCTAGGAGAGGAGTGCAACACATAAGGACACCTCTTTTTCTCATGGTTCGAGTGTAACATGAGTGAAGGATGTCCCCCAGCAACGTAGGTATAGGATTCATGGACATGAAGATCTGAACGGCACTGATATCAATAAGCTGATCTGGGTTAGGGAACAACACCAAACCATAGACAAGGAGGGCCACAACCTCTTCAAAAGCTTGCAAGTCAAGGGAGTTCCAACATTCATGGGCCTTTTCAAACAGAAACCTGGCTAAGAACCCTTTGATACCACTTCTAACTTCCCAATGTCCCTTGAGGTCAGATGACTGTAGGTGCAAGGCTTTAGCAATCTCTTCAAGCTTGGGTTCCTTTTCTGTACCGTTGAAGGGTAGCTGATCAAGGATAGGGATCTTCAGGAGCCGGGAGAACTCCTCCAATGTAGGTACCAGCTGATAGTCCAAGAAGGTGAAACAGTGATGCAGAGGGTCAAAGAACTGGAACAGGACCTTTATCATGTCTTCCTCAATGTTGGTATTGACCAAGCTGATGAGGCTTCCATGTCTTTCACTGAATGAAGAGTTCTCGGGAATCCTGGATATAAGCTCCTTAAGCTGAGGAGGGATCCTTACAAGACTGATTTGAATTGTCTTTCTATGAACGGTTTCCATGTCCTACAAAACAAGAACAAAGATGAAGATTCGAACCCCTGAAATGGTTAGTCAATGCATATGATGCTGGATGATGTCATGATGCTATGATTAAACACACCACAGATATTTACAAAGACAAACATGTAAGGCACACAAGACAAGCCCTTAGGGTTTAAGGCCAGCATGGGGTCTGGGTAGTACCCTCTTGAAGTTGGTGGGTTCATCCTGTCCTATTGGAAGTAACCGGGTTCTAAGGGTCCCAATATCACGGGATTGCTTTCATTGTTCATCGTTTCGATTTAGCCACTGAACTGGCGACCGAAATATTCCAGGAAAGCAACCCTCAATTGAGTGTAGTATCGAGTATCAACCAACCTCGGATTGCACCAAAGTCAGTTATCTCACTACCCTAAAGAGGCCAAGATAGTTCAATTAAGGTTCCTAAGGTCAGTTGATGCTTCACGACACCACGCGGAGGCCCCGTACTCTCCTTGACTGAACTCAAGGGTTACCGGTACACACCAAAGTGCCACATCAACGTAGCAGACTGTTTCAACCATGTCGGTATACCCCACACAGTTCCCTCATAGCCTTGTTGCTACTTTCTAAGAAGGTATCCCCAGATCCGGGTTAGGATCTATAGAACTCCCAAGACAGTCCCACAATTTAAAGCAAGCAAGGAAAGCAATTGAAAACACAGTTATGAACTAACCCTAAGGTACACCTCACTTTAAGTTTAAGTCCCCAGCAGAGTCACCAGTTCTGTGATCGGTGGATCTGGAACTGACTGTTTAACGCTGGTTCACGAAATGTCGCGGAAGCAAGAGCCGCCACCGTCTTTTATTTTCTCCAAATGGAAAGGACAAAAGCACAGAAAAATTCCTTATAGAGATTGCTCTCGGTTCGGGAGGTAGGTTATAGAAAGGGAAGGTGTTAGCACCCTTTCTATCCATGGTTATCCATGGGCTCTTAGATACTTGCTCACTTGTGTTTTCAAAATGGTTTGTTTGCTTTTCAATTGTGGGTTTTAAAAAAGGTTTCTTTGAAAATTTCAGTTCGACTCTTGTATCGGTCCTCAAGAGTGTTTGAAAAGTTGCTCTTGAAAGCTTTTTGAAAAGGTGTCGGTGTGAAAAGTATTTTTGATTTGTTTTTGAAATTAGAGCAAGTATCTACGAGAACCTACCTACCCTAAGGAATTCGTCTGTGTAAATGTCCTTTAAAGTAGTGCCATCCCACCATTGAGAGGTAGGTAGCACCACCGTTGGAGGTGTTCGGGTCAATTCGAGGTTCGGGACATGGTGATCACCAAAGCAATGGGAAGACACCTTAGAAGCTACCCTCATGCCAGGTTCCCGGATCATGAGGACTTACTAAGACATCCTCTACTCGACGATCACCTTTCGAGGCAAGGCAACAGTGAAGCGTACCCTAGGGGTGGTGTGTGATTTGTGTGTCGTTTTCATTTGTATTTATCTTGTCATGTCAAAGTGATCTATCGTTTTGTTTTTATTTTTATCCATTCATTCTTGCATGCCTTGATTAACAGTTAAAAATGCGAGAAAAGTAAAGTTCTAAAGCTATTACAAAAGGCGCGGGTCCACATCGCCAAAATTTCCAGAACTCGATTTGACAGAAAAATAAAGAAAGTAAAGAAAATAAAGTGCGAGAAATTAATTACACGGCCTTGGGAGAGATACATAAATATTACACGAGAAAGAAATAAACACGTGAATTAAATAAGAATTAAAAACGAGGGCGTTTGACCCTTTTTGCAAAATTAAATTAAATGATTAAATTAATTAATTAAAAAAAGAAGAGAAATTGTTTTTTGGTATTTTTTGGTATTTTATGATTTTAATGCAATTAAACCTAATTCTACAACTTTTATTTTATTATGAAAACATATTAAAGTTTAACCTAAAATTAACCCTAATTATTTTACATGCAATTTAATTACAAAAATAAGTAATAGTAAATATTTAATTATTATGAAAGAAAATAAAAAGGGATAAAAAATTAATTAAACCCTAATTCTACCAATTTTAGATTTTTATTATGAAAATATTACAATTAAACCTAATTTAATAACTAAAATTAATTAATGCAATTTATTTACAAAAACACTAAAATAAAATATTTATCATTTTTTTCATCTTTTCTGATTTTTTTGTTTTTTTGTGTTTTTATGAAAATAATAAATTAATCAAAAGACAATAATTAAAAGAAAATAGAAATAATGCAAAAGAAAGAATGTAACAAAAATGGCAAACCTAGGGGGTCTGCCCCTAATTGTGAGGTGAAGCCCATCAATTTTGAGCCCAAATAAGCCTGGCCTGATTGACTCTCCAGTAGCGTGTCCAAGCGTTGACTATGGTTCACCGTGTTCTTCAGATCGTGGCCCTTGATTGAATCCAGTGGGACGCGTGGACGTTTGATTTTGAAGGCGTACAGTGGTCCACCATGTTGAATCTGCATATGAACATTACATGAAGAAAAATATGAAAGGGGGTGAGGACCTGGGGCTCGAACCCAGGTCCTGAACATTACCAACCAACGCGCTTGCCAACCATGCTGCCTTGTTTTCTTTGTATACCATATAATAAGCAATCAATATAAAACAAAATAAACGCGTTAGTGGATTCTTAGCGCGAACTTTCAAACGGACCAACCGTTGATAGCCACCTAAGCGTCTTCCTCGTTGGCTTGTTTTTTCCTGAAACACAAAAACAATTAGCAACGGTTTTTTAAACGTTCTTTTAGGCCAGTTTCTGAAAAATAGCGATTAGCTCAGGGTGCTTCATAAATTAGGCGCGATGGTCTCATTCTCTTCGTCCAAGCGTGCTGATTCTAATGGTGGTATTTAGGTGTCTTAATTTTACCATATTTCAAAACGCCCAATTTGGACCTCTAAGAACCCTAATCTGCATCAATGGTAGAATTGCACATAGTACGCAAAAACACAATTAAAGTAGATGGTTAGCTTCAGGACATATCAATTAGTATGAATCCATCAAAAATATGCAATGAAAATGTCTAAATCTTGAAACACGATTCTGAAAAAAATATGAGAAAGTGTGAATCCTATTCACCAATTCTGGGCGTTAGAGGTCGTGCTTTTGATCCAAATACGTTGCTTGATGTCCCAGGAATGCAATGGAATGAATTTCTTGGCTTCAATCGACCTGCAAAAGTGTTTTCAGATTTGAGTTTTCTTTGAAAAATTCCAAGTTTGTGTAAGGATTTCTGGCGCAGCTTTTTGGTTAGGAGGATTAGGTCTTGCTTGTGTATGTATAGGAGAGTGATTAGGGTTAAAGAAATTGATCCAAAACCTTTGCATTCATGGTTTTTAAGATTTGATTTTTCAAGATCTTTTTCAATATTTTTTCATGCTATTTGATATCAAATCATGACAAAACCTTCCAAAAATGATTATGCACGAATCTTGAGTGTCCAATGAGAGTCTTTTCTGCACAAAAAGATTTGATTTCATTAGCTTAGTATTTTTTCATATTTTATTTAGTTTAAATGAATTAATTGTAATAAAAAATTCAAATAAATAAATAAAAATAATAAAAAACTTCCCTTTGGGCCAAATGGTCGTGTGCATGTCTTGGATGATGAATTGTGGAAGAAAAATAGGCCCATTAGCAATTTTAGGTCATTTGAATCAATGTTGACTTTTCAAAATATCCAAAATTTCCCAACTTCCACAAGGCATAACTTGCTCAATTTTTAAGCTTTGCTCATGTTCTATGACATTTTGGAAAGGTCTTTGAGTCCTCTAACCAATGCCTTTGGTCCCATGTCATTTTGATTTACCAATATTAATTTATGGCCTTTGACTTAAAGTCCCTTTTTGTTGACTTTTGAAAATGGCCTATAATGTTGAAATTGATAACTTTTTGTGAGAGCATTTCTTGGACTTGAAGTGTGCAGAGGAGTTGTAGGAAATGTCTTTCTCTTCAAAATTAGCTTTGGATGGGATTTTTCTGATAATCCATGTGAAAGTTATGCCCTGGTCAATTTACAGTTGACTTTTTCAGTTGTCCAAATAAGGAAACTTTTGCATCTTGATGATTTTTGAGCCAAGCTTTGAGAATCATGATCAAGCATTGATCAAATGATGTTTGTGGCTTCAAAATGAGATGTTGACCAAAAATTTGGATTTTTGACTGTCAAATGACCATTCTGCCCCTACAGTTGACTGTAGTGCAATTAGGGTTTTTGACTGTGCAATTTTGTGCTGAAAGTCTTGAAACTTGGTGTAAGGATGCTTGACCATGTTTATAGGCATGTGGGACTTGATTGGACCCTTGGAAACTTCATTTTCTTGATCAGAATAAAAACCCTAATTTTGACTGTTTAGGAGGCCCTTGAACTGTTCAACCCTTGGGGAGATTTTGAAGCTTTGACTTGGCAATTCTTGAAGAATATGGGAGGGCAAATTTTGGGGTACAACAATATTCTTCGTGCGAACTTCTCTGCTGTTTGAACAAATATTCATATGCAAACAATGTTATTTTAAGAATGCAAAGCTTATGTCTGTCTTGAAGTTTTTGAAAAATGCATTTTTTCAGTAAGATAGGAAAATTTTGTAAAATGTGACGTCAACTCAGGATTTTACAGCAAGCCCTACAGGAGTCAGGATACCTTTTGTAACAGTATGCTTTCGAACTAACCCATGCTTCAGCTAGGACTTTTAAGGGTTATAACGTGGCATGGTTCACGGTTTAAGAAACAAAGGATAAAGGCTCAAATTTTATTTGTACCCACCCGTTCTTCGTGATGTTCTTCGATCCTAAACTCAGCTAATCGTGCATTAGATCTTGTTTGAGTCTTTGCTCTGACATACCAGTGATGGTTCAGATACTGACAATTTATTTTGATTAGGCAGTCATTTTTGTCGAGAGTTTTTTAGGACCTCTTTCTTTTTGATTTTATTATCCCTGTCTTTTGCCTGAACTGTTTCTTTTGTAATTACAGTCAGCGGGATGCCCCAGCTTTGTAAGTCTCCTTCATAGGTTTTGACTTATTGGGCTTTTATTTCTGAGAGATAATGACTTCCTGTCCTTACGATTATTCGGGACCCTCACCGTCTCTTGTTTTGGAAGGACTCCTTTGATGCCATTCATTGTGCACCTGGATCAACTGGGAAAACTACCCTGCCCCGGGTTATAATTAAGGGTTTTAATTTGTGAAAAGAAAAACTCCAACTTCTTTGGCTCAAAGGGGTTGACGAGGGATTATCTTCCTTATAACTCCACTGTTTAGGATTTGAAACAATGCCTGTACCTCATCAGTGGGGTTTATTCAAAAGCTTACTGTAAAGATCGTGGTATCGTTTTCGTCATCCTCCCTCTAAAGGCTTAGAGTTTTTTTTAATCGAGAGTTGAACATCACAAAAAGGAAATATGAAGCAATTTAAGCATAGTGAAAACAATTAATTCAAGACAGACACGTGTAATGCATTAATGAAATAAAAGAGTTCGACATAATAATAATTGTTTGAATAAGCAAGGAAAAATACAACTTCAGAATTCAAATGAACAAAAGTGTTTTCAATCCTAGCCATGTTTTGGCAAGGGAGCAGTGATCACATTGGGAGTCTCAAGAGAGTCGAATTCAATTTCCTTAGCCTCAATTAGGTCTTGAACCTTGTCCTTCAGAGCCCAAAAATCATCCGTATTATGCCCCGGGCTGTCAGAGTGATAAGCGCAACGGGCGTTAGGATTGTACTTTGGGGATGTTGTGTTTGAAATCTTCGGAGCTTCTTTTAGAGTCACCAGATTGGTCGTCAATAACTGTGGCAATATCTGAGACAATGTCATGCTGAGACGAGTGAATTGCCTTCGAGGTATTTCACCCCTTTGTTGGTTGTGATGTTGAGGAGCACCAGCAGGTTTTGAAATAACAACCGCTTTGATAGCTTGGCAGTTTTCCGATCTATTCTGTCTTCTTGAACCGTAGACAGCACTGGATTCTTTCTTGAACGACTTCTTCTCAGTGCTCGAGGAGGCACCCTTCTGTATCTTGCCAGCCTTGATACCAGCTTCAATCCTCTCACCGGTCAAGATAAGGTCTGTAAACCCGGCTGAAGAGTTTCCAATCAAATGGTTAAAGAATGGACCAGACAGGGTCCCCAAAAACATATCAACAAGTTCACGATCAGTTAAAGGTGGCTGCACCCTTCCGGCAAGGTCTCTCCATTTTTGAGCATACTCTTTAAATCCTTCACCCGTCCCTATTGACATACCCTGGAGTTGGGTACGCGTAGGAGCAAGGTCGGAATTATACTGATACTGCCTATAGAATGCAGTAGCCAAATCTTCCCAGTTACGGATACTGGCTCCATCCAGCTGATAGAACCACTCAAGCTGAGTCCCTGAAAGACTGTCTTGAAAGAAATGGATCCACAAATTCTTATCAGCGGTGTAAGGCTGGATCTTCCTTACATATGACCGGAGGTGCAGCTTTGGACCGGAAGCTCCGTCATACTTGGCAAAGGCAGGTGCCTTGAATTTATGGGGAATCACCACCCCAGAGGATAGACCTAGGTCTCCGAAGCCCAGCCCGAGCACGTTCTGTATCTCCATAGCGCTCAAGAGGTCCTCCAACTGTTTATACCTATCCTCAGCAGGAGGATACTGTTCTTCATCATAATCCGTCTCGTTGTCGGAGACTATGGGGCTAGGAACCCTTCTCTCTTCTGGACTTTCTTTCCCTCCAAATAAGGTGGTCAGATCAGCCTCATTCTGCAGTCCATTTCCAAACCTGCATCCAGTGTTGAACAGGACGGTCCTCTTCTTCTTCTTCTTCCTATCTTTCAGAATCAGGGTCTTCAAGTCCTGCTGACCCTTAGCTAGGCTCATAACCAACTCTTGAAACTGGGCATTCTGGGCCTGGAGGGCCTTGATAGCTTGCTTAGTGGAAGGTTCAGTAGACATGATGATTGCTGAAATAAACAGCGAAGAAGATAAGTGACCTGTAAAAGGGTACCTGTTATGCATGTGATGAATGGTATGCTATTTATGTAATGCATTCAAGGGTTCAAAAATTCAAATTCGTTGCAGACAAAAAAAGAACACACGTCATATTAAGAAGAAATTTGTTTGGTACATAAGTGCCTCATGGGCGAAATATTACAAAATACTTAATGTAAAAAGACATTGCGCATCCTTTTTGGAGCGATGTAAGTGTTAAGGGTCTCTTCCTCATGAAGTCGGCGGGTGAGCTCTAAAACCTTCTTCTCTCTGGCATGTAAGCTGGCTTCAAAAGCATTCCGTTCTTCCTTGAGTTGGATCCAACTCTTTTGCATTTCTTCCCATGATGTTGGCATGTCAGGATGTAGAATGGTGTATGGAACCTCTCCTTCCATAACAGGCTATTTGATCAAGGGGAGAATGTGAGGATATGGCATCATAAGATTCTGGGAGCGGGTTCGTACCCACTTGAGGTAAGGCTCAAGGGGGATGGAATTCTTGTGCCCCAGTGTCTTACTATCCACCTTGTTAGGCATCCTCCAAGCTCTGATGAACTTTTGTCGAAGTCCTTGCGCATCGTTGTCGAAGTCAAAAACTATGTCAGGAATCAACATGTCATGAGGGCCATCCCTCCGAGCATATCCAAATTGTCTCAAAGCTAGACAGGGGTTGTAGGTAATGCCTCCCCTAATTCCAAGTAAAGGAACATTAGGAAATTCTCCACAACGATCAATGATAGTGACATTTTCTCTGGACCGAGAACACCAATGTACATTAGAATGTGTGAGGATCATCAATAGTTGTGACCACCTTAAACCCTGCTCATTCTTCAAAACTGATTGTGGAAGGTGAGAAATAAACCACCTTGCCAGGAGAGGAGTACAACACATGAGAACACCTCTTTTCCTCATTGTTCGTGTGTAAAATGAGTGGAGGATGTCCCCAAGCAATGTAGGTGTGGGATTCCTGGACATGAAAATCTTGACAGCATTCACATCTATAAGTTGATCAAGATTTGGGAACAACACCAACCCATAGATAAGGAGTGCCACAACCTCTTCAAAGGCTTGCAGATCAAGAGAATTCCAACATTCTTGTGCCTTCTCAAACAGAAACTTTGCCAAGAATCCCTTGATACCACTTCTGATTTCCCAATGCCCTTGATGTCAGATGGTTGCAAACGTAATGCTTGAGCAACATCTTCAAGTTTTGGTTCCTTTTCTGTACCGTTGTAGGGTAGTTGACTAAGAATAGGAATTCTCAGAAGTTGAGAAAATTCCTCCAAAGTAGGCACCAATTGATAATCAGGGAATGTAAAACAGTGGTGTAGGGGGTCAAAGAACTGGAAGAGAACTTTCATCATGTCTTCTTCAATGTTGGTGTTGACCAAGCTGAGGAGTCTACCATGTCTTTCACTGAAGAGAGAGTTCTCGGGAATCCTGGATGTAAGCTCCTTGAGTTGAGGAGGGATACTTACAAGGTTGACTTGAATTGTTTTCCTGCGGAGAGACTCCATGTCCTACAAAACAAGAACAAAGATGAAGATCCAAACCCTTGAAATGGTTAGCAGATGCATATGATGCTTTATGATGTTATGTACATGTATGCAAAAGTAAGCAAGTGTATATACAGACAGTCATATTCACACAAAGCAAACAAGTCCTTAGGTTTAGGCTTGCATGGGGTTCGTAGGTAAGTACCCTCTTGAAGTTAGTTGGCTCAAAACCTGTCCTATAAATAGTAACCGGGTTCTAAGGAGCTCAATATCATTGGATTGTTTTCTATGTTCATTGTTTTGATTTAGTCACTTAATTGGCGACCAAAATATTCCAAGAAAACAACCCTCAATGAGTGTAGTATCGAGTATCTACCAACTTTGGACTGCACCAAAGTCGGTCATCTCACTACTCCTAAAAAGGCCAAGATGGTCAAGTAAGGTTCTAAGGTTAGTTGATGCTTCACGACACCACGTGGCGGCCCCGTACTCTCCTTGACTTGACTCAAGGGTTACCGGTACTCACCAAAGTGCCACATCAACGTAGCTACTGCTTCAACCATGTCGGTATACCTCGCACAGTTCCCTCACAGTTTGTTGCTACTTCTAAAGGGGTATCCCCAGATCCGGGTTAGGATCTATAGAACTCCGATACAAACCCACAAAATTTAAAGCATACAAAGCATACAATTGAAAACACAAGTGATCTAATCCTAAGGTACACCTCACTTATTTAATAGTCCCCAGCAGAGTCGCCAGTTCTGTGATCGGTGGAAATAGAACTGACTGTTTTGGAATGCTGGTTCGCGTTTGCGTTTGTTTTTGCAAAATGTCGCGGTAAGCAAGAGTCACCACCATATTTTATTTTATCCAACAAGGAAAGGACAAAAGCACAGAAAAATTCCTTTTCGAGATGTTTCTCGGGTTCGGGAGGTAGATTATAGAAAGGGAAGGTGTTAGCACCCTTTCTATCTGTGGTTATCCACGGGCTCTTAGGTACTTGCTCACTATGTTTTCAAAAAGTTTTGCTTTTCTTGTGTTTGTGGGTTTTGAAAAGAGTTTTGTTTGAAAACTTCGATTTAACTCTTGTTTCTGTCCTCAAGAGTGTATGAAGTGTTGTTGAAAACTTTGTCTGAAAAGTGTAAGTGCGAAAAATTTGTTTTGTTTTGAAAGAGCAAGTACCTGAGAACCTCTACCTACTCAAAAGGGAATTAAACTATGCAAGTATCCTTTAGACAGTGCTATCCCACTATTGAGGAGTAGGTAGCACCGTCGTTGGAGTTTTCGGGTCAATTCGATTAAGGGACATGTGGTCACTAAAGCAATGTTAGGATGCCTTAGCGATAACCCTAATGTTTTAGATCATTTTATCCGAGGCAACCATTTCGAGGCAACTTATGATCTTTGGACAAGAGGGCGACCTCTAAAACTTCCTATACTCAATGACCATGTTCGAGGCAACCAGTGAGGCGTACCCAAGGAGTGGCATGTGCAAATGTGTCAATTTTCAATTATGTTATATTTGTACATGTTATGGTGAGCTACGGTTGATTTTAAGTTAAGATAGATCTTGTCATGCATAGCCTATTATTCATACATCTAGTAGTTAATGGTTGCGGAAAATAAAACTAAGCTATTACAAGGCGTCGGGTATTTACATCGCCAAAAACAAACCCTTGAAAAGGAAATGCGAAAAAGTAAATGAAAGCGATAAAAGGTCCTAAGTTTAAAACTATTACATCCTTGAAGCAGTTACAATTATATGGAATATGAATCAAAAAAATAATACGCGCGAGAAAAATTGAATCGGAGAGTTTTAGGGTTTTGACCCCTTTTTAGGAAAGAAAGAGATTTTTTGTTATTTTGAATTAAGAGGAAATTAAGTCTAAGTTAATTAATTAATTAAATAAAAGGGGATATTTTTTTGGGTTTTTAGAATATTTAAGGAAATAAAAATAGAATGATTAAAATTGTTAAAAAAACCTAATATTCTAATTAATTTTAAATTATTGCAAAAAAAACATTAAAATTATACCTAATTAGAAACTAAATTAATTGGTTAAGATTTATTTACAAAAAAATAATGAAATAGTGAAATTAATTTTGATAAATAAAAATATTATATTTTTTGTTTTCTGATTTTATTAGGAAAATATTAATTATTTTAGTTAGTAGTTAATTAAGAATAAAAAATAAATCAAGTAAATAAAAAAATATAATGAAAGAAAAATAAAAAAAGGCAAACTCAGGGGGTTTGGGCCCAATTTTGGAGGTATGATTGGCAATTCTGAAGTCGAAAACATCATGGCCTTTGTTGACTTTTCTAATTACCCACGCGTGTGCTGACCTGAGTGTACCATGAACCATCAATTTCTGGCCTCTGGATTTGATCTGAAACACCTGGCTAGCATCTGGATGGAGGCATATGGTGAGCCCTGCTTTGAGCGCTGCATGGAATAACCTGGAGAAAAATTACAACAAATATTGGGGGGACCTGGGATTCGAACCCAGGTCCCAATGGACTATGCACGCTTTTACCAACTGAGCTGTGACACGCTTTTGTTAAATGGATAAGTGGAGAATATTATATACAAAAACAATCAATATGCTGTAAACAAAAAAATAAAGCGCGCGAGTTTTAAAAGGACGAATGGGAGGGAGACACGTCAGCGTCTTCTTCGTTGAGCCACTGGTTTTTTACCTGCGGATTTTTATTCGCAGGAAGTTTCGTAGGACATTTCAAAAATCCTCCTTAGGCCATGTAAACGCCACCCAAGAACATAGGCGTGTTCGTCTTTGCCTCCTGATCATTCATATACCAATTATTGGATCCAATTTTCCCTGTATCAAAAACACCTAAAAAGCAAGAACACGAACCCTAGGATCGGGCATCACGATACAGGTTCCAAAAACAAAATCGAATAATGCCAAAACATTCTAAATTGAATGATAAACACAAATATGCCAAGATTTTAAAGAAAAGGCGCAAGAATTGGAGATTGGGTTTCCATGTTCAGAGAAAAGTTCGAGACGACTTACAACGCGTTGTAGGGAGTCTTGTGGTCTGGTTTTGATTGCTTTTGCTTCACAGGATATCAGGCTAGAGAGCTACGTGAAGATTTTTGATTGAATCTCCCCTTAACCAAGATATTGATCTCCCACTTTTCACACTTTTTGCAATTCTGGTTTGGCCGTCTCCTGCAGTTTTTGCTCGTGAATTAGGTTTGTGTGGCTTGTGTATGTATATTGGAAGTGAATTATGTCAAGAGTTGGGCTTTAATCCATGTGCATTCAAGGTTTTGAGATTTGATTTTAACACCATTGAAAAGCTTTCCAAATATGGCCAAATCTGAGATTTTGTGCATGTTTGAGCCTTGGCACGAGTTGGTTGGTTGTCACATGATATTTGCAAGCTGTACAAATCACAAAGATCCATTTACATCAATTTTTTGGATTTTATTTGATTTAATATTGATTAATAATGAATTAAATCAATAAAAATGAAATAAAATAGAAAAATAAATATTTGGTCATGAAATTAAAGATGGGGCGCGTGTGTGGCATGAAAAGACTGAATCAAGTGGAAAAAAGTGGGCCCTTTTGTAAAAAATTGGAGTTTTGAGGATAGTTGACTTTTGGCAATTTTGGAAAAATGCCCAACTTCAACAATGCATAACTTCCTCAATTTTGAACTTTTGGAGGTGTTCTCTGACTTTTTAGAAACCTTGAGATGTCCTCTAATCAACAATTTTGGTTTCATCTCATTTTGATCTTCCATTCTCAAGTTATAAGCTTTGGAAAAAAAGGTATTTTTGTTGACTTTCAAAAATGACCTATAATGTCCAATTTTGTAACTTCTTGTGAGTGCATTTTCTGATCTTGGGGTATGAATATGAATTGTGGGAAATTGCATCCTATTAAAAATGAGCTTTGGATGGGTCATTTCTCATAAGGTATGAGAAAGTTATGCTTGGTCAAAGTTGAGTTGACTTTTCCTACAAAACCCTAATTTTGCAACTTTTGAATCTTGATGAATTTTGAGCAATCCTTGATGAATCATGATCAACCCTTGATCAAATGATGAATTATCATTCAAAATGAGAATGTTGAAAAAAAATCTTGAGGTTTGACTGTATTTAGGTCACAGTTGACTTTTGCCCTAGCACAGTCGAATTTTGGGCCTCTTGAGCAATTGACTGACCAAACTTCCTCTACAAGGCTTGAAATTTGACATGGATGGACTTAAGAACATATTAAGACATTGGGAAGCAATTTAGGCCATTTGGATGTAAGTACCTTGATGCAACACAAAACCCTAATTTTGAATTGACTGCCTTAGGAGGTGATTTAACTGTACAACCCTTGAGCAATCTTGAACCATTTGAAGATCATTCTTGACAAATCTTGAGGAATATGGGAGGGCAAATTTTTGGGTACAACAAGATGGCTCTAGAGCAAACCGTCAAAGATCAGCAAACTCAACATGCACAGTTCCAAGAGACTCTCCTCAACTTAGCTAAAGGACAACAAGAAATGATGGCACTCCTTGCCACCAAAAAGAAGACCAAGAAACAGGTTGTTATTATCAACATGGGAAGAAGGTTCAAGGGGCCCGCCCGACTGGCTCAAATAGAAGAGGCTTCTTCTGAGGAGGAAGACAATCAAGACGAGGATGTTAGAAGCACCAGGGCTAGGGGTGGAAATAACCATATTTCTGAGGATGAAGACTACTCCAATGAGCAGTACCCACCGGCGGAGGACAAATACAAACAACTAAAAGATCAACTTAAGGCTGTAGAGATCCAAACAGTGCCTGGTTTAGACTTTGGAGATTTAGGTTTGGTCCCCGGGGTGTTCATTCCCCACAAATTCAAGGTTCCTATCTTCGCCAAGTATGATGGAATCTCTTGTCCTAAAATGCACATGAGGTCTTATGTCTGCAAGGTTCAACCACACACCACCGATAGGAAGTTATGGGTTCATTTATTCCAAGAGAGCTTATATGGGACACAATTGGAATGGTTCTATCAACTAGAAGGGACTAATATCCATACATGGGAGGATCTGGCTACTACCTTCTACAAACAATACCAATACAATGTTGATATTGCACCAACTCGCATGCAATTACAAAATATGACTATGGGCTCAAGCGAAGGCTTTAAGGAGTATTCTAAAAAATGGAGGGACCTAGATGGAAGGGTGAAACCCCCTTTGACTGACAGAGAATTAGTGGACATGTTCATGGGCTCCTTTACTGGTTAATTCTTTAATTTTCTAATTGGGAGTTCTCTGACAGGGTTTACTGAATTGATTTTGAATGGTGAACATGTTAAAAGTGGAATCAAAAGTGGAAAGATCACAATGGACTTGACCTCTACTGCTGTAAAGAAACCATCTGTTGGTAAGAAAGAGACTAATGTTGTTTATGGATAAAGGAGCCGTATCAAGAATGATCGTCATCGGTCGCTAGGAGCAGTATTGATTTCTAACCCAACCCCAATTCAATGACCACAACAACAAAACAATCAACATAGGTAAGATGCTCCGAGGAGACAATTCACCCGAACTAATATGTCATTGGCTCAAGCTTTACAACATCTATTGAAGGCAAATTTGGTAACACTGCAGGATCCTCCTCAAAATCCCAACACATCATCTCTTAAGTATAACCCAAATGCAAGGTGTACATACCATTCCAATAGACCTGGACACGACACCAATGATTGTTGGGCCCTAAAAAGAAAAATATAAGATTTTATTGACAACAAAGTGATTGAGTTTGACCCTCCATAAATATCTAATGTGATTACCGCGCCCATGCCTTATCATGGTAAAGGTGTCAACGCCATTGACAGTGTCTCCTTTGTCTCCACCATTAATGATTTAACTACTCCCTTGATGACCGTTAAGAAAAATCTGTTGAGAGCCGGTTTATTTCCAGGCTGCCTTGAAAATTGTTATCATTGTGCTTCCCAAACTAATGGTTGTATGTGGATGAAGAAAGGTATTCAACTCCTGATTGATAGCCATGAAATTATATTCGAGAAAACTCCGTCCATGAAGAGTTTGCCTGAAAGTATAAAACTGAGACTTGAAGATGTTTCCATAATCACCATTTCCAATACTCTTATTAGGATCACCTCTAGAGGCCCTATAAGGATTCTTGCTGAGCCAAGAGTGGCTCCCCTAATTATCACTACACCGACGCCAGTCCCCTATTCCTCTAGCAAAGTTATGCCTTAGAACTATGGGGCATAAGTTTATTATCATGGTGTCAAGCAAGAGCTATGGATTACTGAAAATGAAGAGCCTGAAGTTACAAACATTGTCAGAACTAGTAAAGTCACTAGTATAGGAAGGATCTTCTCTCCGAAGATCTCTCCTCTAACCACTACAACAACACCTGTTTGCATTCCTGCTGCTGGTCCAACTACCGATGCCCGAGGTAAAGAGAAATTAACCGATCCTACCCTGACGAAGGCACCCTTAAAAGATGTTACAATTGAAGACCCATCTAGACAAGAGATGGAAGAAATTCTGAAGATCATCCAAAAAAGTGACTATAAAATAGTTGATCAACTGGGGCAGACGCCCTCAAAAATATTCACGATGTCCTTATTATTATGCTCTGAAGCACATGCCCAAGCTTTGTTGAAATTTATGAAGAATGCCCATGTACCACAAGAGACCACTGCTGATCAATTTGAGAATTGTGTTACAAGCCAAACTGTTGATAATGGCTTGGGATTTTCTGATGCAGATTTAACTAGAATCATAACAAGGCTTTACACATCTCTATTGAATGCAAAGGCGCTACTTTGGCACATGTGTTAGTAGATATTGGGTCCTCCCTAAATTTTTTACCTAAAGGTGCTTTGGGTAGGCTGGACTGTGATGGGCTAGTGCTGAAACCCAACAACATTATGGTAAGGACATTTGATGGTTTGAAAAGAATGGTCCACGGAGAGGTTGATCTTTCGACCAAGGTGGGATCTCAAGTCTTCAATTCAACTTTCTATGTAATGGATATCCGCCCGACCTACTCTTGTTTCCTCGAATGCCCATGGATTCATGGGGCAGGTGCGGTTACCTCTACATTGCATCAAAAACTGAAGTACCCAGTGAAAGGGAAGATAATCACAAGCTATGGAGAGGAAGAATATATGGTCAGTCATTTGAATTCTTTCAAATATGTTGAAATTGATGGAGAATTAATTGAAACCCTCTGCCAGACATTTGAGGTAATCCCTCAAATGATTGTTGTTGCTACTCCTGAAATCTCTAAGGGCGCACCAAGAATGGCCTCTCTGAAGGACGCTAGGGTTGTTGTAGAAGATAGAGGATGCACTATCCGGGGACAACATTCTGAGATCCCCTACAAATCGGACAAATTTGGATTGGGTTTCACTTTAAAGGCTCAGAAAGAGGTTCTTCGTGTTCGCGCTGGAGGACCACCTCTCCGTATTAGCAACATTGAAGTCAATCCTTTGGAAGACACTAACAGCGATGGTGACTTGGAAGATTGGATATTCCCTACTGTTGACGGTGGACTCAACAACGGGAAGGCCAAAGACTTCATCTCAATCTCCTTCAGCCATGAGTAATTGCTATTTCCTATTTTTATTGCTTTAAGAAGTTTGTCTGTATAATTTCCTTTAAAATAATGACTTTAAGCCTTGTGCCTTTACCGGGGCACAATGGTCCATTTGTTAAGGGTTGTCATTTCATATATCATATTCTCATTTAATGAAAACATTGGACGATTTCGCATTCAAATTTTATGCTCCTTGTCTTTCTTTTACTTTACTGCATTTTCAAAAATATCCATGTGACCTTACATGCACACACACACACACACACACACACACACACACACACACACATTTGCAGATCCACATCCACTCTGGGTCTCATTGACAACAATTCTTCTATTTCCATTTATGACTTTGAAAATCCAATCTATTAAGTCGAAGATGAAGAAGATTGTGATATACCTGGAGAACTCGCCAGACTCCTGATACAAGAGGAAAAGACCATCCAACCGCATGAAGAACCGGTCGAAGTGATAAACTTGGGTACTGAGGCAGATAAGAAAGAAGTCAAGATTGGTGCAAATCTAGAAGATAGTGTCAAGAGAATATTGGTTCGGATGTTGCACAACTATGTTGAGGTATTCACTTGGTTATACAAAAACATGCCAGGACTCGATACAGATATCGTGGTTCATCGTTGCCAATGAAAGAGGGATGTTCTCTGACCAAACAAAAGGTTCGCCGCATGCACCATGATATGTCAGAGAAAATCAGGTTTCTTGACAGTGACGTCGTATCTCCAATGGGTTGCAAATGTTGTTCCAGTGTCGCAGAAAGACGTTAAGGTCCGTACGTGTGTAGACTACAGGGATTTAAATATGGTAATCCCCAAAGACGACTTCCCACTACCACATTGTAATACAGTGGGAGAACTGACTTGATTGTTTTGCGTTTTATCGCAATTGTTGCAGATAGCAAGAGTCTCCGCCAACTTTTCTTTTATCCAATAAAGGAAAGGGTGAAAAGAACAGGAAAGACCTTTTGAGAATTTTCTTGAGTTCGGGGGGTAGGTTGTGAAAAGGGAAGATATTAGCACCCTTTTCATCCATGGTTATCTACAGGATCTTAGTTACTAGCTCACTTTTGAAAATGCTTTGTAAAATGTGTTTGTGTTTATTTTGAAAGTATTTTTGAAAAGTGCCTTCATTTAGGAAAATTTTGTAATGATTCTCATCTCTATAATAATGTATACAAAGTGTTGAATTTTGAAAATATTTCATGAAAGTGTTGGTGTGTTTGAAAGATGTTTATTTTGAAATGTTCGTGAGCAAGAAACTATAAACGTTCTACCTACTCAAAAGAAAGTATCTGTTCTTTTCCTCCTCCTTTAGATAGTGCTATCTTACCATTAGTTAGTAAGAAACCATATCATTGGATGTGAAGGGGCAGACATGGGTCATCGCACAGTCATAGAAGGAAACATTGTAGGATACTTTAGCAATTCTTTTTCAGGGACTAAGATCGTTTACCGAAGGCAACTGTAATATGGTGGGAGAACTGACTTGGGATGTTTTGCGTTTGATCGCAATTGTTGCGCTTAGCAAGAGTGCCACCGACTTTTCTTTTATCCAATGAAGGAAAGGGTGAAAAGAACAGGAAATACCTTTGAGATTATTTCTTGAGTTCGGGGGGTAGATTATGAAAAGGGAAGGTGTTAGCACCCTTTTCATCTATAGTTATCTATGGGCTCTTAGTTTCTTTCTAGATCACTCGCTTTGTTTGAAAATGTGCTTTATGGTGGTTTTTGAAAGTATTTTTGAAAAGGAGCCTTTGTTTAGGCAAACTTTGTATTGATTCTCGTTTCGGCGAGAATGTATACAGAGTGTTGGACTTTTGAAAATATTTCATGGAAAGTGTTGGTGTATTTGAAAAGATGTTTGTTTGAAAATGTTTGGTGTGTGTTTTGTTTTGAAACTGAGCAAGCAACTAAGAACGTTTCTACCTACTCAAAAGTCTTTTGTTCATTTCTCTCCTTTCCTTTGATATTGCTATCTTACCATTGATTGGTAAGAAGCCTTATTTTTGGATGTAAAGGGATGGGTGTGGGTCATCGTATAGTCATGATGGCAATATTGTGAGATATCTTATCATTTCTCTTGAGGGACTAAGATCATTTGTAAGGAAACATTGGTAGCACCATCGAGGGACTATGATCTTGTATTTCGATTGTTTTTGCTAAGACATGTCACATGCATAACATAACCATTTTTTAGGCAACAAGTGGAGTTAACCTTAAGGGTGCATGTGTGAATAGTGTGTTTGATTTGCATGCATTTAATCTTTGATTAGGGTTATCTACTTATTGATTTTTATCTTCCCATATAAATCCTAATTATTAGCATTTATATAAAAGCGATAAATTGCGGAAAGCAAATTAACTACGCTATTACATCATTTGGGGATGGGGTATATAAATTTACAAATGGGGATTGCAAGAAATTAAACCTAATTATCTATTACAACCATATTGAAACTTGAATAATGTACAAGAAATGAAAATATAATGTGCAAGGATGTAAATCGAAAAAAAGGATTTTTGTTTGGATTTTGTTAAGGAAGAGTCTTGGTTTTAACCTAATTATCTAAAAGAAAATAATTAATTAAAATAAGAAAATTAAACCTAAATTAATTAAGAAAAGAAATTAAATTTAATCAAGAAAGCATTTTTAGGTTTTTTTAGAAAAGGTTTTAAGTTTAATCAAAATAGTATGGAAATTAATTAATTAAAAGAAAACCTAAATTCTAAGTTAATTTTAATTAAAAAGAAAATAATTAACCTAAATCTAATTCTTAATTTATTAAGAAAAAGAAATTAAGTTTGTTTAAGAAAATATTTTTTGTCTTTTTTAGTTTAAAAAAGGAAATAAAAATAAAACTATAGGTATATTATAAATAAATAAAATATTTTTTTGGATTTTAATAATAATAATAGTAGAGAAAAATAAAATAAAATAAAATATAAAAATAAAAGTCAGGGGGTGTGAAAATGACTTGGATGGTTTAAAAGTAAAAACAGTTTTTAGTCTGGCCCATTAAGCATTTTTGTTTGGAAATCAGAAAAAAAGAATAAAAATAATGGGCTGTAAAGTGAAGCAGGCCCATCAAAGGAGGCCCAGGTGCGTTGGCTTGTTCAAACAAAGAAAAGATGAAAAATGTGAGAAAAAAAAAAGTGGCAGCGCTGGGGCTTGAACCCACACCCTTGACCATAAACGCGCGCTGCCTTACCACTGGGGTGGCTATACATCCGTGTATTAAACTGAAACCATGTTATTATATTATAAAACAAATTCTAGGCCTGCACTTCATCTTCTTCTCTGTGCGCGTTTATAGTGAAAACAACAACATTTTTGAATTTGTGAACTTGTTCATTTCTCAACCATTCTCAAAACTCCAAACATCAAACTTGTTAGAAATTTCACCATGATTTCAAATATGTAAATAACTTAAGCAATGGATCAAAGATGAACACGAATTTTAAATGGTACCAAATCTGACCTAATTTTTTCCAGACATTCAAACTTAAAATTCACTAAGCTCAGGCAAAATAAATCAAAATTATGGATATGTACAGTTTCAGGGTAATGATATCTACATTTTATCTTTGAAAATGCAAGCCTAACAATGCCTAAATGAAGAGATGGGAGTTTATAAAAATACCTCAAAAATTGGAAATCGTGAAATGAGTTTGAGCTTGTTTCAAGTGATGGTGATGATCAGGTTAGCTTCCTCAAGTTCACAGGAAGCTAATGCAATGCTTAGCTTGAGCTATGGATGGTTGGAATGGTCTGGAGAAGTCAAGATGCAAGCTCTATTTTTTGGTTATGGAGGAAGGTGATGGAGATGTTACAGTCGTGTAACAGGGTGTGGAATTATTTGTAGATGATGCTTAGGAACTTTTGAAAGTGAAAGGCCAAGAAACGCACGAGTGGATTAGGTGCTTGGGATTTCTGGCCAGAAAGTGCAACAATGGATGTTGTTTATGCAATCCTGACTTTGAGAGGGTTTGAGGGATTAAGCATTTGTGTGTTAGTTTGAAAATAGTGTATGTATTTATAGGCAAGATGTTTTGTATGCTACAACAAGTCAGAATTTGAAATATCAAGTTGTAAAACCTTTACTTGTTTTTGAAGCAACCATGAAAAACATATTCCCAAAGCTTGTACCATGCTATTGTAGAGTGGTTAAACTTTAAACAAACTTTCTTCTGACTTATAGATGTTGTGTGTGCAAAAGTAACAAATGCAAAGCTCAAGACAAGTTGACTTTGCATAAAGCTTGCTTTTTCAAAATGGAAGTGGTGACTTTCTTTCTTAAATGGCAAGGTGTATTGGGCAAAGCTTAAATCAAGTGGTTCATAGCTCAAAAGCTTGTGCAATCTTCTGATTAAGGATAGATACACAAGTTAGAGGGCCTAAAAAGTGGGATTATGCAGCATTCTTGGAATTGGATCAAATGTTCATCATGAAAATGACTTGAAAAACAAGTTTGAAACCCTAACTTATTGCCTTCGATTCTCCTAGATCAAGTATGATCTCAATGAGTTATTGGACATTTTTGAAAGCTTCTAACATCCCCTACAACCTTCATGTTGGACATTTTTGAAGATTCAATTTGGAACTAGGTGAAAAGTTACCATGAAGTTAGGTCAAAATCCTGCCTAACTAGGGCAAAATTTCACTAAGTCTTTTAGTTTCATTGACATGTCTTCATAAATTCATAACTTGAAATCCAAGCATTTCTAGAAAAAGTTCTGCCCTAAAATGTTTTAGATCTCATTTAGATCTACAACTTTCATGTTGGAAGTTTCCCTTGAATCATCTTGCATCATGGTGGAAATTTAGCATAAAGTTATGAAAAAATGTTAACTTTTCAACACTTAGAAAAAATTTCTAAGTCCTAGAATCTTGACTTTTCAAAGATAACTTTGACTTTTCAATTTCTTGATGAACAAACTTCATATTTTGACATGTCTTAATGGAATATGATTTTTGAAACATGATTTTGATCAAAAAGTCAAAGTTTGACTTTTTAGTGTAGAGTTGACTTTTCATCAGTTGACTGAAATTCATCTGTCAATCCAATGATCTTGAGAGGTGATTTGAACTATGCAATTAGGTCAAGATGGTGCATTTGAATCCTTGATATCATGTCTTCAACCAATAATTCATTTTCTGGTCAAAAGTCAAGAGCCGAGCCTTCTAAATCAAAACCCTAATTTTGACCATTTTGCCCTTTTGGTGTTCTGATCAAATTTCTTTGAGTAATTGTGATCCAAACTTGATCAATTGAAATATATAAGTTCATAATGTTGATATGGATAAAAAATTATGAAGTTTGACTGCAAGTTTACCACATTTGACTTTTTTTATCCAATATAGCTGATTTTAGGTCATCTGATCAAATAACTGAGCAATTTTGTGATCCAAGACTTGAAACTTGACATGAGAAATATTGAGGGTTCCTAATGATCCATGAAAGTCATTTGAGGCCTTGACAGTCCAATTGTCCTTGTGAAAACTCAAACCCTAATTTTGAGTTGTCAGTGTTTGAAGAGGTGTCTTGAGTTGATCAAACCTTGTGTAGTCTTGAATCAATGGAGATCTTATGAGAGACTTCTTGAGAAATGAGAGGGAAAATTTTGGGGTACAACAGCTGCCCCTGTTCAATCTTCTTAAACTTGAAGAGTTAGATTGGCGGATCCGCCATTCGTGACTTGAAGGTGAAAGATGATTGAACACTAAAATGCCCAGAAATTTGCACTCGAAGATGTATTAGGAATGGCCTTATAGATGCCATTTGGAGGAATGATGGTAAATACTGGAAGAAGTATCAACATAAATCTTTGGTTGATTTATACTAAAACTTGATGTTTTACCTGTGGGAAAAAGGGTTAGTTAAATGCAGATGTATGCATGGCGTTCTCAAGATGAATGAGATTGTGCTAAATGTGTTTCATATGCATATGATATGATGTATGAATGTGGGATGCATATTTGTTCGGGAAAATAAATCTCTGATTACTGCTGAGGAGTTCTGGGAAGCTGAATCCCAGATTACTGTTAGGGATGAAGAATATACATATCTTCAAATTTTGTTAAAAGAATACTTCCACCGGGGATTATCTCTTGAATGTTAGCTATTATCTGGTCGGGTCCAGACTTCACAGTAACTTGCTGAGGATGAGGAAGCCAACTGCTATCCGGTCAGGTTCTAGGTTTCACAGTAACTTACTGGGGAAGAATAAATTAACTGCTATCTGGTCAGATTCCAGGCTTCGTAAAAAATTTCTTGAAGTTGAACTGTTATCTAGTCGGATCCAGGCTTCAAAATAACTTGCTTGGAACTAGTTACTATCTGGTCGGATTACATGCTTCACAATGAATTTATGAGGGAAAAAAGTTAATTGTTATCTGGTCGGATCCAGGCTTCACAATAACTTACTTGAAAATATGACATTAAACTGATATCTGGTCGAATCCAGGCTTCATAGTAACTTGCTTGAAACTAGTTGTTATCTAGTCGGATTCCAGGCTTCACAACGAATTTTTGGGGGAATAAAGTTAATTGTTATCTGGTTAGGTCCAGGCTTCACAATAACTTACTTGAAAAGATGAAGTTGAATTGATATCTGGTCGGATCCAGGCTTCACAGTAACTTACTGGGGTAGAGGAAAACTCTACTGGGGAAAAGAAGTTAAACCCTTGTTTGGTTGAATCCAGGTTCTTCAATATCTCGAAGAGTTAAACTATTATCTGGTCGGGTCCAGGCTTCATAGTGTCTTGAGGAGTTACCTTTTATCTGGTCGGGTCCAGGCTTCATAGTAACTGAAAATTGTACTATTATCTGGTTGGGTCCAGGCTTTATAGTATCTGAAAAGTTACACTATTATCTGGTTGGGTCTAGGCTTCGTAGTGACTGAAAGTTGTACTACTATCTGGTCGGGTCCAGGCTTCATAGTATTTGAAAGTTGTACTATTATATAGTCGGGTCCAGGCTTCATAGTATTTGAAAGTTGTACTATTATCTGGTCAAGTCCAGGCTTCATAGTATTGTGAACGAATGAAGTTGTCTGTTATCTGGCCGGATCCATCTTCACAACAACTTATTGAGGTTAAATTGTTACCTGGTTGGATTCCAGGCTTTACAGCAACTTTTGGAGATAGCAATGAATTTGTTGGAGACTTCACTGAGGATTAGGGGTTGTGACCCTCTGATTTGTAATAGTCTGAGAGGCAAACTCAAGCTAGAGAGGATAGACTCAGCTGGGGCAGACAGATTTAGCTGGGGAAATAATCCCTGTTGGGAAAATAAACCCTATTGAAGAAAATAAACCCTGTTGAGGAATACTTGACGAACTGCTAACGAGGTGAGTTCTTTTAGAAAGAGATCCATAAGGCTTCTTCTTTTAGGACGAACTTAGCTGGGGAGAGAGATTGTCAAGAGATTGAGACTCTGGCTGGGGATCAACCTATGCAAAGAGACTTTATGGGCAACTCCGCTGGGGAAAGGTTTAATGTAGTCGGTCTGGTGAGGATAATGCTTAATGAAATAACTCTGCGGGGATATTCCATATACATTAAAGATATGCTTACTGCTACTTAGCAGGACACATGTGCCAAATAGTTTTAATCATGTTAACATGCATATGTTCGTTCAATTTTAGTCATTGGACATTTTTGCATTCAAAACAAAAATAGAAAGTTTGCACTTCGAAGTATATTTGTATTTGATATTTTGCCCATGAATATGCGTTTTTTTACAAAGAGACGGATATCCTAGTAAGAGGAAATCTCCGAAAGGAAAATAATTTAAAACAAAGATAATAGCCATATGGAAGTGATCTCATCGTGTTCCGACTCTACTATTTTCCCAATGTCTTCGAATGTCCCTTGCCATTGACAGAAGTTGATTGGACTAATTTTGGACCGTTTGAACTCGGACCTTGGTAACAAAGTTGACTGTGGTGATTCCACGGGACATAGTCATATACTTTTAATCCTTAACTTTTGTCTGGACTGCCCTTTCGGGTTTTCATCCCATCGGGATATCCATTTTTGCCCAAATCTCCCTTTCGGGTTTTCAACTTGTCGGGTGTACAATCTTTTGCATATATCCCTAATTTTTGCCCAAACCTTTTGGTTTGCTGGGATGCCTATATCTTGCCTAGGTGTATCAACCTAGCGGGTCTCTTATATGTAGTATTTTTTAACTATGTCCGCATTCACAGGATGTGGGAAGTCTTCACCATCCATGGTAGTCAGCATCATGGCACCATCAGAGAAAACTCTCTTGACAATAAATGGACCTTCGTAGGTGGGATTCCATTTGCCCCTGGGGTCTCCTTGTGGAAGAATGATTCACTTTATTACCAAGTCACCAACTTGATATACTAGAGGCTTGATCTTTTTGTTGAAAGCCTTGATCACACGTTTTTGGTACATCTGACCATGACAAACAACAGTCAGTTGCTTTTCATCGATCAAGTTCAACTGATCCAATCTTGTTTGAATCCCCTCGTCTTCGCCTAGGCCTTCCTCATTCATAATCCTTAATGAGGGAATCTGAACATCCACTGGCAGAACAACTTCCATGCCATAGACCAAAGAAAAGGGAGTTGCCCCAGTTGATGTCCGAGCTGAAGTACGATAGCCATGAAGAGTAAACGGTAACATCTCATGCCAGTCCTTGTAGGTTACTACCATCTTCTGCACAATCTTCTTAATGTTTTTGTTGGCCGCTTCCACTGCGCCATTCATTTTAGGTCTATAAGGAGAAGAATTGTGATGCTTGATTTTGAACTGAGTGCAAAGTTCTATAATCATAGCATTGTTCAGGTTAGTCCCATTTTTGATGATGATCCTTTCGGGGATACCATAGAGGCATATGAGGTTATGTTTGATGAATCTGGTTACCACGTTCTTTGTGACTGAGGCAAATGAAGCAACTTCGACCCATTTGGTGAAATAATCAATAATGACTAGGATGAAGTGATATCCATTGGAAGCAGTGGGTTTGATCTCTCCAATCATTTCAATGCCCCATATTGCAAATGGCCATAAAGCGGTCATGAAGTTCAGAGAGATATGAGGCACATGGACCTTGTCAGCATAGATTTGGCATTTGTGGCAAGTTCTTGAGTGGTGATGGCAATCAGTCTCCATCGTTGACCAATAATAACCAGCTCTCAGGATTTTCTTGGCCATAGTATATACACTAGAGTGAGTCCCAAAGAGACCATCATGCATGTCTTCCATAATTTCCTCTACCTCATTCTTGTCCACACATCGGAGTAGAGTAGAGTCATGGTTGCGTTTGTACAAGATTCCATTACTTAGGAAGAATTTGGCTGAAAATCTGCGTAAGAACTTTCTGTCATTGATGGAAGCTCCTTCGGGATACTCTTGTGCTTCAAGGTATCTCTTCACCTCATGGTACCATGGTTTTTCTGTGTCAGTGTCGAGCTCATAGCAGTGCGTAGGTTCGTAGAATCTCTCGATTGTAATCATAACAACTTCGTTGTCCCATCTGACCTTGAACATCAAAGACATTGTTGCCAAGGCGTCAGCCAACTGATTTTCTTCCCTAGGGAAGTGTTCAAAGGTGATCTCTTCGAAGTAAGGAATCAGAGATAGAACAAGCTCCTTGTAAGGGATGAGATTAGGGTTCTTAGTGTCCCAATCTCATTTTAATTGGCTAATCACTAGAGCGGAATCCCCAAACACATTCAAATGCTTGATCCTCAAATCAATGGCAGCCTTCATCCCGAAAATGCATGCTTCGTACTCAACCATGTTATTCGTACAATCGAAGCAAAGTCTGGCAGTGAAAGGAGTGCGGAAACCTTTAGGGGAGTTTATCACAACACCAATTCTGTTACCCAAAGCGTTGAAAGCCCCATCGAAGACCATAGTCCATCGGGATCCTAGTTCAGGTCCATCATACGGTCCAAGTTTCGCGCAGTCGGTCACTAGCATAATGTTCTCATCCGGGAAGTCAAAGTTCATAGAATGGTAATCATCAAAAACTTAATAGGAAAAATTATCTGCTAATACAATTCCTGTGATGGCCTTTTGTGTTGTGTATTAAATATCGTATTCAGTCAAGATCATTTGCCATTTAGCTATCCGTCTAGAAAGAGCAGGTTTCTCGAAGATGTACTTGATAGGGTCCATCTTAGAAATTAGTAGAGTGGTATGAGTCAACATATATTATCTTAGCCAGCGAGTAGCCCATGCCAGAGTGCAACAAGTTTTCTCGAGCAGTGAATATCTGGTTTCAGAGTCAGTAAACATTTTGCTCAGGTAGTAAATAGCATGCTCTTTTCGACCAGACTCGTCATGTTAGCCCAAAACACACCCCATAGAATTCTCTAGCACCGTCAAGTACATGATCAAGGGTCTTCCTTCAACTGGAGGCATGATAATAGGAGGTTCTTGCAGATATTCTTTGATTTTGTCGAAGGCAACTTGGCATTCATCATTCCATCTGACTACTTGATATTTCTTCAAGAGTTTGAAGATTGGCTCACAAGTAGCAGTTAAGTGATATATGAAGCGGGTGATGTAGTTAAGACGACCCAAGAATCCTCTGACCTCCTTTTCAGAATGGGGGACTAGGATTTCTTGAATGGATTTTACCTTTGTAGGATCGACTTCGATACCTTTACCACTAACAACAAAACCTAGAAGCTTTCCAGATCATTCTCTGAATGTGCACTTATTAGGGTTCAACCTCAACTTGTACTTTTTCATCCTCTCGAATAGCTTGTATAGGTGATCGAGATGCTCCTCTTCAGTTTGTGATCTTGCAATCATATCATCCACATAGACCTCTATTTCATGATGGATCATATCATGAAACAAATCTACCATAGCTCTTTGATATGTTGCCCCTGCATTCTTTAATCCGAACGACATGACCTTGTAGCAAAAGGTGCCCCATTGCGTAACGAAAGTGGTCTTCTCCATGTCTTCGGGAGCCATCCTAATTTGATTATAGCCGGAGAAACCATCCATGAAAGAGAAGACTTTATGCTAAGCAGTGTTATCGACCAAAACATCAATATGAGGTAGAGGGAAATCATCCTTGGGACTTTCCCTATTCAGATCCCTATAATCTAAGCACATACGAGTTTTTCGTCTTTCTTTGGCACTGGCACCACATTTGCAACCCATTGGGGATAAGACGTCACAGCTAGGAATCCTGTGTCAAATTGTTTCATCACCTCAAATTTTATCTTTTCAGAAATGTCAGGCCTCATCCGACCAACTTTTTGTTTGACAGGAGGAAAATCTTCCTTTGTCGGCAGACGATGAACTACAATATCGGCATCCAACCCTGGCATATCTTCATACGACCAAGAAAACACTTCCACATAGTCATGCAACATATGAACCAATCTGATTTTGATACTTCTGTCTAGGTTAGCACCAATCTTGACCTTTTTCTTGTCTGTCTCGGTACCTAGATTGATGACTTCAAATGACTCTTCGTGCGACTGAATAGCTTTTTCCTCTTGTAATAGAAGTCTGGCTAGTTCTCCCGATATTTCACAATCTTCCTCGCCTTCGTCTTAGACTTGGTTAATTGGATGTTCGAAATCATAGTCGGCAATAGTAGAGTCATTCGCAATGAGATCTAGAGTGGATGAGAACCTGCAAGAGTGTGTATGTGTTCATGTAAGACACATGGCTATTTTGAAAAATGCATTGAAGAAAAATAAAGATAATGAGCACAAAAGTTCCAATGTAAAAAAATTCCAATGGTTTGTATTGAATGATCATATGATAAAATGAACATAAATAAAACCCTTGACAAATGGACCATAGTGCCCCGGGCCAGGCATATGGCTTAAAAGTCATTGTTTAATATTACAGACAAAATGTTCTTGAACTAATAGAAAGAAATAAACAAGTAATTACTCCTCAATGAAGGAGATGGGAACGAAGTCCTTTGCGTACCAATTTTTGAGCTCTATTGTAGTAGGATATACCCATTCTTCAAATGCGCATTCATCATCAGAATCACCCACAACGTTAGCTTCATGACTTCCAATAGAGAGAGGGGGTTTCCCTGCATGAGCGTGTCTCACTTCTTTTTGATCCTTGATAGTGAAACCCAAACCACATTTGTCTACTTTGAATGGGATCTCGGGGAGTTTCCCCCAAGTATCACAACTTCCTTCTTCTACTGCAACACGAGCATCTCTAAACGAAACCATCTTTGGCACGACCTTAACAGCTTTGGACACATCAGAGGAAAATTTGGCAGTAGCAACCATTGGTGGCACAACTTCAAAAGCCTGACATGGGGTTTCTATAAATTCGCCATGCATCTCCACATGTTTGAAAGAATTGAGGTGGCTTACCATGAACTCCTCCTCACCACAGACAGTGACAATCCTTCCTTTGATCAGATACTTAAGCTTTTGATGAAGAGTTGACGTTACTTCCCCTACACCATGGATCCAAGGGCGACCCAACAAATAGGAGTAAGCAGGACAAATATCCATGATGTAGAAAGTAAAGTTGGAAATCCGTGATCCCACCTTGATCAGGAAATCCATCTCTCCATGAACTGTCCTTTTGGACCCATCGAAAGCCCTCACAATAATATCACTTGGTTTCAAAAATATTCCTTCACACTCTAAACGGTCCAAAGCCCCCTTGGGTAGCACGTTTAAAGAAGAGCCAATGTCAACTAGAACATGTGTTAGGGTAGTCCCCTTACATTCAACAGAAACATACAGAGCTTTGTTATGGTTCTTTCCAAGTGGTGTTAGATCAGCATCCGAGAACCCCAAACCATTATCGGCCGTCAAGCTTGCCACACAATTTTCAAACTGGTCTGTCGTGGTCTCATGAGGGACATGAGCCTTCTTCAAGAATTTGATTAACACCCGAGCATGAGCATCAGAACAAAGTAGAAAAGATAACATGGAAATCTTGGAAGGGGTTTACCCCAACTGCTCCACAATCTTGAAATCACTCCTTTTTATAATTTTCAAGATCTCATCCATTTCTCGAGCGAAAGGTTCCTCGACAACAATGTCTTTTGTGGGTATTTCTATCTTAGCAGACTCAACTACTTTCTCCTTTCCCCTTGTGTCAACACTAGACTTAGTAGTGGTGATGCGGACATGTGCCTTTGTAGTAGTTGGTGGTGAGGTGTTGGGTGAAAATATTCTCCCAGTTCTGGTCACCTTACTAGAGCCAGTAATGTTACCAATGTCATCAGCTTTACTTTCTTCAATCCAAGCATCTTGCTTTATTCCATGGTAAAACACCTCAGCACCATAATTCCATGGCACTACTTTGTTGGAAGAGTACGGAATTAGCCCGGGGGTGGTAATTATTAGAGGAGCAACAATTGGTTCATTTGAAATCCTGATAGGACCCTTGGAGGAGATCCTAAGAGGTTTGTTTGAGATCGTTATGATGGAGAGGTCTTCAATCTTATTGGTCAAACTTTTGGCGAATAGATTCTTCTCAAATAGGATCTCGTGGCTATTCATCAGGCGTTGAACGCCTTCCTTCATCCATTTGCATCCATTGAGTTGTGTGGTGCAACAATCACAATCCTTCAAACAGCCAGGGAAAATCCTGGCTTTCAGCAAGTTCTTTTTGGTAATGGTTAACGGGGTAGTCAAGTCTTGAATTTTATTCTTTAGCGCCCAACATTGGTCAGTCTCATGCTTGAGACTATTCGAGTGATATGCACACTTGGTATTCGAATTGTATTTAGGTGAAGGGGTGTCTGGATTGGCCGAAGGATCACGCAATGTCACCAAATTAGCCTTTAACAGGTGTTGTAAGGCTTGGGATAGCGACATGCCTATCCTTGTGTATTGTATTTGTGGAGCCTTAAACCGTTGATGATTGGAAGATTGTCTTTGAACAGGTGGTGGGTTGGAAATCCAAACAGCATTAACGGACTGGCGGTCATCCTTCTTGGTACGGGCCCTTTCCCCATACACATCATTGATTTCTTTCTTCCCAGTGAAGGGTTTATTTATGGGATTGGAGGTGGAAGCAAATGCTATGGGAATCTTCCCAATTTTGATACCGCTTTCAACTCTTTCACCTGTTAAGATCAGTTCGGTGAAACCGGAAGAAGAACAACCAACCAATAAGTTGAAAAATGGACCAGATAAAGTGCTCATAAACATATTAATATGCTCCCTGTCAGTTAACGGTGGTTGGATCCTACTGGAAAGATCCCTCCACTTTTGAGCGTACTCTTTGAACCCTTCACTCTTACCCATTGTCATGTCTTGCAGTTGAACTCTTGTCGGTGCCAGGTTGGCATTATACTGGTATTGGTGGTAGAAAGCGGTGGCTAAGTCTTCCCATGTATGGATATAGGAACCCTCCAATTGGTAAAACCACTCTAGTTGCGTCCCAGCCAAGCTTTCTTGAAAGAAGTGAACCCAAAGTTTCTTATCGGTGGTGTGCAGTTGAATTTTGCGCACATAAGACTTCAGGTGAAGTTTTGGGTAGGAAACCCCATCGTATTTCGTGAAGACTGGTACCTTGAATTTGTAGGGAATGACAACCTCAAATATTAAACCCAAATCATCAAAATCCAAACCGGGGACGGCTTGAATTCAACGGCCTTCAGTCTATCCTCCAGCTGCTTGTACTTAACATCGGCAGGAGGAGACTTCTCGTCAAAATAATCCTCATCCTCGGACGCTTGATCATTGATACACCCAGCCTGGGTACTCCTTGCTTCTCCAATTTGATTCCCATCTTCCTCAGACAAATCTTCCACTACCGGTATCTGACGGATTTGCTCCCTGAATCTCTTACCCATATTGACTAGGGCTTTCCTCCTTGGTTTCTTTTTGGATGCCAACAACGTCATCAACTCTTGTTGCCCCTTGGCTAGGGTCAACAGAGTCTTTTGAAACTGAGAGTTTTGTGCTTGTAGGTCTTTCACTGTTTTCTCGATATCCATCTTGCTGAAATAAATAGCTGAAAGATAAGGAAACCTGCCATGGAAAACCTGTTATGTTATGATGCATGGAAGATATATATGCAAATGTTTTCAAGGATTTATGAAATTTAAATTTGTCTAGACAAAGAATGAACAAACGTAAATTTTCATTAATTAGTTCAAAATGATTACAACATGCCTCTTGGGCTTACAAAATAAATCTCTAAGATAAAAAGGTTGAACGCATCCTCTTCGGCGCAAGGTAGGTGTTCAAGTTGCATTCTTCATGTAGTTGCTTTGTAAGCTCCAAAACCCTTTTCTCACTCGTATAACACTGAGTTTTAAAAGTGTCTCGTTCTTCCTTTAGCTGAATCCAACCTTTTTGCAAGTCTTCAAGAGAAGTAGGCATGTTGGGATGGAGGACAGTATACGAGACTTCTTCTTCAACAACAGGCTCCACGATAACTGGTAGGATGGAGGGGTAAGGCATCATGAGTTTCTGAGCACGAGCTCGCACCCACCTAAGATAAGGTTCAAAGGGAATAGAGTTCTTGCGTCCTAGTGTCCCACTATATGCATTGTTTACCATCATCCAAGCTCTCGCAAACCTCTGACGGTAGCCTTGATCGTTGCTCTCGTAGTCAAATACCACTCCTTGGATGAGCATGTCATGAGGACCATCTATTCAGGCGTAACCAAACTGTCGCAAGGCTAAGCAAGGGTTGTAAGTGATACCTCCCCTAATGCCAAGCAGAGGGACATTAGGGAATTCCCCACAATGGTCAATGATAGAAGTATCCGCCAAGGACCTCGAACACCAATGGATATCAGAGTGGGTGAGGGACATCACCCTTTGAGACCATGTAAATATTTGCTCGTTCTTTAATGTTGATCGAGGTAAGTGCAAAGTGAACCACTTGGCAAGTAGGGGAATACAACACAAGAGAGTACCTCTTTCCTTCATGCTACAGGTATGGAAACAATGTAAGATGTCTACCAGCAAGGTAGGTATAGGATTACGAGAGAGAAAGACTGTGATGACATTCACATATATGAATTGGTCCGAGTTAGTAAATAGAACCAAACCATAGATGAGAAGGGTCAGGACATCCTCAAAGGCTTGAAAATCCAAATCTTCCCAAAATGAACGAGCCCTCTCTAATAAGAACTTGGCTAGGAACCCTTGAACTCCGATTCTTGTCTCCCAATTTTCTATAATGTCGGCTCTCTTCAGATGCAGGGCTTCGACAATGACTTCAGGTTTTGGAATCCCTTCTAAACCGGTGAATGGTGCTTGATCAAGCACGGGAACTCCTAATAGTAAATAGAATTCTTCTAGTGTTGGCACTAACTGATAGTCAGGGAAAGTGAAGCAATGATGCATCGGATTGAAGAATTAGAAGAGCATGCACATCATCTCTTCTTGGAAATTGGAGGTATCCAAATTGAGGAGTCGACCATACTTATTGGTGAAAGGAGAGTCTTCAGGTACCCTTGACGCTAACTCTTGGAGTTGAGGGTGTGCTTTCACAAAGTTGATTCTAATGGTATTTCTTCGGATGAAGTTCATGGCCTACAAATCAAAAACAAAAATAAAATCCAAAATCCTTGAAATGGTTAGTGAGAATATGTATGATGTTATGATGTTTATGATTTTATGCACAAGTAAGCAAGTTGTTATGTACACACAAAGTAAACAAGTCCTTAGGTTTAGGCTTGCATGGAGTTTGTAGGTAAGTACCCTCTTGAAATTTTAGTTGGCTCAAAACTGTCCTAATAATAGTAACTGGGTTCTAAAGAGTCTCAATATCATTGACCTTTCTTTTAGGCATTGTCTCAGCACAATCAATCTTTTATTGCAGCCGAGATATCCCAGAAGTCCAATCTCAATGAGTGTAGTATCAAGTATCAACCAATTTTCATCTTTCCACCGAAACCGGTCATCTCACTACGTACTAATGGCCAAGTTGTTCAATTAAGGTTCTAAGGCCAGTTAGTGCTTCATGACGCCACTCAACGGCCCCGTATTCTCCTCGATTCAACACAAGGGATACCAGTACCACAATTGCGTCACACTAATGTAGCCATTGTTTCAACCATATCGGTCTACGCCGTACAGTTTCCACAATCTATTGCTACTTACCTAAAAAGGTGTCTCAGATCCGGGTAGAGGATCAAAGCAAGCCCAAATAAGGAACCATAATGTAAAGCAAATAAGTCAAACAATGAAATCAAGTAAAGGTGATCTAGCCCTAAAGGTAACTCCACTTTTAAATTTCCTCAACAGAGTCGCCAGTTCTGTAATACGGTGGGAGAACTGACCTGGGATGTTTTACATTTGATCGCAATTGTTGTGGTTAGGAAGAGTCGCCACCGACTTTTCTTTTATCTAATGAAGGAAAGGGTGAAAAGAACAGGAAAGATCTTTGAGATTATTTCTTAAGTTAGGGGGGTAGATTATGAAAAGGGAAGGTGTTAGCACCCTTTTCATCCATAGTTATTTGTGAGCTCTTAGTTGCTTGCTAGATCACTTGGTTTGTTTGAAAATATGTTTTGTGGTGGTATTTGAAAGTATTTTTGAAAAGGAGCCTTCGTTTAGGCAAACTTTATAATGATTTTCGTTTTGGCGAGAATGTATACAAAGTGTTGAACTTTTGAAAATATTTCATGGAAAGTGTTGGTGCATTTATGTTTGTTTGAAAATGTTTGGTGTGTCTTTTGTTTTGAAACTGAGCAAGCAACTAAGAACGTTTCTACCTACTCAAAAGTCTTTTGTTCATTTCTCTCCTCTCCTTAGATATTGCTATCTTACTATTGATTGGTAAGAAGTCTTATCTTTGGATGTAAAGGGACAGGCGTGGGTCATAGTATAGTCATGATGACAGTGTTGTGAGATATCTTAGCATTTCTCTTGAGGGACTAAGATCATTTGTAAGGAAACATTGATAGCGTCATCGAGGGACTATGATATTGTATTTCGATTGTTTTTACTAAGACATCTCACATGCATGACATGACCATTTTTTAGGCAACAAGTGTAGTTAACCTTAAGGGTGAATGTGTGAATAGTGTGTTTGATTTTTATGCATTTAATCTTTGATTAGGGTTATCTACTTGTTGGTTTTTATCTTCCCATACAAATCCTAATTACTAGAATTTATATGAAAGAGATAAATTACAGAAAGTAAATTTACTACGCTATTACCTCATTTGAGGATAGGGTATATAAATTTACAAATGGGGATTGCAAGAAATTAAACCTAATTATCTATTACAACCATATTGAAACTTGAATAATGTACAAGAAATGAAAATATAATGTGCAAGGATATAAATGGAAAAGAAATGGATTTTTGTTTCGATTTTGTTAAGGAAGAGCCTTGGTTTTAACCTAATTATCTAAAAGAAAATAATTAATTAAAATAAGAAAATTAAACCTAAATTAATTAAGAAAACAAATTAAATTTAATCAAGAAATCATTTTTATGTTTTTTTAGAAAAGGTTTTAAGTTTAATCAAAATAGTATGGAAATTAATTAATTAAAAGAAAACCTAAATTCTAAGTTAATTTTAATTAAAAAGAAAATAATTAAACTAAATCTAATTATTAATTTATTAAGAAAAAGAAATTAAGTTTGTTTAAGAAAATATTTTTTTGTCTTTTTTAGTTTAAAAAAGGAAATAAAAATAAAACTATAGGTATATTATAAATAAATAAATAAATAAATAAAGTATTTTTTTTTTGGATTTTAATAAAAATAGTAATAATAATAATAATAATAATAATAGAGAAAAATGAAATAAAATAAAATATAAAAATAAAAGTCAGGGGGTGTGAAAATGACTTGGATGGTTTAAAAGTAAAAACAGTTTTTAGTCTGGTCCATTAAGCATTTTTGTTGGGAAATCAGAAGAAAAAAAGAATAAAAATAATGGGTTGTATTATGCAGTAAAGTGAAGCAGGCCCATCAAAGGAGGCCCGGGCATGCTCGCTTGTTCAAACAAAGAAAAGATGAAAAATGTGAAAAAAAGTGGCAGCGCTGGGGCTTGAATCCACGCCCTTGACCATAAACGCGCGCTGTCTTACCACTGGGGTGGCTATACATCCATGTATTAAAATTAAACCATGTTATTATATTATAAAACAAATTCTAGTCCTGCACTTGATCTTCTTCCTTGCGCGCGTTTACAGTGAGAACAACAACATTTTTGAATTTGTGAACTTGTTCATTTCTCAACCATTCTCAAAACTTCAAACATCAAACTTGTTAGAAATTTCACCATGATTTCAAATATGTAAATAACTTAAGCAATGGATCAAAGATGAACACGAATTTTAAATGGTACCAAATCTGACCTAATTTTTTCCAGATATTTAAACTTTAAATTCTCTAAGCTCAGGAAAAATAAATGAAAAATATGGATATGTACAGCTTCAGGGAAATGATATCTACATTTTGTCTTTGAAAATGCAAGCCTAATAATGCCTAAATGAAGAGATGGAAGTTCAGAAAAACACCTCAAAACTGGAAATCGTGAAATGAGTTTGAGCTTGTTTCAAGTGATGGTAATGATCAGGTTACCTTCCTCAAGTTCCCAGGAAGCTAATGCAATGCTTAGCTTGAGCTATGGATGGTTGGAATGGTCTGGAGAAGTCAAGATGCAAGCTCTGTTGTTTGGTTATGGAGGAAGGTGATGGAGATGTTACAGTCGTGTAACAGGGTGTGGGATTGTTTGTAGATGATGCTTAGGAACTTTTGGAAGTGAAAGGCCAAGAAACGCATGAGTGGATTAGGTGCTTGGGATTTCTGGCCAGAAAGTGCAATAATGGATGTTATTTATGAAATCTTGACTTTTAGCGGGTTTGAGGGCTTAAGCATTCGTGTGTTAGTTTGCAAATAGTGTATGTATTTATAGGCAAGAGGTTTTGTGTGCTACAACAAATCAGAATTTGAAATATCATGTTTTAAAACCTTTACTTATTTTTGAAGCAACCATGACAAACATCTTCCCAAAGATTGTACCATGCTATTGTATAGTGGTTGAACTTTAAAAAAACTTGCTTATGACTTATAGATGTTGTGTTTGCAAAAGGAACAAGTGCAAAGCTCAAGACAAGTTGACTTTGCATAAAGCTTGCTTTTTCAAAATGGAAGTGGTGACTTTCTTCCTTAAATGGAAAGGTGTATTGGACAAAGCTTAAATCAAGTGGTTCATAGCTCAAAAGCTTGTGAAATATTATGATTAAGGATATATACACAAGTTAGAGGGCCTGGAAAGTGGGATTATGCAGCATTTCTTGGAATTGGATCAAATGTTCATCATGAAAATGACTTGAAAAACAAGTTTGAAACCCTAACTTCTTGCCTTCGATTCTCTTAGATCAAGTATGATCTAAATTAGTTATTAGACATTTTGGAAAGCTTGTAACATCCCCTACAACCTTCATGTTGGAAATTTTTGAATATTCAATTTGGAACTAGGTGAAAAGTTGCCATGTATTTAGGTCAAAATCCTGCCTAACTAGGGAAAAATTTCACTAAGTCTTTTAGTTTCATGGACATGTCTTCATAAATTCATAACTTGAAATCCAAGCATTTCTAGAAAAAGTTCTGCCCTACAATGTTTTAGATCTCATTGAGATCTACAACTTTCATGTTGGAAGTTTCCCTTGAATCATCTTGCATCATGGTGGAAATTTGGCACAAAGTTATGAAAAAATGTTAACTTTTCAACACTTAGAAAAACTTTATAAGTCCTAGAATCTTGACTTTTCAAAGATAACTTTGACTTTTCAATTTCTTGATGAAAAAACTTCATATTTTGACATGTCTTGATGAAATATGATTTTTGAAACTTGATTTTGATCAAAAAGTCAAAATTTGACTTTTCAGTGTAGAGTTGACTTTTCATCAGTTGACTGAAATTCATTTGTCAATCCAATGATCTTGGGAGGTGATTTGAACTATGAAATTAGGTCAAGATGGTGCATTTGAATCCTTGAGATCATGTCTTAAACCAATAAGTCATTTTCTTTGTCAAAAGTCAAGAGCTGAGCCTTCTCAATCAAAACCTTAATTTTGACCATTTTGCCCTTTTGGTGTTCTGATCAAATTTATTTGAGGAATTGTGATCCAAACTTGATCAATTGACATATATGAGTCCATAATGTTGATATGGATAAAAAATTGTGAATTTTGACTGCAAGTTGACCACAATTGACTTTTATCTCCAATACAACTGATTTTAGGTCATCTGATCAAATAACTGAGCTATTTTGTGATCCAAGACTTGAAACTTGACATGAGAAATCTTGAGGGTTCCTAATTATCCATGAAAGTCATTTGAGGCCTTAAAAGTCCAATTGTCTTTGTGAAAACTCAAACCCTAATTTTGAGTTGTCAGTGTTTAAGGAGGTGTCTTGAGCTGATCAAACCTTGTGTAGTCTTGAATCAATGGAGATCTTATGAGAGATTTCTTGATAAATGAGAGGGAAACTTTTTGGGTACAACAGCAACGTTGAAGGATCATCGAGGGACTATGATATTATAATCTAGGGTCTTTGCTAAAGTATCCCACGTTTGAGGGATATGACTCTTTTATCCGAGGCAACAAGTGTGGGTTAACCCTAGAGGTGCAAGTGTGCAAAGTGTTTGGTTTTCATTTAATTTTGTCTTGAATTAGGGTTATCTAGTATTTATTTTAAGTCTTGCCATACAAACCCTAATTACTAGCAATAATATGGAAAACGATAAATTGAGGAAAATAAAAGGCCTATGCTATTACAATATTTTGGGATAGAGGATACAAATTTACAAATGGGGATGAAAGAAATTAAAACCTAATTACCATTACAACCAAATTGAATAATGCAAAACAAAATATACAAGAATGTAAAGATAATGTAAAAGAAAATAATTTTTTTTTTATGGATTTTTTGTATGAAAAGAGTTTTAATTACCCTAATTGATTAGAAAAAAAAGTTGATTAATTAGAAAAGAGTTTAAATAGCATTGGCACCCTTACCATGACTGGGCATGGGTGCGGTGATCACATTAGGAGTTGGAGGAGGGTCGAATTCAATTGTCTTGTTATCAATCAGGTCTTGGATTTTGTTCTTTAATGCCCAACAATCATTGGTATCATGTTCGAGACTATTCGAATGGTAAGCACATTTTACATTGGGATTATATTTCGGGGAGGTTGTGCTAGGACTAGCAGGGGGATCTCGTAATGTCACCAGATCAGCTTTAAATAGGTGTTGCAAAGCTTGGGATAATTGTATATTGATTCTAGTAAATTGTCTTCTCGGGGCATCCGGTCTCTATTGATTGTTTTGTTGATGTGGTTGTTGACTTGGAGTTGGGTTGGAAATCAATACCACCCGTATGAAATGATGACGGTCATTATTAATATGGCTCCTTGATCTATACACAACATTAGTTTCTTTTTTTACCAATAAATGGTTTTTTTCACAGCATTAGAAGTGGAGGTGATTGGTATCTGCCCGCTTTTAATTCCACTCTCAACCCTCTCACCAGTCAAGATCAATTAAGTAAACCCGGATGATGAAGTTCCAATCAGTAAGTTGAAGAAAGGACAAGTTAGTGTTCTCATAAACATGTATACAATTTCTCTATCATTTAAAGGTGGACGCACCTTGCCTTCCAAGTCTCTCCATTTTGAGCGTATTCCTTGAAGCCCTCATTTGAACCCATGGTCATACCTTATAGTTGCACCCGAGTTGGTGCAAGATTAGCGTTATATTAATATTGGCCGTAAAAGGCAGCAGCCAAATCCTCCCAAGTATAGATATTAGCCCCTTCCAATTGGTAAAACCACTCCAATTGCGTTCCTAATAGAATCTCTTGGAAAAGTGCACCCATAGTTTCCTATCAGCGGTGTGCAGCTGAATATTACAGACATATGATCTTAGATGAAGCTTCGGACATGAGTCACCATCGTACTTGGCGAAGATAGGGATTTAGAATTTGTGGGGGATGACTATCCCAGGTACCAAACCTAAGTCTCCAAAGTCCAAGCCCGACAAAACTTGGATCTCCATAGCCTTTATTCTATCTTCTAGCTGCTTGTATTTGTCGTCGGCCGGTGGGTATTAATTATCAGTATAATACCCGTCTTCAGAGATTTGATTGTTTCCACCCCCAGCACGGGTGCTTCTAGCATCTTCATTTTGATTATCATCCTCCTCGGAGGAGTCCTCTTCAATTTGAACTTGTCAGACAGGGCCTTTGAACCTCTTCCCCATGTTGATCACAACTTTCTTCTTGGTCTTTTTCTTCATGACGAGGAGCGTCATCATTTCTTGTTGGCCTTTTGCTAAGTTGAGAAGAGTCTCTTGGAATTGAGTGTGTTGAGTCTGCAAGTCCTTGATGGTTTGCTCGAGATCCATCTTATACTTAAATAAACAGTAGAAAAATGAGGAAACCTGTGTCAGAGAATCCGCTTATGGTATGATGCATGTTATGCAGATGCCATATTTTCAAGGACTTTAAGGAATTTAAATTTGCTAGACAAAAAGAAAAACAAAAACATCAATTTCATTAATAAGTTCCAAAATTAAAAACGCTTCTTAGGCTTACAATGGAAAAATTAAAAAGGTTTTAAAGAGACAACAAAATAAACTCCTAAAAAAATATCAAGTCTCCCACGTACGCATCCTCTTTGGTGCAATGTACACATTCATGCTTTGCTCCTCGTGAAGTTTCCTTGTGAGCTACAATAATTTCTTCACGCTTGCATAAAATTGAACTTCAATGGTATCTCATTCCCCCTTAAGTTGAATCCACGATCTATGCAATTCCTCCAGGTCGGTAGGCATGTTAGGATGGAGGATGGAATGAGGAACATCCCTTTCGGCAACAGGCTCCACAATTATTGGTAGAATAGCGGGATATGGCATCATGAGACTTTGAGCACGAGCTCTTACCCACTTGAGATAAGGCCCAAGAGGGATGGATTTCTTATGCCCCAAATTCTTTCTATCAACTTTTCTTATCATGCCCCAAGCATGCACAAACCTTTGATGATAACCTTGAAGATCATTCTCATATTCAAATACAAATCCTTGAATGAGAGCGTCATGGGGACCATCTCTTCGAGCATAGCTAAAATGTTGTAAGGCTAGAGAAAGGTTATAAGTGATACCTCCCCTAATACCCAAGAGCGGAGCATTAGGGAACTCCACACATCGATAAATAATAGTAATGTCTTCTTGAGATCGGGAGCACCAATGGATATCAGAATGAGAGAGCGACATCAACCTTTGAGAACATCTCAAGCCTTGCTCATTCTTTAATACTGATCGAGGAAGGTGCGAAATAAACCACCTAGATAGAAAACGCAAGCAACACATAAGAGTCCCTTGCTTCCTTAAAGTGCGAGTATGAAGAGAGTGCAAAGTGTCTCCAAGCAAGGTAGGCACATGGTTGCGGGTTAGGAAAATTTTGACGGCATTCACATCTATGAGTTGGTCAGGGTTAGAGAATAATACCAAACCATAGATTATAAGAGCAAAAACTTATTCAAAAGCTTGCAAATACATGACCTCCCAAAATAATAGAGCCTTCTCCATTAGTAATTTAGCCAAGAAGCCTTTGACCCCACTTCTTGTCTCCCAATTAGCTATAATGTCAGAACTCTTCAAATGTAAGGCCTTGGCAATAACCTCAGGTCTTGGAACTTCCTATAGATCGGTAAAGGGTATTTGATCAAGAATAGGCACTCCTATTAGTTGAGATAATTCCTCCATTAGTGGCACCAATTGATAATCAGGAAAGGTGAAATAATGATGTACATGATCAAAGAACGGAAAGAGCACCTTCAACATGTCTTCATCAAAGCTTGTGGTAGCCAGGTTGAGAAGTCGACCATATATTTTGGTGAATGGAGAATTTTTAGGAACCCTTGACGCTAACTCTTTGAGTTGAGGAGGTACCCTTACGAAGTTGACTAAAATGTTATTTCTGCGGGCGGAAGCTATATCCTACAAACCAGAACAAAGATAAATCCCTAAGTCCTTCAAATGGTTAGTGAAAATTCTTATGGCATGATGCCATGATGTTTATGAATAGATTATCACACACAAAAAAAGCACACAAGATCTTAGGTTTAGGCTTGCATGGGGTTTATAGGTAAGTACCCTCTTGAAGTTTAGTTGGTTCAACCTATCCTAACAAAAGTAGCCGGGTTCTAAGGAATCTAAATATCATTGATCTATCTTCATCGGGTATTGTTTCAGCACAAGCTTCTTTATTAGCGACCGAAATATCCCGAAAGCTCGATATCAATGAGTGTAGCATCGAGTATCAACCAACTTTAGTCTTGAACTAAAGTTGGCTATCTAACAACTTTCTAATGGCCAAGTTATTCAACTAAAGGTTCTACGGTCAGTTAGTGTTTCATGACACCACATAGTGGCCCCGTATTCTCCTTGAATGGAGTCAAGAGACACCGGTACCAACAAATGTGTCACACTAATGTAGCTATCGCTTCAACGATGTCAGTATTATGCCGCACAATCCCCACGATCTATTGCTACTTACCTAATGATGCCCCTAAAACGGGTATATGATTTTTTTACAAGAATAAACCCAAGCATAACCCACAAATATAAAGCAAAAAAATCAAGAAAGTAAAGCAATAAAGGTGATCTAGCTCTTATGGTAACCCCATTTTTAAAGTTTGTCCCCAACAGAGTCGCCAGTTCTGTAATACGGTGGGAGAACTGACTTGGGTGTTTTGCATTTTATTGTAATTGTTGCGGATAGCAAGAGTCGCCACCGACTTTTCTTTTATCCAATAAAGGAAAAGGTGAAAAGAACAGGAAAGACCTTTTGATAATTTTCTTGTGTTTATTTTGAAAGTATTTTTGACAAGTGCCTTCGTTTAGGAAAACTTTGTAAAGATTCTAGTCTCTATAAGAATGTATACAAAGTGTTGACTTTTGAAAATATTTCATGAAAGTGTTGGTGTGTTTGAAAGATGTTTGTTTTGAAATGTTCGTGAGTAAGTAACTACAAGTGTTCTACCTACTCAAAAGAAAGTATTTGTTCTTTTCCTCCTCCTTTAGATAGTGTTATCTTACCATTAGTTAGTAAGAAACCATATCATTGGATGTGAAGGGACATGTGTGGGTCATCACACAATCATAAAAGGCAACATTGTAGGATACTTTAGCAATTTATCATCAGGGACTAAGATCGTTTACCGAAGGCAACGCCGAAGAGTTATCGAGGGACTATGATCTTGTAATCGAGGGTCTTTGCTAAAGTATCCCACATTTGAAGGACATGACTGTTTTATCCGAGGAAAAAAATGTGGGTTAACCCTAGAGGTGCAAGTGTGCAAAGTGTTTTGTTTTCATTTAATTTTGTCATGAATTAGGGTTATCTAGTATTGATTTGAAGTCTTGCCATACAAACCCTAATTACTAGCAATAATATGGAAAATGATAAATTGCAGAAAATAAAAGTCCCATGCTATTACAATATTTTGGGATAGGGGATACAAATTTGCAAATGGGAATGAAAGTAATTAAAACGTAATTACTATTAAAACCAAATTCAATAATGCAAAACAAAATATACAACAATGTAGATAATGTAAAAGAAAAGAAAATTGTTTTTATGGCTTTTTTGTATGAAAAGAGTTTTAATTACCCTAATTGATTTTAAAAAAAAGTTGATTAATTAGAAACCTAAAGTCTAAGTTAATTTAATTAAAAGAGAAAATTAAAATAAAACCTAAGTCTAAATTAATTTTTAAAAAAAAGAAATTAATTTGTTAAGAAAATATTTTTTAGGTCTTTTGTTTAAAGGAAATAAAAAAAAAGTGAAATTTTTTTTTATATTAAGTATTTTAATAAAATATATTTTTTGTATAAAAAAATAATAATAAAAGAAAATAAAACAAAATAAAACAAAACAAAACAAAATAAAATAAAAATAAAATATGAAGTCAGGGGGTTTGAAAAGAAAATGGATGGTTAGAAAGTAAACAATTTTTGTGTTTAGGTCCCAAATAGCTTTTTTTTTGTTCAAGTCAGAAAATAAAATAAAATGTGATGGGCCTGCATGGTGTTAAGTAATCAAGGGGTGATGGTGAAAAAATATGATGGCCCGAGAAAGAGAAGCCCAAGCGCGCTAGCAAACAAAAAAAATAAGAAATTGAAGTGAATAATAACAAAATGTGGCACTGGGGCTCGAACCCAGGTCACAAAGGTCATATGTGCACGCTTTAACCACTGGGGATGGTGATACATCTGCTGATTTATGCACAACCAACATGATATATTATAAATGCGCTCCTGATTGTGTCATTTTCTTCTTCCTTGCACCATAACCAGAGCAACATGTTTGAATTTGTAACTTACTCATTTCTCAACCATTCCAGAAATTGTAAACATCAAACTTGTTAGAAATTTCACCACGATTTCAAATATGTAAATAACTTAAGCTATGGATTAAAGATAAACACGAATTTTGCTTGGTACCAAATCTGACCTAACTTTTTCAGGAAGTTCAAATTCAAAATTCACATCACTCAAGGAATATAAATGAAATCTAAGGGCATGGTTAGCTTCAGGGCTATGATGTGTACATTTTATGTTCACAAATCAGAGATAAATGATGCTTGTATGAAGAGATAGAAGTTCAGAAAACTCACCTTGCAGATGGAGATCGTGTTTTGAGTTTGAGCAGACTTCAAGGTGTTTTAATGATCTAGTTAGCTTCACCGAACCTCCAGGAAGCTATTTCAATAGTTACTTTGAGCTGAGAGTTCCTGAATCGTGTTGGAGAAGTCAAAGTACAAGGTGCTGTTTTTGAAAATGGAGGTGTTACAGTTCCAAAACAAAGATACGGATGAGTTATATTTGATGTAAGGAAGCTTTAGGATTGATTTTGAGAAGAAACACACGAGTATATTATGAGGTGGAAGTTTTTGGGCAGAAATTGGCAAGTTATGGAAGTTTGAATGCACTTCTGGTTTGAGGGAGTTTTAGGGAGTTTTCAGGCTTGCAAATTTGTGTCCTTGGCTTGTAAACAAGGTCTCAATTTATAGGAAAAGGTTTGAGGACTCGAGATGGTCAGAAAACAAAAATCACATGTTATGGATTTTTAACTTGTTTTTGAAGAAAGCTTGAAGAACATTGTTTCAAGGTGAAGTACCATGCCCTCTAGGGTGGCTAGACACTTTAAACATGTTTCTTCTGATTGTTTATGTTGAGTGTGATCAGAATAAATAAGTTAGAGGCTCAAGAAATTGACTTTGTGATTAAAGTGAACTTTTCCAAAATGGAAGTGTGACCTTTCTTCCCTAAATGGAAAATCAACTTGGACAAAGCTTGAATCACTTGGACAATTGATCAATCAATTATGTAAATATTAAATTCACGAGTGATTTTCAAGTTAGAAGTCTGCAAAACAATATTTATGCAGCATTGTTGGAGATTTGGTCAAGTGTTCATCATGAAAATGACTTGTAATTTAAGAATGGATGCTCAACTTCTAGTCTTTGATTCTCTTAGATCAATAATGATCTCTTCAAGTTCTTAGACATTTTGGAAATCTTGTAAAATTATCTACAACCTTCATGTTAACCATTTTGGCTAAATCATCTTGGATCTAGGTGAAAATTGGCCAAGAAGTTAGGTCAAAAATCTGCCTAAACTTGTCAAAATTTTCACCAAGTGTTTTATGAAAAATGTCACGACTTCATGGGCTTATATCTTCAAATATAAGCATTTTTGGACATCAACCTTCTAATACAAAGTTGTAAAATTCATCAAGATCTACAACTTTCATGTTGAAAGTTTTCTTTGAATCATCTTGCATCTTGGTGAAAAAGGGTCATGAAGTAATGAATTTATCAAGTATAAAGTGTACTTAGAAAATTTTCTAAGTCTTGAAACTTTGAATTTTTATGGACTTTCTTGATTTTCTTGATTCTTGTTGACCAAGTTTGATATTTTTGAGTATCTTGATGAATCTTGATCTTTGAAACTCAATGTTGACCAAAAAGTCAAAGTTTGAATCTTTGTGTATCAATTGACTTTTTATCAGTTGACCAAATTTCATCTATCAATAGTTTGATCTTGAGAAATGATTTGAACCATGAAATTAGGTCAATATATTGTCCTTGAACCCTTAAGATTATGCTTCAAGTCATTAGGTCATGTATTAGGTCAAAAGTCAAAAATCAGTCATTCTCAGTCAAAACCCTAATTTTGACCATTTTGCCCCTTTGATGATTTGAACACTTTCTTGAGGAATTATGATCCAAGCTTGATCAATTGATGAATATGACTTCAAAATGTTGATACTGGCCAAAACAATCTTGAAGTTTGACTGTAACTTGACCACAATTGACTTTTTACCCAATAAAGCTGATTTTCAATCATCTGATCAATTGACTGAGGAAAATTGTGATCTAAGACTTGAAACTTGGCATGAGTATTCTTGGAGGTCTATAATGAACCATGAAATTCATTTTAGGAATTAAAACTCCAATTTTCCTTGTGAAAATCAAAACCCTAATTTGGGGTCTCAATGCTTAAGAGGGGATTTGACCTAGTCAACACTTGTGCAAACTTGAGCTATTGAAGATATTCTATGAGAAATGTCTTGAGAAAAGAGAGGGAAAATTTTAGGGTAAACTATCTACCCCTGTTCAATCTTCTTAAACCTAAAGAGTTAGATTGGCGTGTTCGCCATTCGTAACTTGAAGGTGGAAGATGATTCAACACTAAAGTGCCCAGAAATTTGCACTCGTTTGTGTATGAAGTGATGTTGTTAGTTGATTATATCAGGAATGGGTTTAGAGATGCCATTTGGAGAGGTGACGGAGATGGGCTTGGCGATGCCATCCAGAGATAATGAGTCTACACTTGACCGAATCTAAGGAGTGCTTTCCAAGATGATCCTCTAGGAAAGGTGTTTGAGTAGCTGCTTATCATATAATAGTTGACTCGTCCTATTTAGGGAATTGATCTATGATCAGCTTGGTGGTAAACCTGTCTCGTTTTGGGAGTTCATATCACTTGGTGGTAAATATAGTCGCCCCGTCTTGTTTCGGGAACTGATCTTTATCTGACCAAAGAGAAAGAAATATAGTTTTTCCGTCCTGTTTCGGGAGTTAATCTTCAATACGTTCATGTAGATATTCGCCTCATCCTGTTTTGAGAATTGATCTACAATCAGCTTGTTCTTCACATATAGTTACCATGGCTTGTTTCAAGAATTAATCTGGAACCTGTTTTTTGTTAGTCATAGAGATAGTTGCCCCGACTTGTTTCAGGAATTAACCTCTGACCTGGTCATATAGATAGTTGTCCTGTCTTGTTTCAGGTACTAAACTGTAATTTGTTTTTCACAGATAGTTGTCCTGTCTTGTTTCAGGTATTAATCTATGGTTGGTCCTTCAGATAGTTATCCTGTCTTGTTTCAAGTAGTAATCTAGAACCCATTTTTTGTTGGTCATAGAGATAGTTGCCCTGGCTTGATTCAGGAATTAATCTCTGACCTATTTGAGAAATGTTGATGATACTTTTTTGGTTGATAACTTTTACCCGAAAAGATAAAGAGTTAGTTGTATGCAATGTCGTGATGTATGAAATGTACTGCATAATGATGTTCTCAAAATCAATGAGATTGTGCTATATGCATTTTTTATGAATATGCTATGATGTATGAAAGTGAAATTTTTGTCAAGGAAAAATGACTCCTCGACTGTTACTGGGGATGAAGAATATGTGTGTCTTTAACTTTGTCTAGAATACTTCTGCTGGGGATTCCTGTTTGCTTTGTTTGAGGAAAACTCCGCTAGGGATGTTGATCTCCGCTTGGGGAGTAGAAATTTAGGTACCTTGGTTGTCTGTTGCTTTGCTGGGGAATTTAGTTCTTATATCCTGACTAGGGATAAAAGAGATAGTTAAAACTTACGACTTGTATGGGGAAGAGGAGTTTTGTCAGTGAGTTGTAGTAATCTGAGAAATAGACTTAAGTTGGTGAATTTGTAGGTTATTAGGGAAATCAACCCTGTCGAAGAAAGCGTTTTGGCGACCTTACTGGGGAAATTAATTCTTCTAGGGAAGAACTTTGCAAGGTTTCTCTTTCAGTTTTGCAAGGCCGAACTCGATCGAGGAAGATAATTTTCAAGAGATATTCTTGATTGGAACTGTGAAAGGAAATTGAGGTGAATATAAGAATTTACTCTGCGGGGATTTATGGATAATATGAGTGTTATCCTGGCTCCTAGAGTAAGTACTTATTCCTGTTCTTATGCATATATTTGTTAATAGTTAATCATGTTCATATGCACATGTTCATTCAATTTTAGTCATTGGACGTTTTTTGCAATCAAAAAAATTTTTTGCACTTCAAAGTATATTTGTATTGATAATTTGCCTATAAACAGACGTTTTTGTACAAAGAGACGAAAATCCTAGCAAGAGGAAGTCGTCGTGAAATAAAAATAATACAAAGTGAAAATACATATAGCCATGTGGAAGTGATCTCATTGGGTTCCAACTTTGCTATTACCTCTATGTCTTCGAACATCATCCCTTGCCATCGGAGGAAGTGGATTGAACTGATCTTGTACCATTTAAACTTTCAACTTTGGTAATAAAGTTGGCTGTAGTGATCCAACGAGACATAGTCGTACGCTTTTAATCCTAAAATTTTGCCTGGACCTCCCTTTTGGGTTTTTGGCCCAACAGGATACCCTTTTTTCTCAAGCCTCCCTTTCAGGTTTTTGACTTACCGAGTGTACAATCTTTTGTATATATCCCTAATTTTTGCCCGAATCTTTTTGGTTATCCGGGATGCCCTTATTTTGCATAGGTATGGCAACCTAGCGGGTCATTCTTATGCATAGTATTTTTTGACTATGTCTATGTTCACAGGGTGTGGGAAATATTCATCGTCCATAGTGGTTAGCATCATAGCATCGCTAGAGAATACTTTCTTGACCACAAATGGCCCTTCATATGTGGGAGTCCATTTGCCCCTGGGATCGCCTTGTGGCAAAATGATGCGCTTTATTACCAAGTCACCAATATGATATGCTCGAGGCTCGATCTTCTTGTTGAAAGCCTTGATCACACGCCTTTGATACATTTGACCATGACAGATAGCAGTCAGCCTCTTTTCATCAATAAAATTCAACTGATCCAACCTAGTCTGAATCCATTCTTGCTCGCCTAAGACCGCTTCTTTCATAATCCTTAAGGAAGGAATCTGAACTTCGACAGGCAGGACGACTTCCATGCCATAGAATGAAGAGAATAGGGTTTCCCCAGTTGATGTTCGTGCCGAGGTACGGTAGCCATGAAGAGAAAATGGTAGCATCTCATCCCAATCTTTATAGGTTACCACCATCTTTTACATAATCTTCTTTATGTTCTTGTTGGCAGCTACCACTGCACCATTCATCTTAGGTCTGTACGGAGAAGAATTATGATGCTTAATCTTGAACTGTGTGCAAAGTCCAGTGATCATGGAATTATTGAGGTTGGTTCCGTTATCGATAATGATCCTTTTGGGGATGTCATATCGACAGAAGAGGTTATGCTTGATAACACAGGCTATAACATTCTTGGTAACTGAGGAAAATAAAGCTGCTTCAACCCATTTAGTGAAGTAGTCAATAGCGACGAGGATGAAACGATGTCCATTAGAGGCAGTGGGCTTGATTTCTCTGATCATGTCAATTCCCCACATTGCAAATGGCCAAGGAGCATTCATGAGATTTAACAGTATTGGAGGCACATGAACCTTATCAGCATAGATCTAGCACTTATGGCAAGTCCTCGAATGGTGGTGACAATCAGTTTCCATAGTCTCAAATAGTAACCAGCCCTTAGAATCTTCTTGGCCATAGTGTTTCCACTAGAGTGAGTTTCAAAGATACCTTCATGCATATCCTCCATGATCTTCTCCGCTTCCTTCTTGTCCATACAACGGAGCAGAGTCGAATCATGGTTGCACTTGTACAAAATCCCATTTCTTAGGAAGAACTTGGATGAGAATCTCCATAGGAATTTCTTATGGTTGATTGAAGCTCCCTCAGGACATTCTTATGCTCCAAAGTACCTTTTCACTTCATGGAACCAAGGCTTCTCCTTGTCAGTGTCAATTTCACAACAGTGCGCCGGTTCGCCGAATCTTTCGATAGTAATTTTGGGAGCTTCGTTGTCCCAATTGACCTTGGACATAGATGACATAGTCGCTAAGACATCTGCCAATTGATTTTATTCCCTCGTGATATGCTAAAACGTGACCTCTTAAAAATATGGGATCAGGGTTAGCACAAGCTCTTTATAAGGGATCAGGGTTGGATGTTTGGTATCCCACTCTCCTTTAACTTGATTGATCACTAGGGCCGAATCTCCGTATACGCTTTAGAATTTGATTCTTAGGTCAATGGCAGCCTTAAGGCCCAAGATGCAAGCTTCATACTCATCCATGTTGTTGGTACAGTCGAAGCAAAGTATGGCAGTGAAAGGTGTATGAAAACCTTAGGAAGAAATGATCACAACACCAATTCCGTTACCTAGTGCATTGGAAGCTCCATCAAAAACCATAGTCCATCGGGATCGTTGTTCAGGTCCTTCATACGGTCCAGGCTTTTCACAGTCGGTTATCAGCATGATATTCTCGTCTGGGAATTCAAAGTTCATCGATTGGTAGTCATCAACAGCTTGATGCGCCAAATGATCTGCTAGTACACTTCCTTTGATTGCTTTTTGTGTAGTGTATTGGATGTCATATTCAGTAAAAATCATTGTCCATTTGGCTATTCATCCAGAGAGAGCTGGATTCTAGAAGATGTACTTGATGGGATCCATCTTAGAGATCAAGAGAGTAGTATGAGTCAACATATAATGTCTTAGTCAGCGAGCAGCCCATCCAAAGTGCAGCAAGTTTTATCGAGCAGTGAATATCTAGTTTCACAGTCGGTAAAATTTTTTCTAAGGTAGTATATCGCATTCTCTTTTCGACCAGACTCGTCATGTTGGCCCAACACACACCCCATTGAATTCTCTAATACAGTCAAGTACATAATCAGAGGTCTTCCTTCAAATGGAGGCATTAGGATTGGAGGTTCTTGTAGATACTCCTTGATCTTTGCAAAAGTCATTTGGAAGTCTTCATTCCATCTGACTACTTGATCTTTCTTCAATAGTTTGAAGATTCGCTCACAAGTAGCAGTTAAGTGAGAGATGAATCGGGCAATATAGTTGAGTCGACCTAAGAAACCCCTGACCTCCTTCTCAGTACATGGAGCTGGAATTTCTTGTATGGCTTTGACTATTGTAAGATCGACTTCAATACCTTTTCCACTGACGATGAACCCTAGGAGTTTTCCAGACCTCACCCCAAAGGTGCATTTGTTGGGATTCAACCTCAGTTTATATTTCTCCAGCCTTTCAAATAGCTTGTGCAAATGATCAAGGTGTTCTTCCTCAGTTTGCAATCTTGCAATCATGTCATCAACATAAACTTCTATCTCATGATGGATCATGTCATGAAATAGAGCTACCATAGCCTATTGATAAGTCGCGCCTGCATTCTTTATTCCAAACGACATGACCTTATAGCAGAAGGTGCCCCACTATGTAACAAAAGTGGTTTTCTCCATGTCTTCAGGTGCCATTTTGATTTGGTTGTAACCAAAGAAGCCATCCATGAAGGAGAAAACTTTGTGTTGAGCAGTGTTGTCAACCAAGACATCGATATATTGTAGAGGTAAGTAATCTTTGGGGATTACCATATTTAAATCCCTATAATTCACACACATACGGACCTTTCCATCTTTCTTCGGCACTGGAACAACATCTTCAACCCATTGGGGATATGATGTTACTGCCAGGAAACCTACATTGAACTATTTCATTACCTCAACTTTGATCTTTTCAGACATATATGGCCGCATGCGACAAACCTTTTACTTGATCGGAGGACAACCTTCTTTCATTGGTAGACAATGAACTATGATATCGGTATTAAGCCCCAACATATCTTCGTATGACCAAGCAAACACCTCAACATAGTCATGCAACATCTGAACCAATCTTCCCTTGACACTGTCTTCCAGGTTAGCGTCAATCTTGACTTCTTTCTTATCTTCCTCAGTACCAAAGTTTATCACTTCAACTGGTTCCTTGTGCGATTGAATGGCCTTTTCCTCTTGTATCAGGAGTTTGGCGATTTCCCCAGGTATTTCACAATCTTCTTCACCTTCGTCTTTGGCTTGATAAATTGGATTTTCAAAGTCATAGATGGCAATAGCAAGACCGTTGTAACCGAGATCCGGAGTGGACATGGATCTGCAAATGTGTGTGTGTGTGCATGTAAGGTCACATGGCTATTTGAAAATGCAGTAAAGTGAAAGAAAGACAAAGAGCGCAAAATATGAATGCAAAATAGTCCAATGTTTTTCATTAAAATGAGCATATGGCATATGAAAAGTATAGACCCTTAAAAAATGGACCATTGTGCCCAGGATAAGGCACATGGTTTAAAGTCATTGTTTTAATGGAAATTACAGACAATTTTCTCAAAGTAATAAAAATAGGAAATGGCAATTACTCCTGGCTGAAATAGATTTATATGAAGTCCTTGGTCTGCCAGTAGTTGAGTCCTCCATCAGCAGTTGGGTAGATCCAGTTGTCCCAGTCACCATCACTGTCAGAGTCTCCAAGAGCATTAACTTCATTGTTGCTAATACGGAGAGGCGGTTTCCCTGTATGAGCACGTTGAACCTGTTTTTGAACCTTGGAAGTGAAGCCAAACCCAAACTTGTCTGACTTGTATGGGATATCAAGAAGTTATCCCTAAATGGTGTAACTTCCGCCTTCAACTACGGCACGAGCATCTTTGAGAGAGGCAATCCCTTGTGTATCTTTAGCAGCTTTGGGAGTGGTAGGAGTAGTCTTGGAAACATCAATCATTGGAGGGACCACTTCAAAAGCTTGACAAGGAGTCTCAATGAGTTTTCCATCCATTTCAACATATTTGAATGAATTCAAATGACTGGTCATAAACTCTTCCTCCCACAGACGGTGACAATTTTCCCTTTGACCGGGTACTTCAGCTTTTGATGTAGTATGGATGTAACCGTATGAATATGCAGGCGTTCGAGTAGGCAAGAATAAGTCGGGCGGATATCCATCACAAAGAATGTTGAGTTGAAGACTTGAGACCCAACCTTGATAAAGAGATCAACCTCTCCATCGACCATTCTCTTTGATATGTCAAAAGCTCTCACCACGATGTCACTAGGTTTCAGTACTAAACCTTCACAGTCCAACCTATCTAGAGCACCTTTTGGTAAGACATTTAGGGAGGACCCAATATCCACTAACACATGTGATAAAGTGGTGCCTTTAAACTCAATGAAAACATGCAGAGCTTTGTTGTGATTCTTCCCCGTTGGGGTTAAATCTGCGTCCGAAAATCCCATTGTCAGCAGTCAGGCTTGCTATACAGTTTTTAAATTGGTCAGCTGTAGTTTCTTGTGGGACATGTGCATTTTTCAGGAATTTTAACAGGGCTTGGGCACGTGCCTCAGAGCATAGCAACAAAGACAACATGGAAATATTCGAGAGTGTCTTCCCCAACTGTTCCACTATCTTGTAGTCACTTTTTCAGATAATTTTTAAAATCTCCTCCATCTCTTGGGTAGATGGATCCTCAACTGCAATATCTTTTGCGGGCTCCTTCGTCCGGTCATGCTCAGTCATTTTTCCTTTCCTCGAGTATCACCAATAGGTTTAAAAACAGTAATACGAATGGGTGTAGTAGTGGTTGTCGGAGGTGAGATCTTTGGTGAGAAGATCTTCCCGTCCTAGTAACTTTACTTGATCCAACAATGTTTGTAACTTCAGCAATTTCATCGTTAGCAATCCATCGATCTTATTTGAAGCCATGGTAATACACTTCCACCCCATAGTTCCAGGGCACCGCTTTGTCAGAAGAGTAGGGGACTGGCCCCAATGTGGTGATAATTAGTGGAGCTATCCTTAATTTAGAGGGGATCCTTATAGGGCCTTTGGAGGTGATCCTAATAGGAGTGTTTGAAATAGTAATGATGGACACGTCTTCAAACTCTTGAGATACACTTTCAGTCAAACTTTTCACAGGTGGAGTTTTCTCAAATAGAATTTCATGGCTTTCGATTAGGCGTTGGACACCTTTTTTCAGCCATATACACCCATTAGTTTGTGCAACATAGTGCTACCAGTCTTCAAGGAAGCCTGGAAATACCCCGGATTTCAAAAAATTCTTTTTAACAGTGTTCAAAGGAGTGGTCAAATCGTTAATGGAGGAAACAAAAGGGGCATCTTCAATAGAATTGACACCCTTACCATGACTGGGCATGGGTGCGGTGATCACATTGGGAGTTGGAGGAGAGTCGAATTCAATTGTCTTGTTATTAATCAGGTCTTAGATTTTGTTCTTTAATGCCCAACAATCATTGGTATGATGTCCGAGACTATTTGAATGGTAAGCACATTTTGCATTGGGATTATATTCCGGGGAGGTTGTGTTAGGACTAGTAGGGGGATCTCGTAATGTCACCAGATCAACTTTTAATAGGTGTTGTAAAGCTTGGGATAATTGCATATTGATTCTAGTAAATTGTCTTCTCGGGGCATCCGGTCTCTGTTATTTGTTTTTTTGGCGTGGTTGTTGACTTGGAGTTGGGCTGGAAATCAATACTACCCCTACAGAATGATGGCAATCATTCTTAATACGACTTCTTGATCCATACACGTCACTAGTCTTTTTTTTACCAATAAATGGTTTTTTCACAGCATTAGAAATGGAGGCCATTGGTATCTTCCCACTTTTAATTCCACTCTCAACCCTCTCGCCAGTCGAGATAAATTTAGTAAACCCAGATGATGAACTTCCAATCAGTAAGTTGAAGAAAGGACAAGTCAGTGTTCCCATAAACATGTCTACCAATTCTCTATCAATTAAAGGTGGTTGCACCCTGCCAGCCAAGTATCTCCATTTTTTGCGTATTCTTTGAAACCCTCATTTGAACCCATGGTCATGTCTTATAGTTGCATCCGAGTTGGTGCAAGATCAGCGTTATATTGATATTGGCGGTAAAAGGTAGTAGCCAAATCCTCCCAAGTATGGATATTATCCCCTTCTAATTGGTATAACCACTCCAACTGTGTTCCTAATAGACTCTCTTAGAAAAGTGCACCCATATTTTCCTATCAGCGGTGTGCGGCTGAATATTACAAACATATGATCTTAGATGAAGCTTCGGACATGAGACACCATCATACTTGGCGAAGATAGGGATTTTGAATTTGTGGGGGATGACTAACCTAGGTACCGAACCCAAGTCTCCAAAGTCTAAACCAAGCACAACTTGGATCTCCACATCCTTTAGTTTGTCTTCTAGCTGCTTGTATTTGTCATCGGCAATTGGGTATTGCTCATCAGAATAATCCTCGTCTTCAGAGATTTGATTGTTTCCACCCCCAACACGTGTGCTTTTAGCATCTTCATTTTGATTATCATCCTCCTCGGAGGAGTCCTCTTGAATTTGAACTTGTTGGACAGGGCCTTTGAACCTCTTCCCCATGTTGATCACAACTTTCTTCTTCGTCTTTTCCTTCGTGACGAGGAGCGTCATCATTTCTTGTTGACCTTTTGCCAAGTTGAGCAGAGTCTTTTGGAATTGAGTGTGTTGAGTCTGCAAGTCCTTGACGGTTTGCTCGAGATCTATCTTATACTGAAATAAACAATAGAAAGATGAGGAAACCTGTGTCAGAGAACCTTCTTATGGTATGATGCATGTTATGCAGATGCCGTGTTTTCAAGGACTTTAAGGAATTTAAGTTTGCTAGGCAAAAAGAAAAAGAAAAACATCAATTGCATTAATAAGTTCCAGAATTACAAACGCTTCTTGGGCTTACAATGGAAAAAGAAAAAAGATCTTAAAGAGACGGCAAAATAAACTCCTAAAATAAAAAGACTCAAGTCTCCCACGAACGCATCCTCTTTGGTGCAATGTATGCATTCAGGCTTCACTCCTCGTGAAGTTGCCTTGTGAACTCCAACACTTTCTTCTCTCTTGCATAAAATTTAACTTCAAAGGTATCTCCTCCCCCCTTAATTTGAATTCACGATCTCTACAATTTCTCCAGGTCGGTAGGCATGTTAGGATGGAGGATGGTATGAGGAACATCCCCTTCCGCCACAGGCTCCATAATTATTGGTAGAATAGCGGGATATGGCATCATAAGACTTTGAGCACAAGCTCGTACCCACTTGAGATAAGGCTCAAGAGGGATGTAATTCTTATGCCCCAAAGTATTGCTACCAACTTTACTTATCTTGCCCCAAGCATGCACAAACCTTTTATGATAACCTTAAACATCATTCTCATAGTCGAATATATCTCCTTGAATGAGCGCGTCATGGGGACCATATCTTCGAGCATAGCCAAACTGTCATAAGGATAGAGAAGGGTTATAAGTGATACCTCCCCTAATGCCCAAGGGTGGAACATCATGGAACTCCCCACAACGATAAATGATAGTAATGTCTTCTTGAGATCGAGAGCACAAATGGATATCAGAATGAGTGAGCGACATCAACCTTTGAGACCATCTCAAGCCTTGCTCATTCTTTAATGTTGATCGAGGAGGGTAAGAAATAAACCACATAGATAGAAAAGGCAAGCAACACATTAGAGTCCCTCACTTCCTTAAAGTGCGAGTTATAAGAGAGTGCAAAATGTCTTCAAGCAAGTTACGCACAAGGTTGCGGGTAAGGAAAATTTTGATGGCATTCACATCTATGAGTTGGTCAGGGTTAGGGAACAGTACCAAACCATAGATTAGAAGAGCCAAAACTTCTTCAAAACCTTGTAAATCCATGAACCCCCAAAATAATAGAGCCTTCTACATCAGGAATTGAGCCAAGAAGCCTTTAACCCCACTTCTTATCTCCCAATTATCTATAATGTCAGAACTCTTCAAATGTAAGGCCTTGGAAATAACCTCAGGTCTTGGAACTTCCTCTAGATCGGTGAAGGGTACTTGATCAAGAATACGCACTCCTAGTAGTTGAGAGAATTCCTCCATTGTAGGCACCAATTAATAATCAGGAAAGGTGAAATAATGATGTACGGGATGAAAGAACTGAAAGAGCACCTTCAACATGTCTTCATCAAAGCTTGAGGTAGCCAGGTTGAGAAGTCGACCATATCTTTTGGTGAATGGAGAATTTTCAAGAACCCTTGACGCTAACTCTTTGAGTTGAGGTGGTACCCTTACGAAGTTGATTCAGATGATAGTTTTGCGGGTGGAAGCCATATCCTACAAAACAGAACAAAGATAAATCCCCAAGTCCTTGAAATGGTTAGTGAAAATGCTTATGGCATGATGTCATGATGTTTATGAACAAATAATCACACACAAACAAAGAACACAAGATCTTAGGTTTAGGCTTGCATGGGGTTTATAGGTAAGTACCATCTTGAATTTTAGTTGGTTTAACCTGTCCTAACAAAAGTAACCGAGTTCTTAGGAATCTCAATATCACTAATCTTTCTTCATCGGGCATTGTTTCAGCACTAGCTTCTTTATTAGCAATCGAAATATCCTGAAAGTCCGATCTCAATGAGTATAGCATTGAGTATCAACCAACTTTAGTCTTGCACTAAAGCCGATTATCTCACTACTTTCTAATGGCCAAGTTGTTCAACTAAAGGTTCTACAGTCAGTTAGTGCTTCATGACACCATACAGCAGCCCCGTATTCTCCTTGACTGGACTCAAGGGAAAACGGTACCAACAAATGTTTCACACTAACATAGCCATCTCTTTAACCGTACATTATTATGCCGCAAGTCCCCACGATCTATTTCTACTTACCTAATGATGCCCCCAAATCTGGGTATAGGATTTTTTTACAAGAATAACCCACAAATATAAAGCAAACAAATCAAGCAAGTAAAGTAATAAAGGTGATCTAGATCTTAATGTAACCCTACTTTTAAAGTTTGTCTCCAATAGTGTCGCCAATTCTATAATATGGTGAGAGAACTGACTTGGATATTTTGTGTTTTATTGCAGTTGTTGCGGATAGCAAGAGTCACCAATGACTTTTCTTTTATCTAATAAAGGAAAAGGTGAAAAGAACAGGAAAGACCTTTTGAGAATTTTCTTGAGTTCGGGAGGTAGGTTATGAAAAGGGAAGATATTAGCATACTTTTCATTCATAGTTATCTACGGGCTCTCAGTTGATATCTCACTTTTGAAAATGCTTTGTAAAATGTGTTTATGTTTGTTTTGAAAGTATTTTTTAAAAGTGCCTTCGTTTAGAGAAACTTTGTAATGATTCTTGTCTCTATAAGAATGTATACAAAGTGTTAACTTTTGAAAATATTTCATGAAAGTGTTGGTGTGTTTGAAAGATGTTTGTTTTGAAATGTTCATGAGCAAGCAACTACAAGCATTCTACCTACTCAAAAGAAATTCTTTGTTCTTTTCCTCCTCCTTTAGATAGTGTTATCTTACCATTAGTTAGTAAGAAACCATATCATTGAATGTGAAGGGACAAGCGTGGGTCATCACACAGTCATAGAAGGTAACATTGTAGGATACTTTAGCAATTTGTCGTCAGGGACTAAGATCGTTTACCGAAGGCAACGCCGAAGGTTCATCGAGGGACTACGATCTTGTAATCGAGGGTCTTTGCTAAAGTCTCCCATGTTTGAGGGACATGACTGTTTTATCCAAGGAAACAAGTGTGGGTTAACCCTAGAGGTGAAAGTGTGCAAAGTGCTTTGTTTTTATTTAATTTTTTCTTGAATTAGGGTTATCTAGTATTGATTTTAAGTCTTGCCATACAAACCCTAATTACTAGCAATAATATGGAAAGCGATAAATTTCGGAAAATAAAATTCCTACGTCATTAAAATATTTTGGGATAGGGGATACAAATTTGCAAATGGGGATGAAAACAATTAAAACCTAATTACTATTACAACCAAATTGAATAATGCAAAACAAAATATACAAGAATGTAAAGATAATGTAAAAGAAAAGAAAATTGTTTTTATGGCTTTTTTGTAAGAAAAGAGTTTTAATTACCCTAATTGATTTGAAAAAAAGTTGATTAATTAGAAACCTAAAGTCTAAGTTAATTTAATTAAAAGAGAAAATTAAAATAAAACCTAAGTCTAAATTAATTTTTTTTAAAAAGAAATTAATTTGTTAAGAAAATATTTTTTAGGTCTTTTGTTTGAAGGAAATAAAAACAAAGTGATAATAAAATAATAATTTTATATTTTAAGTATTTTAATAAAATATATTTTATTGTATAAAAAAATAATAAAGGAAAACAAAACAAAACAAAATAAAATAAAAAATAAAATATGAAGTCAGGGGGTTTGAAAAGAAAATGAGTGGTTAGAAAGTAAAACAATTTTTGTGTTTAGGGCCCAAACAACTTTTTTTTATTCAAGTCATAAAATAAAACAAAATAAAATAAAATAAAATGTGATGGGCCTTCGTGGTGTTAAGTAATCAAGAGGTGATGGTGAGAAAAATATGATGTCCCAAGAAAGAGAAGCCCAGAGGCGCTAGCAAACAAAAAAAGAATCTTAAATTGAAGTGAAAAATAACAAAATATGGCACTAGGGCTCGGACCCATGTCACAAAACGCGCTCCTGACTGTGTAATGTTCTTCTTCCTTGCGCCATAACCATATCAACATGTTTGAATTTGTAACTTACTCATTTCTCAACCATTCCAGAAATTGTAAACATCAAACTTGTTAGAAATTTCACCAGGATTTCAAATATGTAAATAACTTAAGCTATGGGTTAAAGATGAACACAAATTTTGCTTGGTACCAAATCTGACCTAATTTTTTCAGGAATTTCAAACTCAAAATTCACATTACTCAAGCAATATAAATGAAATCTAAGGGCATGGTTAGCTTCAGGGCTATAATGTCTACATTTTATGTTCACAAATCAAAGATAAATGATGCTTGTATGAAGAGATAGAAGTTCAGAAAACTCACCTTGCAGATGGAGATCGTGTTTTGAGTTTGAGCATACTTCAAGGTGTTGTAATGATCTAGTTAGCTTCACTGAAACTCCAAGAAGCTATTTCAATAGTAACTTTGAGCCGAGAGTTCCTAAATCATGCTGGAGATATCAAAGTGCAAGGTGTTGTTTTTGAAAATAGAGGATGGTGATGGAGGTGTTACAAGTCCAAAACAGGGATGAGGATGAGTTATATTTGATGTAAGGAAGCTTTAGGATTGATTTGGAGAAGAAACGCACGAGTGGATTATGAGGTGGAAGTTTTTGCGAAAAAATGACAAATTATGGAAGTTTGAATGCAATTCTGGTTTGTGGGAGTTTTAGGGAGTTTTCAGGGTTGCAAATTCATGTCCTTGGCTTTTAAACAATGTCTCAATTTATAGGAAAAGGTTTGAGGACTTGAGATGGTCAGAAAACAAAAATCACATGTTATGGATTTTTAACTTGTTTTTGAAGCAAGCTTGAAGAACATGGTTTCAAGGTGAAGTACCATGCCCTCTAGGGTGGATAGACACTTTAAACATGTTTCTTCTGATTGTTTATGTTGAGTGTGATCAGAACAAACAAGTTAGAGGCTCAAGAAATTAACTTTGTGATTATAGTGAACTTTTCCAAAATGAACCTTTCTTCCCTAAATGGAAAATCAACTTGGACAAAGCTTGAATCACTTGGATAATTGATCAATCATATGTGTAAACATTAAGTTAAGGAGTGATTTGCAAGTTAGAAGCCTGCAAAACAAGATTTATGCAGCATGATTGGAGATTTAGTCAAGTGTTCATCATGAAAATGACTTGTAATTCAAGAATGGATGCTCAACTTCTTATCTTCGATTATCTTAGCTCAAGCATGATCTCTTCAAGTTCTTGGACATTTTAGAATGCTTGGAACATTATCTGCAACCTTCATGTTGACCATTTTGGCTAAATAATCTTAGATTTAGGTGAAAATTGGCCAAGAAGTTAGGTAAAAAATATGCCTAAACTTGTCAAAATTTTCACTAAGTGTTTTATGAAAAATGCCATGACTTCATGGGCTTATATCTTCAAATCTAAGAATGTTTTGGACATAAACCCTCTAATATAAATTTGTATAATTCATCAATATCTACAACTTTAATGTTGAAATTTCTCTTTGAATCATCTTGCATCTTGGTGAAAAGGATCACGAAGTAATGAATTTATCAAGTATAAAGTGTACTTAGAAAATTTTCTAAGTCTTAAAAACTTTGACATTTTGTGGACTTTCTTGAGTTTCTTGATTATTGTTGACCAAGTTTGATATTTTTAAGTACCTTTATGAATCTTGATCTTTGAAACTCAATGTTGACCAAAAAGTCAAAGTTTTACTTTTGGTGTATCAATTGACTTTTCATCAGTTGACCGAATTTCATCTATCAATTGTTTGATCTTGAGAAATGATTTGAACCATGAAATTATGTCAATATATTGTCCTTGAACCCTTAAGATTATGCTTCAAGTCATTAGGTCAAAAGTCAAAAATCAGTCATTCTCAGTCAAAAACCTAATTTGACCATTTTGCCCCTTTGATTATTTGAACACTTTTCTTGAGGAATTATGATACAAGCTTGATCAATTGATGAATATGAATACAAAATGTTGATATTGGCCAAAAAATATTGAAGTTTGACTGTAACTTGACCACAATTGACTTTTTACCCAATACAACTGATATTTAGTCATCTGATCAATTGACTGAAGAAAATTGTGATCCAAGACTTGAAACTTGGCATGAGTATTCTTGGAGGTATATAATAAACCATAAAATTCATTTTAGGAATTAGAAATCAAATTGTCCTTGTGAAAATCAATACCCTAATTTGGGGTCCTAGTGCTTAAGAGGTGATTTGACCTAGTCAACACTTGTGTAAACTTGAGCTATTGAAGATATTTTATGAGAAATGTCTTGAGAAAAGAGAGGGTAAATTTTGGGGTACAACACACATATTGATGTCTTGGTTGACAACACTTCTTAACAAAAGGTATTCCCCTTCATGGATGGCTTCTCGGGTTACAACCAAATTAAAATGGCGCCCGAAGACATAAAGAAGACTACTTTTATCACAAAGTGGGGCACCTTCTGTTATAAAGTCATGCCTTTTAGGATGAAGAACGCATATGAAACTTATCAATGGGCCATGGTGGCTTTATTTCGTGACATGATTCATCATGAAATAGAAGTCTATGTGGATAACATGATAGCGAGATCACAAACTGAGGAAGAGCACCTTGTTCATTTGCGGAAACTGTTTGACAGAATGAAGAAATACAAGCAGAATCCCAACAAATGCACCTTTGGGGTAAGATCTGGAAAGCTACCAGGCTTCATTGTCATTGGAAAAGGAATTCAAGTCGATCCTGTAAAAGTCAAAGATATCCAAGAAATGCCAGATCCCTATACTAAGAAGGAGGTCAGAGGTTTCTTGGGACAATTCAACTACATTGCCCGATTCATCTCTCACTTGACTGCTACTTATGAGCTAATCTTCAAGCTGCTGAAGAAAGATCATATAGTAAAACGGAATGAAGACTGCCAAATATATTTTGACAATATTAGAGAGTACCTTCAAGAGTCTTCAATCTTGATGCCACTAGTTGAAGGAAGACCTCTGATCATGTACTTAACCGTGTTAGAGAATTTAATGGGGTGTGTGCTGGGGAAACATGACAAGTCTGGTCAAAAAGAGCATGCAATATACTACCTTAGCAAAAAGTTTACCAATTGTGAAACAAGATATTCACTGCTCGAGAAAAATTGATGCGCTTTGGCATGGGATGCTCGCTGAATAAGACAATATATGTTGACTCATACCACTCTATTAATCTCTAAGATGGATCCCATCAAGTATATCTTTGAGAAGCCAGCTCTCTCTGGAAGGATATTCCGATGGCAAATGATCTTAACTGAATACGACATCCAGTACACTACTGAAAAAGAAATCAAAGGAAGTATGTTGGTAGATCATTTGGCGCATCAAGCTGTGGATGACTACCAATCCATGAACTTTGAATTCCCAAACAAAAATATCATGTTGATTACGGATTATGAAAAGCCTAGACTGTATGAAGGACATGAACAAAAATATCATGCTTTGGCACTGGGTAACAAAATTGGTGATGTGATCATTTCCTCTGAAGGATACCATACTCCTTTCACTGCCATACTCTGCTTTGACTGTACCAACAATATGGCCGAGTACGAAGCGTGCATCTTGGGTCTTAAATTTGATATTGACCTAAGAATCAAATTATTAAGCGTATTTGGAGATTCGGCTTTAGTAATCAGTCAAGTTAAAGGAGAGTGGGATACAAAGCATCCAAATCTTATCCCTTACAAAGAACTGTTGCTAACCTTGATCCCGTACTTTGAAGAGGTTACCTTTGAACACATTCCAAGGGAATAAAATTAGTTGGCGGATGCTTTAGCTACCATGTCATCCATGTTCAAGGGCAAGTGGGATAACGAAGCTCCCAAAATTACTGTCGAAAGATTTGATGAACCTGCGCACTTCCATGAGATTGACACTGATGGAGTAGAGGAGAAGCCTTGGTTTCATGAAGTGAGAAGATATCTTGAAGCTCAAGAGTATTTTGTAGGGGTATCAATCAATGATAATAACTTCCTGTGGAGGTTCTCTGGGAAGTTCTTCATGAGCAATGGGATTTTATACAAATGCAACCATGATTCAACTCTACTTCGTTGTATGGACAAGAAGGAAGCAGAGAAAATTATGGAGGACATGCATGAAGGCATATTTGGTACTTACTTTAGTAGAAATACTATGGCCAAGAAGATTTTGAGAGTTGGCTACTATTGGTCGACCATGGAAAACGATTTTCACCTCCACTCGAGGACTTGCCATAAGTGCCAAATTTATGTTGATAAGGTTCATGTGCCTCCAATAACTTTGAATGTCATGACTTCCCCTTGACCATTTGCAATGCGGGGAATCGATATGATTAGAGAAATCAAACCTACTTCCTCTAATGGACATCGTTTCATTCTTGTCTCCATTGACTACTTTACTAAGTGGGTTGAAGAGGCTTCATTTGTCTCAGTTACCACGAACATCGTGGCTCGGTTCATCAAGCATAACCTCATATGCCGGTATGGTATCCCTGAGAGGATAATCACTGACAATGGTACCAACCTCAACAATTCCATGATCACTGAACTCTGCACGCAGTTCAAAATCAAGCATCGCAACTCTTTTCCATACAGGCCTAAGATGAATGACGCGGTGGAAGCCACCAACAAGAATATAAAGAAGATTATGCAAAATATGGTGGTGACCTACAAAGGCTGGCATGAGATGTCACCATTTTCTCTTCATGGCTACTGTACTTTGGCACAAACATCAACTGGGGAAACCCCTTTCTCTTTGGTCTATGGCATGGAAGTTGTCCTGTCTGTCGAAGTTCAAATCCCTTCTCTAAGGATTATGAAAGAAGCAGAATTAGAAGAAAACAAATGGATCTAGACAAGGTTGGATCATTTCAATTTGATTGGCGAAAAGAGGCTGGCTGCTGTTTGTCATGGTCAGATGTATCAAAAACGTATGATCAAGGCATTCAACAAGAAGATCAAGCATCAGGTATACCAGGATGGTTACTTGGTAATAAAGCACACCATTATACCACAAGGAGATCCCAGAGGAAAATGGAATCCCACCTATGAAGGTTCGTTTGTTTTTAAGAAAATATTCTCGGGCGGTGCTATGATGCTAACCACTATAGATGGTGAAGATTTCCCGTATCCTGTGAATGCGGACATAGTTAAAAAATACTAGGCATAAGAATGACTTGCTGGGTTGACATACCTAGTAAAAAATAAGGGCATCCCGATGAACCAAAATGGTTCGGGAAAGAATTAGGGATATATACAAAAGATTGTACACCTGGCAAGTCGTAAACCTGAAAGGGTGGCTTGGGTAAAAAAGGGTATCCTGGTGGACTGAAAATCTGAAAGGGCGGTCCAGGCAAAAATTAGGGATTAAAAGCGTACGACTATGTCCCGTTGGATCACTTGCATGCAAGCTTTATTACCAAATTCAAAAGTTCAAATGGTTCAATCAACTTCTTCTGATGGCAAGGGACGAGATATTCGAAGACATATGGGAAATAATAGAGTTTGGAACCCAATAAGATCACTTCCACATGGCTATACATTTTGTTTTCACTTTGTACTCTTTTCATTTCATGACAACTTCCTCTTACTAGGACTTCTGTCTCTTTGTACAAAATCGCCTGTTTATAGGCCAATTATCAATACAAATATACTTTAAAGTCGAAACTTTTTGTTTTTTTTTCTGTTTTGCTTGCAAAAAAGTCCAATGACTAAAATTGAATGAGCATATGCATATGAACATGATTAACTGTTAACAAATATATGCATAAGAACAAGCATAAGCATTTACTTAAGATTCTAGAAGTCGGGATGATGCTGAAGCTGTCTATAAATCCCCACATAGCTACTTCAAAGAGACTATCCCCATAGAGTAGTCTTAACAATAAGGGTACATTCCCCATAATCTCCCCAGCAGATTTCTCTAGCAAATAAAGGAGTATAATCTCCTTCCTTTAATTTCCCTACGGAGTTCCAATCAGTACACTTCCTGAAAATTCTCTTCCCCAGTTGAGTTTTGTCCTCCAAAATTGAAAAAGAAAACTTGTAGAGTTTATTCTCTCTAGCAAAGTTCAATTTCCCCAGGAAAGTTTGTTTCCTAAGAAAGAGCACTTCTCCATCAACAGGGTTTATTTCCCCAACAAACTACAGTTTCCCCAGCTACTGCAAATCACTGACGAAATTCTTCTCCCCAGTAAAGTTACCACTATCCCCAGAGACTTGCTGCAAAACCTGGAATCCAACCAGATACCAGTTAACTTTTATCCTCCCAAAATGAGTCGGAAAGTTATCCATCTCTTTTATCCCCAATTAGGATATATAACAATTAAACTCCCCATTAGAGCAACAGATGACCAAGGTTACTAAACTCTACTCCTCAAACAGAAATCAATACATCCCCTACAGAGTTTCCTCAAACAAGTAAACAGGACTCCCTAGCGGAAACATTCTAGACAAGATTGAAGATACACATACTCTTCATCCCCAACAATATTCAGGGATTTATTTTCCCAGAGAAAGATGCTGCACGTGTTTACAAATACACTTCAACAACATTTAACATTCGTACATCATAACATATGCATACGAAACGCATATAACACAGTCTCATTTATTTTGAGAACATCATTACGCGATGCATTTCATACATCATGACATTGCATATAGCTAACTCTTTATCTTTTCAGGAAGAATCAATCGACAGACTGATATCATCAACAAATCCTCAAAACAGATTATAAGACATTCCCTGAACAAGACAGGGCAAATATCTACATGCTGAACACTCCTTTCAAACCTCTGCTGGCTCAGATTAAACCGACCAAAGATTTATTCTGATACTTCTCTCAATAGACCTTTTTCTAGCTCAGATTAAATCGACCAAAGATTTATTCTGATACTTCTTTCAGTTAAAGATTTAAAGACATCTGTTGGCTCTGATTAAATCGACCAAAGATTTATTCTGATACTTCTCTCAGTTGACCTTTCCTGGATAAGATTAAATCTACCAAAGATTTATTCTGATACTTCTCTCAGTAGACCTTTTCTGGATCAGATTAAATCGACCAAAGATTTATTCTCATACTTCTCCCAGTTAAAGATTTAAAGACATCTGATGGCTCAGATTGAATCGACCAAAGATTTATTCTGATGCTTCTCTCAGTAGACCTTTTTTATCTCAGATTAAATTGACCAAAGATTAATTCTGATACTTCCTCCAGTTAAAGACGGATGCATACATATTCTGTATCAGATTAAATCGACCAAAAATTTATTCTGATACTTCTTCCAGTAGACATTTTCTGGCTCAGATTAAAGTCGAGCGCAGACTTAGTATAATTTCTCTATAAATAGTTACTTTGGATGGCATCTATAAGACCATCTCAGATAGTTCTTCATTACCTCTGCAAATGGCATCTTAAGCCTATTCCTGACATAATCAAAAACAATTTTACTTCATGCACAAGCGAGTGCAAATTTCTGGGTACTTAAGTGTCCAATCCTCTTCTACCTTCAAGTCACGAATGACGGACAAGCCAATCTAACTCTTCAGGTTTAAGAAGATTGAACAGGTTCAGCTGTTGTACCCTAAAATTTTCCCTCTCTTTTCTCAAAACATTTCTCACAAATAGATCTCAAATGCTCAAGGGTTCTCAAGGTTTGATCAGACTAGCTCACCTCCTAAGCACTGGGCCCACAAATTAGGGTTTTGGTTTTCTCAAGGACAATTTTACTTTGGATGCTTCAAATGAATTTCATGGTTCATTATGGGTCTCTAAGAATACTCATACCAAGTCTCAAGTCTTGCACCATAAATTTCCTCAGTCAATTGCTCAGATGATTGAAAATCAACTATATTGGGTAAAAAGTCAACTGTGGTCAACATACAGTCAAACTTCATGATTTTTGTCCAAAATCAACATTTTGAAGTCATATTTATAAATTAATCAAGTGTTTATCACAATGCCTAGAGAAAAGCACTCAAATCATCAAAGGGGAAAATTTGTTAAAATTAGGGTTTTGACTAATGACTGATCAGTGACTTTTGACCTAGTACATGACCTAATGGCTTCAAGCATGATCTTAAGGATTCATACACAATATCTTGACCTAATTTCATGGCTCAAATCATTTCTCAAGATCAATGGATTGATAGTTGAAATTTGATCAACTAATGAAAAGTCAATTGATACACAAAAAGTCAAACTTTGACTTTTTGGTCAACATTTAATTTCAAAGATCAAAATTCATCAAGACATTCAAATATATCAAACTTGGTCAACAAGAATCTATAAAGTCAAGAAAGTCCACAAAAAGTCAAGGTTTTTAATACTTAGAAAAATTCTAAGTGTTTTTTAACCTTGATAATTTCACTACTTCATGACAATTTTTCACCAAGATGCAAGATGATTCAAGGAAAACTTTAAACATGAAAGTTGTAGATCTTGATGAATTCTACAACTTTGTCCCTTAGCGTTGATGTCCAAAAAATTCTTAGATTTGAAGATATAGGCTCATGAAGTCATGACATTTTTGTATAAACACTTAGTGAAATTTCCATCAAGTTAGGCAGATTTTTTGTCCCAACTTCTTGGAAAATTTTCACCAAGTTCCAAGTTGATTTATCCAAAGTGGTCAACATGAAGGTTGTAGACAATGTTTCAAGATTTCCAAAATATTAAAGAAATTGAAGAGATCATGCTTGAGCTAGAAGTTTTGAAGAGAAGAATTTGGACATCCATTCATGAATTATAGGCCATTTTCATGAAGAACACGTGAACAAATCTCAAGCCATGGTGCATAAATCTTGCCTTGCAGGATTCTAACTTGCATATCTATCCATAATAATATGTTTACATAACTGATTGAGCCATTATCTAAGCATTTGAGTCATTGTCCAAGTGATCATTCCATTTAGGGAAGAAAGTCAAGACTTCCATTTTGGAAAAGTGGCTTTAATCACAAAGTCCACTCTCCTTGAGTCTTGAACTTGTTTCTTCTGAGCATACACAATGTCAAAGCCAAGAAGAAACCATATATAACATGTTAACCACCCTACAAGCCCTTGTACTTCACATTCAAACCATGAATTTCAAGTTTACTTCAAAATCAAGTCACATAGTCATAACATGTGATTCTTGATTTCTGATTGCTAAAGCCTTCAAAAACTTCCCTCTATAAATATAGGAGTCATTTGAAATCTAAGATACGAGTTTACAAGCAACCGTGTTCGGAGAGATCTCGGGAGAGAAAACTCTTCTGCTTCTTGTAATTTTGCTGGTCCCGACGATGTTGTCGATGTCAGGATCAGTACCTTCAGCAACTTTGTCTTCAATAGCCAACAGGTCTTTCCTGACACCATGGTAATAGACGTCGGCCCCATAATTCCAGGGAACAACTTTATCAGAGGAATATGGTATTTTCCCCGACAGGGTGATGATCAAGGGAGCAAACTTGGGAACAAATGTAATCCTGACGGGTCTTTTGGTGGATACCCTGGGAGGATTGTCGAAAATGGTAATTATCAAAACATCTTCACAAAAACTTCTTATAAGGGGAACCTTTTAAAACAAAATTTCTTTGTTGATCATCAGGCGCTGGAAGCCCACTTTTAACAACAAACATCCATCTGGTAGAGACATACATAAGTGGAAACCTTCACCACAACCCGAAAATAAACCTGCTTGCAACATATTTATTTAACAGTTAGAAGAGGAGTAGCTAATTCATCCATGGAGGAAACAAACTGATCATCATCAACTGCATTGACACCTTGGCTATGTTTGGTCATTGGCGCATTTATTACATTAGGTGTCTCTGGAAGGTCATACTCAATCTCCTTCGCCTCGACGAGATCATGTACCTTATTCTTTAAAGCCCAACAGTCATTTGTGTGATGCTCCGGAGTTTCAGAATGGTAGGCACATCGAGCATTTGGGTTGTAGCGGAGAGATGTAGTATTGGGATTCTTAGGGACTTCCTTTAGAGTTACCAAACTGTCTTCTGGGCGCATCTGGCCTGCGCTGATTTTTTCATTGCTGGTTTGATGCAGGATTGGAAATTATAACAGCCCCTACCGTCAGACGAAGTTCAGTTTTGTTGTGATTTCTTTGGCCATAAGAAACACTGGCCTCCTTCTTTCTAGTGAAAGGTTTCTTCGTAGTACTGGAGGATGCATCTCTCTGGATTTTACCACTCTTGATGCCAGCTTATACTCGTTCACCAGTCAGTATCAGTTCAGTGAACCCAACAGAAGAACTTCCAATCAGATGGTTAAAGAACGGGCTAAACAACGTGCCCAATAACATGTCCACCAGCTCCCTATCAGACAACGGAGGCTGGACTCTTCCCGCAAGGTCTCTCCACTTTTAGGAATAATATTTAAAACCTTCGCTGGAGCCCATAGACATGCTTTGCAATTGTTTACGAGTTTGGGAGAGGTCAGCATTATACTGGTACTACTTGTAGAAAGCAGCAGCCAGATCTTCCCAATTATGAATGTTGGTTCTTTCCAGTTGATAGAACCATTCCAACTGAGTCCTTGCCAAACTTTCTTGGAAGAAATGTACCCACAGATTCCTATCGGTAGTGTGGGGTTGAATTTTCCTGACATATGACCTTAAGTGCAGCTTAGGAAAAGAGACACCGTCGTACTTAGCAAATCTAGGGACCTTGAATTTCTGCGGGATGACCACCCCTGAGATCAGTCCTAACTCTTCAAAATCCAGTCCAGGTACCCTCTGGATCTCCATAGCATTAAGCCGATCCTCCAACTGTTTGTATTTATCATCAACAGGAGGATATTGCTCCTCATAATAGTCAGGTTCATCTTCCTCAGACCCTTGGTTTTTGTCTCGCTCCTTGGGCTTTTATTCTTGATTGTCCCCTCCATCCGACGTGGTTGCAAAATCTAGAGCTCGCTTGGCCCAACCTCTGAACCTTCTACCCAAATTCAAGACACCATCTGGCTTTTTTGGCTTCTTGGTCTTCTCTTTGATGATCATAGATTTCAGATCTTTTTGCTCCTTGGCCAGAGCCATGAACATTTGCTGAAACTGAGCATTTTGAGCTTGAAGATCCTTTACTGTTTGTTCCAGAGCCATTTCTTTTGCTGAAATAAACAGCGAAAAGAATAAGAAACCTGTCTTGAAATACTTGCTTATGAAATGAAGTGTATGATATGCTTATGCGATGTTTTCAAGGACTTCAGGAAATTTAAATTTGTGAACCAAAATGAAACAAAGATTTTATTAGTAGAATTCAAAATACAATTTCCTTTTAGGCTTACAATTGAAAAAAATTATAAAATCCAAGAAATCAGGTTTCCCATGAGCGCTTCCTCTTTGTGGCGAGATAGACATCAAGACTTTTATCTTTGTGAAGTTGCTTCTTGAGCTCCAACACTTTATTCTTATTAACATATAAATAATCTCTAAAGGTATCCCATTCTTTCTTCAAGTGAATCCATGATCTCTGCAGCTCTTCAAGATCAGTGGGCATGTCAGGATAGAGAACTATATAAGGAACATCTCCTTCGGTGATGGGCTCAACAACCACTAGTAAGATGGCTATATACGACATTATAAGGTTCTGAGTGGGAGCTCGTACCCATTTGAGATAAGGTTCGATAGGGATGGAAGTCTTAGGCCCCAAGGTCTTGATATCAAATCTGTTTACCATGCCCCAAGCTCGTATGAACCTCTGACGATACCCTTGAACATCATCCTTGTAGTTAAACACAATCCCCTGGATAAGCATATCGTAGGGACCATCCCTACGAGCATAACCAAATTGTCGCAAATCCAGAGAAAGATTATAAGTTATGCCTTCCCTAATGACAAGTAGTGGGACATTAGGGAATTCCCCACAATGGTCAATGACAGAAATATGTCCCATAGATCAGGAATACCAGAGAATATCCGAGTGAGAAAGTAACATTATCCTTCGCGACCAACCCAAAACCTCTTCATTCTTCAATACTGATTCATGGAGGTGAGAAATAAACCACCTTGACAAAAATGGAACGCAACACATAAGAATCCCTTTTCTCTTCATGGTGCGAGTGTGGAGGGTATACAAGATATCTCAGAGTAGAGTAGGCAGAGGATTATGAGAGAGGAAAACCTTGATAGCATTCACATCTATGAGTGAGTCTGGATTAGGGAACAACACTAAACCATAGATTAGAACGGCCAGAACCTCCTCAAAATCTTGGAAATCCAAATCATCCCAAAACAACTGAGCCTTCTCTAATAGGAATTTGACTAGAAAACCCTTGACTCTGCTTCTTGTTTCCCAGTTGGATACGATGTCAGACCGTTTCAGATGCAAAGTTATTGCAATGACTTCTGGCTTTGGAGATTCTTCTAAATCGGTGAAAGGCATCTGATCAAGAATGGGTATACCCAATATTTAAGAGAATTCTTCCATGGTGGGTACCAGCTGATAGCCTGGGAAAGTGAAGCGATGGTGTTTAGGGTCAAAGAATTGAAAGAGTACACTCATCATCTTCTCGTCAAAGCTCGAGGTAACTATATTAAGAAGTCGACCATATTTCTTGGTGAATGAAGAAGTATCAGGAACCCTTGATACTAGCTCTTTGAGTTGGAGAGGTATTCTTACAAAGTTGATTCAGATAGTATTTCTACGAGCTGAAGCCATGATCTGTAAAACAGAACAAAGATAAATTCCCTTGGTCCTTGAAATGGTCAGTGTAATGAAAAATGGATGTTATGATGCACGATGTCATGTTTAAGCAAATTAATCACACACAAGCAAAAGACACAAGACCTTAGGTTTAGGCTTGCATGGAGTTTATAGGTAAATACCCTCTTGAATTTGGTTGGTTCAACCTGTCTTAGAAAAGCAACCGGGTTCTAAGGAGTCTCAATATCACTGAAATTTCTTTATCGGGCATTATTTCAGCTTAGCAATCTTTTCTTGCGACCGAAACATCTCGAATGTCCGATCTTAATGAGTGTAGCATCGAGTATCAACCAATCCCCAGTTTTACACTGAGGCCGACTATCTCACTAATATCTAATGGCCAAGTTTGTTCAACTAAGGTTCTAAGGTCCGTTAGTGCTTCAAGACACCACGCGGCGGCCCCGTACTCTCCTCGATTCAACACAAGGGATACCGGTACCAACTAAAGTGTCACACCACACACCTATCGCTTTAACCATATCGGTCTATGTTGTACAGTCTCCATGATCTATTGTTGTTTACTTAAAAATATGCCCCCAGAACCGGGTGTAAGATCTATAATAACAACCCAAACAACCATCCAAGGATAAAGCATACAAAGCAAGCAATTACAATAGTTTTAAAATGAACTAACTCTTAAGGTAACCCCTCTTTTTATTCAAATCACCAGCAGAGTCGCCGGTTCTGTGATACAGTAGCAGAACCGACTGTTATACTGGTTTTGCATTTGTGTTCTCAAATGTTGCGGTAAGCAAGAGTCGCCACCGACTTTTCTTGTATCCAACAAAGGAAAGGGTGAAAAGAACAGAAAAGACCTTTTCTAGAACTTTCTGAGTAAGGGGGGTAGATTATGGAAAGGGAAGGTGTTAGCACCCTTTCTATCCGTAGTTTTCTACGGGCTCTTAGATGCTTAGCTCATTTTTTAAATACCTTGTGCTTTGTGTTTTGAAAAAGTAGTTTGAAAATGCCTTAGTACGGAGATTCGCTTTATGATAACTCTTATATCAGTCCTCAAGAGTGTTGATAAAGCGTTTTTTGAAAGTGTTTTTGAAATGTCTCGTGTAAGTGCAAAAGTTTGTTTTGAGCAAGCATTTAAGAACTATCTACTTATACTCGAAAAAGGATCGTTCTTTTCCTCTTATCCTTTAGACAGTGCTAGCCTACTATTAGTGAGTATGTAGCCCTATCGTTGGATGTCTAAGGGACATTCGAAGAGACATACAGTCATAAAGGCAACATATAGAGTCGCTTTAGCAATTTTGTTTAAGGGACTAGATCATTTACCGAAAGCCAACATTGTAGGGTCATCGTGGGACTATGATCTTTTGATTTAAGGGTCTTTTGCTAAAGCGTCCCTATTCTCGAGGGACATGACTGTTTTATTTTCTGAAAGGCAACCAAAGTGGACGTACCCTATAGGTGTATATGTGCAATTGATTCAATCCGGTTCATTTATCTTTGTTATTAGGTTTGCTAGCGCTTTGTTTTCAGTCTTTCCATACAAGCCTAGTTACTAACAGTTAATATTTTACAGAAATTTAAAGTGCAGGAATCGTAAATCCTACGCTATTACAAGTCTTCGGGGAGGGGGTATTTACATGTCAATAAATGGGAGGAAAAATAAAGAAATGAAGTAAAGAAAAAAAGTCCTAGTTTAATTCTATTACAGACTATGAGTAGTTACAATAATATATAAAAAAGTGTAAAAGTAAACAACGCGTGCGAAATGGAAAGAGACGTCTAAAACCCTAAAAAAAGTTTCTAAGTAAAATAAGAATTTTTTTTTTGGTTTTTGTTTATTTTAAGAAATACTTAAATTAAATTGAATAACTAAATCTAATCCTAACTAATTAAGTAAAATAAAATGAAATGATTATTAATTAAAACTAAATCTAATCAAATAAAGTAAACTAATTCTAATATTTTTGTTAAGAAAATATTGAAACATAAATTAAACTCTAAGTACTAACTTATTTTAATTTTGGAAAAAAAAAGTTAAAGTTAATTAATTAATTAATTTCAGAAATTAATTATTTAAATAAAAAAATTAATCCTAAGTTATTTTGATTTTTTATTTGATTTTAAAAAAACTTGCTGATTAAATAAAACAAAAAAATTAAAAGAATAAAAATAAAACAAAATTCAAATGGGCCTGGGTATGCAAAATTGAAATGGGAGGTGTGAGATTTGACTTTGCTAGGCCCAGAAAATGGCAAGCCCAAAATCTTGTATGGATCCAGTGAGAGGATCCTTTGAATGTCCATGATGGGGGTGCATATTTGATGCGCTTGGATCTGACTACGTTGACCCCAGATAGTGTAGATCTGAGGGTTTATGGTAGGTGCTTGGTGATGCAAAGTATGGAATCTGCAAAGCAATTTTAGAAAAATAAAATTGTTGGACCTGAGACTCGAACCCAAGACTTCTCCCTTTTCACATGTGTTGCCTTGCCAACTGAGCTACTTTATCATTCGTTTATATAAACAACAAAATAATAAAATATATAAAGCAAGGTCATAAGTATATTTGAAATAAAAACGCGCGCTAAGTAGGCCCTGAGTATGTTTGAATGGACCAATCATTTTGATAGGTTTTGACACGCAAGCTCCAGGGGGTCAAACCACCATCCACGGTGGTTGACCACCTTCTTCTCCGGCCAGCCCAAAACCCTATCCTGCAAAATAAAAATATTTGAAACCCCAAATCGTGTCTACCCCCCCTAAATCACATGTTGTGAATCCAACCATGGCCTTGGTTTGGACTGAAAGTGCTTGTACGGGGAGGTATGAAGCTTGGCTGAAACTTTGCCCTAACACTGGCAAAGCTTCATCCCTGCATCAAACTACTCATGTGATATGGTGTACCCTAAAATTTTCCCTCTCATTTCTCAAAAGATCACCCTGGACCCGCAGGTTTGTTCCCATCCAATTTCAAGCCTTGAATTACAAATTTTCCAAGAAAGTCATTCACAAGGGAAAAATGGTCATTTGCATACTGAAAGGTCAAACTTTGACTTTTGGATCAAAATCAAGTTTCAAGAATCATATTTAATCAAGACATGTTGAAATGTGAAGTTTGTTTCATCAAGAAATTCAAAAGTCAAAATTACTTTGGAAAAGTCAAAATTCTAAATACTTAGAATTTTTCTAAGTGTTTAAGAAATATGACAGGCTCAGAACTTATGATAAGATTTTCACCATGATGGAAGTTGATTCTGGAAGAACTTATAACACAAGAGTTGTAGATCTCAAACATTGCAGAACAAAACTTATCCTAGAAATGCTGGGATTTCAAGCTACAAATCCTTGAAGACACGTCCATGAAACTGAAATTTTCAGCAAATTTTGGACCTTTCCAAAATAGGACTTGGTTAGAACTTTAGGGACAGTTTTCACGTAGGTTCAGTCAAAAGTTGCAAGAGAAATCCAAAGACGACTTACAAAGCATGTCACAAGCTTTATGGAAAGTCTGAGAACTTGCTCAGAACATGCTGGGGCAAAGGGATTCAGGGATAAGAAGTTGGATATTGGTTCTAATTTACGCTGATGTTGAACTTCTAACCCAGACTTAGCCTATGATGCACAATCCTATAGTGCAAAATTTCTGGTTTGATAAATCTCATCATCATTTAATGCTCACAACCACTTTTGAGTTTTAATCCAAAGGATTCCCCACGTGTGAGATAGAAGTACCATTGATGTCCTTGAAAAACAAACTTTTGTACAAAGTTATGCTAGGCACATGCTTTGCTTTTTCCTATGAGGGTACTATTCCTTAATTCATGCTTACAAATCCAGCTTAGACACGGTTAAAAACTACTAACTACCATACTTGCTTCAAGAACAAGTCAGCGCCGTAGCATATGAAGGCTATGTTCAACGCTTCGTTCAGAACATCACCAAATCCCAAAACCTCGTTTATACAACCTGTTGCACTACTACATCACAATCCTATAACCAACAGCTAATTCAGTCCATGCCTGCATCCCATAATTGCACCCAAACTATCATACGAAAACTGTGATAAAAAAGAAATGGAACAAGATGCCAAAAAAGGTTCAAATCCCATTTGTTCCCCCCCCCCCCCCCCCCAAACCACAACAAATTCACCTATAAATAAGTTGCTCCATCGCACTTTTAAGGGGATGGCTTTTGGAGAGAGTCAGAGAGAGAATTATCAAAGAGAGAAAAGGAAACAGTAAAAACCTTCGCAAATCCTAAACAAAGCCTTTGTTCTTCCCTTTAAATCAAAGAACATAACCACTGTTCCGTTGCTCTCACTGACTCCTGAACATCTGAAGGTAGCAACTCAAGTTCCAAGCACACGCTTCAGATTCAAGGTAAGTCTTTCTGACTTTGCATATTTTCATTTAGAACATCCTTAAATTTGTAAATATCATAGTATTGATGCTGGCCATATCATTGCATAAGTAGGAGAAACTATGGATAAGAACTTCTTGAATAAAGCTAGGCTCAGAATTAGAATTAGAATTTCTATAAACTGTTGTGTTTTTTATCTTTCTGATTTGCTGTTGTTAAGAATTGAATAAATTGCTGATGTGCTGATTAATGTAAGGAAGAGTTGAAATGTAACACAGAACTTCTGAGTTCTCCTCACTATTTTAACACACAGAACTTCTACGATTTCCTCACTGTTTAAACACACTGAACTTTTGATTTTCACTCTCTGTTTTAGCACAACACAGAACTTCCGAGTTCTCCTCACTGTTTTAAAACACAGAACTTCTGATTTTTACTCACTGCTTAACACAACACAAAACTTCTGAATTTTTTCTCAGTGTCTAAGCACAACCCATAACATTTGTTTTTTCCCACTAACGTTTCTTTCAGGATTCTAACGATATCAACCCAAAACTTCAGACCATCCTCTGACGTTTCCTTTTGAGCTATAGTACACAACACCAGAACTTCTGATCCTCTTTATTTTGCTTTCAGCAACACGTTGATTCCATTTCTCACTATTTTTCCTTTTACTCTCATTTTTTTAATCATTTTTAGCATTAGAACTATTTTTATAAAAAAATACATCAAAAATATTTTCTTTTATTAAATGATTACTTTCCTTTTAATTTATTAAGACAAGAAACCACTTTCAAAACAAGTCCTTTTTCTTTCTTACATTGTACATTTCAATATGGTTGTAATAGTTAATTATGATTTATTTTCTTGAAACCCACCATTCATAATTTTGTACCCCCATCCCCTTAATGATGTAATAGTGTAGGACTTTACTTTTCCCGCATTTTTATTGCTTTCATATATTGTTAGTAATTAGGGTGTGTATGGTATGATAAAAACAACAAATAGACAACCTAAAAATCAAAGACTAAAATGCATGCAATTAAACACACTATTCACACATGCACCCTTAGGGTAATCTCACTTGTTGCCTATCGGAAAATAGTCATGTCCCTCGAACATGGGCATTTCAGCAAAAGACCCTCGATAAAATATTGTAATCCCTCGATGACCCTCGATGTTGCCTTCGGTAAATGATCTAGTCCCTAAAACGACATTGCTAAAACGTTCCATGGGTTGCTTTCTATGACTATAAAAACATCCCACGCCCGTCCCTTCACATCCAACGGTGGGGCTTCTTATCAATCAATGGTAAGATAGAAACATCTAAAGGAAAAAGGAAATGAACATGAAAGACTTTTGAGTAGGTAGAATGTTCCTAGTTACTTGCTCAAATTCAAAACAAAAACATCCTTGCCATTTTCAAAACAAACACCAACACTTTCAAAACACCTTTCAAACTTGAAAACATTTTCGAAAGATCAACACTTTGTATACATTCTTATGAACGAGAATCATTACAAAGTTTTCCTAAACGATGGCACCTTTTCAAAATACTTTCGAAAACCACACAAAGCATAATTTCAAACAAAAGCAAGTGATCTAGCAAGTAACTAAGAGCCCATGGAAAACCATGGATGAAAAGGGTGATAATACCTTCCCTTTTCATAATCTACCCCCGAATTCAAGAAACAATCTCAAAGGTCTTTCCTGTGCTTTTTCACCTTTCCTTTTGGATAAAAGAAAAGTCGGTGGCGACTCTTGCTAACCGCAACATTTGCGATCAAACGCAAAACAACCAAGTCAGTTCTCCCATCGTATCACAGAACTGGCGACTCTGCTGGGGATATTTCTTAAAAGTGGGGTTACCTTAGGGATAGATCACATTTACTTGCTCTCATTATTTGACTTGTATGCTTTACATTATGGTTCTTTGTTTGGGTTTGGATCCTCTACTCGGATTTGGGATACCTTATAGGTAAGTAGCAATACATTGTGGAAACTGTGCGGGGTATACCGACATGGTCTAAGAAATAGCTACGTTAGTATGACATATTTGTGGGTACCGGTAGCCCTTGAGTAGTCAAGAAGAATACGGGGCTGCTGAGTGATGTCATGAAGCACTAATGAACTTTTAGAACCTTTACTTGACCAACTTGGCCTTTAGGACGTAGTGAGATGACCGCCTTTGGTGCAGTACAAAGTTGGTAGATACTCGATACTACACTAATTGAGGTTTGGTTTTTTTGGGATATTTAAGTCGCCAATAAAGAGGTTTGTGCTGAAACAATGCCCAAAGAAACAAACCAGTGATATTGAGCTCCTTAGAACCCGGTTACTATTACTAGGACAGGTTTGAGCCAACTAAACTTCAAGAGGGTACTTACCTATGAGAATCCATGCAAGCCTAAACCTAAGGACTTATTTTCTTTGTTTGTATATATTTACTTGTACATAACATCATAAACATCATAACATCATACTCATATTCACTAACCATTTCAAGGATCTCGAGGTCCTTTGATGCAGGGTTACATTGAACCATACGTCTATCAAGGGACAAGAGGATTTATTTGCCTCTAACCAAATGCCGTCAAAGATCAAGTACAACAACTTGAGGCAAGGGCTACAACCCACTTGGCATGGTGATCTTAGTTATCGTGGAAGGACATCCACCGATACAAAGTTCTCCAATCAAAACTGTATGTGACTACTAACCTCGCAAGATCCTTGAAAACATGCATCCACATATCATGCATCATATCATGACAGGTTTCTCCCATACAGGTCTCCTTATCTTCCTACTATTTATTTCAGTAATATGGATATGGAACAAACGGTGAAAGATCTCCAAGCTCAAAACGCTCAATTCCAACAAATGTTCCTGGCTATGGCTAAGGGGCAAGAGGACCTGAAGACCCTTCTTCTCAAAGACAAGAAGAAAAAGTCTAAGAAGTAAGTAGGCGTCCTGAACTTGGGAAGAAGACCTAGAGGACCAGTCAAGGGAGCTCTAGATCTTTCAACTCCATCCAACATGGGGGATAGTCATGAAGAAGACAACAATCTAGAGATTGATGAAGTCGAAGCTGACTACTCTGAGGAACAATATCCTCTCACTGATGACAAGTACAAATAGTTGGAGGATCGCCTCAGTGCTATGGAGATTTAACAGATACCTGGCTTAGATTTAGGAGACATGGGATTGGTTTATGTGGTAGTCATCCCACCAAAGTTCAAAATCACTACCTTTTCCTTGTACGATGGAGTCTCTTGCCCTAAGATGCACTTAAAGTCTTATATCATTAAGATTCAACCATACACAACTGATCTGAAGCTTTGGATCCATTTCTTCCAAGAGAGCCTAGTAGGGACTCAACTTGAATGGTTCTATCAATTGGAGAGTTCTCACATCCACACCTGGGAGGATTTAGCTGCTTCTTTCTACAAGGAGTATCAGTACAATGCTGATCTTGCACCAACTCGTGTGCAATTGCAGAACATGACCATGGGTTCCAATGAGAGTTTCAAAGGATACACCCAAAAGTGGAGAGATTTGTCTGGTAGAGTGCAGCCCCATTTATCTGACAGGGAGCTGATTGACATTTTCATGGGATCTTTGACAAGGCCTTTCTTCAAACACCTAATCGAAAGCTCCTCAGTCGGGTTCACCGAGCTAATACTGACCAGTGAAAGGGTCGAAGCTGGCATCAAAAGTGGAAAGATCCAAGGAGCTACACCTTCTGATGCTCAGAAAAAGCCATACAGTGGGAAGAAAGAGTCCAATGTTGTCTATCGTCAAAAGAGTCGCCATGATCAACATGTAGGGGAAATCCTGATCTCTAATCCTACACCTGTTCAACAAAGATAGAGCAATAGGCGTAGGGTAAGATATCAAGAAAGGAAGTACACTAGCATCAACATGCCTTTGTCTCAAGCGTTACAACATTTGCTGAAGTTGGAGCTGATCACGCCAAAGGATCCTCCTCAAAATCCCGACACCTCCTCTTCTAAGTACAATCCAAGCGTAAGATGTTCCTATCATTCTAACAGCCCCGAACATGACCCTGACGGCTCTTGGACTTTAAAGAACAATATTAAAGACTTGATTGATGCCAAGGAGATAGAGTTTGACCCTCCGGAGACTCCAAACGAGATCACTGCTCCTATGCCAAATCATTGAGAGCATCTTGTTCATTTCGAAATTTTCATTTGTAATTCCTCTTGTTATTCAAACAATTATCTATTAATGTCAAACTCTGTTTCATTAATGCATTGCATATGTTTGTCTTGATTTGATCCACTCGTTTTCATTACATTTAAACTATGCTTTTTACTCACTTTATGACATTCAACTCTTTCTAAAAGTTACAAGCCTTTAGAGGGAGGATGACGAAAACAATGCCTTAATCTCATGCAATATGCTTTTGGACATACCTTATTGACGATGTACATGCGTTCTTTCAAATCCTAAACACTGGAGTTATAAGGAAGATAATCCTTAGTCAGCCCCTTCGAGCCAAAGAAGTAGAAGTTTTCTTTTCTTTTGCACAATTTGAAACCATTAATCAAAACCTGGGGCAGGGTAGTCTCTCAGTTGATTCAAATGCGTGTTTAGCCGCAAACTCTCATCTTATAACACAACGAATGAACTCAAAAACTACCCTCTGGAATAAAAAAGTAGTGATGGTTCCCTACCAAATAGGCAGTCATTATATCTCAAAAAGAAAAGCCCATTAAGTCAAAACCTACAAAGGATACTTAAGAAAACCGGGGCATCCCGCTGACTGTAATCTCAAAACAAGAACAGTCAGGCAAAAATCAGGGATAACAAAAAAGGAGGTCACTACAAATCCTCAACAACATGAAAAAAGTTGCAAAAATGACTACCTTCCGATAAACTTAACTTGCCTGAACCATCACCAAAATTTCACTCCAGACTCAATCAGAGCTCAAATGTACAATTAACTGAGTTTAGGACTGAAGAACATCATGAAGAACGGGTGGGTACAAATACACTTTGAGCCTTTATCCTTTGTTTCTTAAACCGTGAGCCAAGCCACGCTACAAACCTTAAAAAGTCCTAATTGAAGCATGGGTTAGTTCGAAAGCATGCTATTACAAAAGGTATCCTGACTCCTGTAAGGGCTTACTCAAAATCCTGAGTTGAATTTTTTTACAAAAAAACTTATTTACTTGCTAAAACAAATTTTCAAAACTTCAAGACAAGCATAAAATATGCATTATTTGAATATCCTTGTTTGCATATGGCTATTTGTTTGACAGCGGAGAAATTCACACAACAAATATCCGATGAACAAAAGCCCTCTCAGTGAATAAAATCACTTCAATTGGGATGATATTTCCAATGGCAAATCTCCTATCAACAAGGGGGCATGACATATCACTATCCAGTACACCTGGGGCAGTCCAGTCAAGATTCCAAGAAATCTCTCAAAAAGTACAGAATAACCAGGGGCCGGTCTCCATCTCCATTACTTGGGGCATTGAACACCAATCTCAGCAAAGGGTTACGTACAGTCAAACATTTCCTGGTAATGCCACAAACACTCGCTACTAGGGGCAGTGACAAATCTCACCAAAATCCTTCTCAGAGGATGATTCCCCATCCAGATTTTCAATCTCTGAAAACCTTTTCCCCAGCTAAGTCAACCTCAAGAATCCTCGAGGATTTTCTCCAGTGAAGTCGCCACCTCTCCAGCAGACTAAGCAACAAGGTTTATTTCCCCAACAAATGGCAGGATTCCTCAGCTTGAGGTGGCCTCTCCGACTACTAAAAATCAAAGGACCACAGCTCCTCTTCCCCAGTAGACTACTCTACAATCCCAAGCAAGTTACTGTGAATCCTAGACCCGACCAGATATCAGTTCAACTTCTTCCATCAAGAGATAACTCCCAGTAGAGAAACAGACAACCGAGACTCCTAATATCTTTTCCCCAAGCAGGAATCAACACTCTCTAACAGAGTGTTCTCAAACAAAGTCAATTTCCCCTAGCGGAGTTCTCTTCAACATAATAGGAATCCCCGGTGGAAACATTCTAAGAAAAAGACACACCTACTCTTCAACAGCAATCCGGGATTTAATAACTCCCCAACACTTGTCAAGGATTTATTTTCCAAGACGAAATTAAATTTCAACAACATTCATAACATATGCATACAAAATACATATAACACAAATCTCATTTATTATGAGAACATCATTACGCAATGCATACATCATGACATCACATACAACTAACTCTTTACCTTTTCAGGAAAGATTAATCAACAGATAAAGTTCATCATTCTTTTAAGGTAGCAGTCGTCCAAGATTCCTTCATCACCTTGTTGAGGTAGTAATCGTCCCAGATTCCTTCATCGTATCTTTGAGGTAGTAATCATCCAAGATTCCTTCATCATCTCTTTGGAGTAGTAATCGTCTCAGATTCCTTCATTATCCCGCTGAGGTAGTAATTGTCCAAGATTCCTTCATCATTCTTTTGAGGTAGCAGTCGTCCAAGATTCCTTCATCACCTTGCTGAGGTAGTAATCGTCCAAGATTTCTTCATCATCCTGTTGAGGTAGTAATCATCCCAAGATTCCTTCATCATTCTTTTGAGGTAGCAGTCGTCCAAGATTCCTTCATCATCCTGCTGAGGTAGTAATCATCCCAAGATTCCTTCATCATCCTACTGAGGTAGTAATCATCCAAGATTCCTTCATCATATCTTTGGAGTAGTAATCGTCCCAGATTCCTTCATCATCTCTTTGGAGTAGTAATCGTTCCAGATTCCTTCATCATCCTGCTGAGGTGGTAATCGTTCAAGATTCCTTTATCATCCTACTGAGGTAGTAATCGTCCGAGATTCCTTCATCATCTTGCTGAGGTAGTAATCATCCAAGATTCCTTCATCATCTTGCTAAGGTAGCAATCATCCAAGAGTCCTTCGTCATCCTGCTGAGGTAGTAATCATCCAAGATTCCTCCATCATTCAACATACCTTTCTAATATGGTCCAAATACGATCCAGATTCAGATATCATTATGTCACTCAAATATAGTCCAGATACAATCACCTTCAGATGGCATCTTTAAGCCCATATCCAACAACTATCCATCATTTCTCCAAATGGCATATTTAAGCCCATTCCCTACACAATTAACCATAAATTCATCGAGTGCAAATTTATGGGCACTCTATTGTTCAATCATCTTCCACCTTCAAGTCACGAATGGCAGATTTGCCAATCTAACTGTTCAAGAGTAAGAATATTGAACAGGGGCAACTGTTGTACCCCAAAATTTGCCCTCTAATTTCTCAAAAGATCACCCTGGACCCGCAAGTTTGCTCCCATCCAATTTCAAGCCTTGAATTACAAATTTTCCAAGAAAGCCATTCACAAGGGCAAAATGGTCATTTGCATACTGAAAGGTCAAACTTTGACTTTTGGATCATAATCAAGTTTCAAGAATCATATTTAATCAAGACAAGTTGAAATATGAAGTTTGTTTCATCAAGAAATTCAAAAGTCAAAATTACTTTGGAAAAGTCAAAATTCTAAATACATAGAATTTTTCTAAGTGTTTAAGAAATATGACAAGCTCAGAACTTCTGATCAGATTTTCACCATGATGGAAGTTGATTCTGGAAGAACTTATAACACAAGAGTTGTAGATCTCAATGAGATCTCAAACATTACAAAACAAAACTTCTCATAGAAATGCTGGGATTTCAAGCTACAAATCCTTGAAGAGACGTCCATGAAACTGAAACTTTCAGCAAATTCTGGACCTTTCCAAAATAGTACTTGGTTAAAACTTCTAGGCCAGTTTTCATGTAGGTTCATTCAGAAGTTGCAATAGCAATTCAAATAGGACTTACAAAGCATGTCACAAGCTTTATTGAAAGTCTGAGAACTCGCTCAGAACATGCTGGGGCAAAGGGATTCAGGGATCAGAAGTTGGATATTGGTTCTAAGTTGCGCTGATGCTGAACTTCTGACCCAGACTTAGGCTATGATGCACAATCTCATAGCGCAGGATTTCTGGTTTGATAAATCTCATCATCATTTAATGCTCACAACCTCTTTTGAGTTTTTATCCAAAGGATTTCCCCACGTGTGAGATTGAAGTACCATTGTTGTCCTTGAAAAACAAACTTTTGTATAAAGTTATGCTAGGCCCATGCTTTGCTTTTGCCTCTTAGGGTACTTTTCCTTAATTCATGCTTACAAATCCAGCTTAGACACGGCAAAAAGCTGCTAACCACCATACTTGCTTCAAGAACAAGGAAGCGCCCTAGCATATGAAGGCTATGTTCAACGCTTCGGTCAGAACATCACCAAATCCCAAAATCTCGTTTATACAACCTGCTGCACTGCTACAACACAGTCCTATAACCAACAGCTAATTCAGTCCATGCCTGCATCCCATAATTGCACCCAAACTAGCATACGAAAACTGTGATCAAAAAGCAATGGAACAGGATGCCAAAAAAGGTTCAAATCCCATTTGTTCCCCCCCCCCCCAAAGTCACAACCAATTCAACTATAAATAAGTTGCTCCATCACACTTTCAAGGGGCTGGATTTTGGAGAGAGAGAGAGAGAGAGAGAGAGAGAGAGAGAGAGAGAGAGAGAGAATTATCAAAGAGAGAAAAGGAAACAGTAAAAACCTTCGCAAATCCAAAACAAAGCCTTTGTTCTTCCCTTTGAATCAAAGAACATAACCATTGTTCCATTTCTCTCACTGACTCCAGAACATCTGAAGGCAGCCACTCAAGTTCCAAGCACACGCTTCAGATTCAAGGTAAGTCTTTCCGACTTTGCATATTTTCATTTAGAACATCCTTAAATATGTAAATATCATAGTATTGATGCTGGCCATATCATTGCATAAGTAGGAGAAACTATGGATAAGAACTTCTTGAATAAAGCTAGGCTCAGAATTAGAATTAGAATTTCTATAAACTGCGTTGTTTTTTTATCTTTCTGATTTGCTGTTGTTAAGAACTGAATAATTTACCGATGTGCTGATTAATGTAAGGAAGGAGTTGAAATGTAACACAACTTATGAGTTCTCCTCACGGTTTTAACACACATAACTTCTATGATTTTCTCACTGTTTAAACACACTGAACTTATGATTTTCACTCTCTGTTTTAGCACAAAACTTCCGAGTTCTCCTCACTGTTTTAAAACACAGAACTTCTAATTTTTACTCACTGCTTAACACAACACAGAACTTCTGCCTTTTTGCTCACTCTCTAAGCACAACCCAGAACTTCTGTTTTTTTCCCTCTAACGTATCTTTCAGGATTCTAATGGCATCAACCCAGAACTCTAGACCATCCTCTGATGTTTCCTTCTGAGCTACAGTACACAGCATCAGAACTTCTGATCCTCTTTATTTTGCTTTCAGCAACACGCTGATCCTATTTCTCACTATTTTTCCTTTTTCTCTCTTATTTTTTTATCCTTTTTAGCATTAGAACTATTTTTATAAAAAAGACATCAAAAATATTTTCTTTTATTAAATGATTATTTTCCTTTTAATTTATTAAGACAAGAAACCACTTTTAAAACAAGTCTTTTTTCTTTCTTACATTGTACATTTCAATATGGTTGTAATAGTTAATTAGGATTTATTTTCTTGCAACCCCCATTCATAAATTTTTACCCCCATCCCCTTAATGTTGTAATATTGTAGGACTTTACTTTTGCCGCATTTTTATTGCTTACATATATTGTTAGTAATTAGGGTGTGTATGGTAAGATAAAAACCGCAAATAGACAACCTAAAAATCAAAGACTAAAATGAATGCAATCAAACACACTATTCACACATGCACCCTTAGGGTAATCTCACTTGTTGCCTATCGGAAAATAGTCATGTCCCTTGAACATGGGCGTTTTAGCAAAAGACCCTCGATAAAATATCGTAGTCCCTCGATGACCCTCGATGTTGCCTTCGGTAAATGATCTAGTCCCTAAAACGACATTGCTAAAACGTTTCTTGGGTTGCTTTCTATGACTGTACAAACATCCCACGCCCATCCCTTCACATCCAACGGTGGGGCTTCTTATCAATCAATGGTAAGATAGCAACATCTAAAGGAAAAAGGAAATGAACATGAAAGACTTTTGAGTAGGTAGAATGTTCCTAGTTACTTGCTCAAATTCAAAACAAAAATATCCTTGCTATTTTCAAAACAAACACCAACACTTTCAAAACACCTTTCAAACTTGAAAACATTTTCAAAAGATCAACACTTTCTATACATTCTTACGAACGAGAATCATTACAAAGTTTGCCTAACGATGGCACCTTTTCAAAATACTTTCAAAAACCACACAAAGCATAATTTCAAACAAAAACAAGTGATCTAGCAAGTAACTAAGAGCCCATGGAAAACCATGGATGAAAAGGGTGCTAATACCTTCCATTTTCATAATCTACCCCCCGAACTCAAGAAATATTCTCAAAGGTCTTTCCTGTGCTTTTTCACCTTTCCTTTTGGATAAAAGAAAAGTCGGCAGCGACTCTTGCTAACCGCAACATTTGCGATCAAACGCAAAACAACCAAGTCAGTTCTCCCACCGTATCACATGATGGCTCTAAACATACACAATCATCAGTACAAACATGAACGTAAACATAAAAATCATTTATATCACAAAATAAGAGGTCTTGAATTCAAGAAAATATACCAAAACAATGATACACGAACCGGTTGTTTGAGAGTGCTACAAGCTTGGAAACTTGTAGGGATAGGCTCCTGGAGTCTTCAGGAACGTATTTGAGTCCTTTGTTTGGAATGAGGAAGGCTGGAAATGCATTTTCTAGATTTGAAAACTTTGGATTTTTTTTGAAAGAGTTCTCTCTAGGTTGCGTGTATGCCTCTGTTGTGCTTGCACATGGCTTGTATATATAGAGGAAAGGGAGGGAACATGATAACATGGAAAGAATACAAGCCATAACCATTGTCTTTAAACCATGATCCAACAAATTAAAAAGCTTCCAAAACTTGCAAAACTTACCTTTTACTTGCTTGCATGTACCTGGATAACTGCACGAATTTATGGGCCCAAGGCTGACACCACACACCAACCCATATGTCCAAAACAAATATCTATTATTTTAAGCATTTTATTTTATATTTATTTGAATAAAATGTTAATAAAATAGCTAGAATTTTCAAGTCATGGTAAGAATGAGTTTAAGGGTATTTGAGCAAGTCATGAGCATGCTCGAATCCCAAAGAATGGGTCCATAAACTTAAAAATACATTTTTGCTCTAAGTTGACTTTTGTATTTTAACAAATTTTCTCAACTTGCTCAATTTTTATCTCATGATGATGATCTTGGACTTTCTGGAAATCCCAAGATTTCTACTTCAATTCCTCTTTTTATCAATTTTACATTTGAAGAGTTTATCTTGATGTAAATGGTCTTGACAAAAAGTGACTTTTGTTGACTTTCTAAAAATGACCGGTAATATACGAGCTTGTATATTTCAAATGGTGAATATCTTGGACTTGAGGATATAATTTAAGTTGTATGGAATTGTAGTATCTTCAAGATGAGCTTTGGTTGGGGAAAAATGGATGAAGTATGTGAAAGTTATGCCCTGTCAAAGTTCAGTTGACTTTTCCTATAGAAACCCTAATTTAGCAATTCTTAACTTTTGATAGATTAGGAGCTTTTCTTGAGGAATCATGATCAAACCTTGATAAAATGATGGATATCACTTCAAAATATTGATGTTGACCAAAAATCTTGAAGTTTGACTGTATATGGGCCACAGTTGACTTTTGACCTAGTACAGTTGATTTTCAAACATTTGAGCAATTGATTGAGCAAACTTGTAGTGTAAGGCAAGAAATTTGTCATGGACAATCTTGAGGAATATTAGGACAATGGAAAATATTTGAGACCTTTGTATCTCACATATATTTATGAAAAGTGAAACCCTAATTAGAGGTTCATTGCTTAGGAGGAGAATTTGTCTGGTCAATTCTTAGTCAACCTTGAGCAATTGGGAACCTCAATGAGCATGCCTTGAGTAAAAATGGGAGGGAAAATTTTGGGGTACAACATTAGGGCTTTATTTTTTTCTTCCCCTAATTTCACAAACATGTACCCCCCCATTCCCAAAGCATTGTAATAGCGTAGGGCATTTAAATTCCGCAATTTATCGCTTTCTTTATTATTGTTAGTAATTAGGGTTTGCATGACAAGACTTAAAATAAAACATTAGACAATCCTAATTCAAGATAAAATACTTGAAAACAAAACACTTTTCACACATGCACCTCTAGGGTAACCCACACTTGTTGCCTCAGATATAAATAGTCACGTCCCTCGAACGTGAGATCTTTTAACAAAAGACCCTCGATTAAAAGATCATAGTCCCTCGATGACCCTTCAAATGTTGCCTTCGGTAAATGATATTAGTCCCTTATGACAATTGCTAAAAAATCTTACAAGTTGCATTCTATGACTATACGATGACCCACGCATGTCACTCACATCCAATGATATGGCTCCCTATCAACCAATGGTAAAGTAGCACTATCTAAAGGAGGAGGAAAAGAACAAAGACTTTCTGAGTAGGTAGATTGCTCGTAATTACTTGCCAACAAACTAAAACCATTTCCACACCTCACACTTTCAAAAACAAGCATCTTTTCAAACACTCTCTTTTCAAACAAATATTTTCAAAACAAACATTTTGTATACATTCTCAACGATACGAGAATCATTGCAAAATTGCCGTACTAAGGCGTTTTCAAAATATTTCAAAAAAATAAACATTTTGTATACATTCTTAATGATACTAGAATCATTGCGAAGTTACCACTTTCAAAATATTTTAAAACATTTTCAAACATACACAAACACAAAGCACTTTCAAAGTGAGCTAGCAATTAAGAGCCTGTAGATAACTACGGATGAAAAGGGTGCTAACACCTTCCCTTTTCATAACCTACCCCCTGAACTCAAGAAAAATTCTCAAAAGGTATTTCCTGTTCTTTTCAACCTTTACTTTATTGGATAAAAGAAAAGTTGGTGGCGGCTCTTGCTATCCGTAACATTTGTGATAAAACGAAAAACACCCAAGTCCGTTCTCCTACCGTATTACAATAGCCTTCAAGATCCAAGAACTATGGATGGGGTGTTGATAGTCTTTACTATTGATGCCTTTCATATAGAAATGATGGATCCAATTAATCCATAAATTATCCTTTTTAGGATTTAGATTCTAAAGCATTTTACCAATCGTAGTCTGGTCCCACTCCACAAGAGATATCATATTGAGGCCACCAGCAACTTTAGGGTTACAAACTTGATCCCACGCCACATGAGCCTTCTTAGCTTTAATGTTACTCCCAGCCCACAAAAACCTCCTACACAGGGCCTCTATATGGTGGATAATTTTTTTGGGGAGAGAAAATATTTGCATCCAATAATTGGCTATGGCAAATAGCATACTATTCACAAGGAGGAATCTACCAGCATAAGAGATGAGCCTTGTACTCCAATGGTTGATCATGCTGAGCATTTTGTCAATAAGGGGCTTACACTTCAAAATAGTTAGCTTTTTTCTATCAAGGGTAACTCTCAGGTACTTGACAGGAAGAACACCTCTATCAAAACCAGATTCTTGCTGGACAGTCTTGATATTGTCTTCATTCATACCACCGCAGAAAACCTTTCTCTTCGGAATGTTGACATTAAGCCTTGTTGTAGGAGAAAATTCCTTAATTTTCTGCATGATGATTTTGATAGGCTCAACATCTCCCCTAGCAAATAATAAGATGTCATCAGCAAAGCACAAATTTTTTCCTATAATTTTCCAGGAAAACTTGAAAACCATGGCATTATAGCCATCACTCTCAGGAGCTTTTGAGTTCCCAATGCTCTATAAGGATTTACTAATCTCTTCCTCATTAATAGGTTTAATAAGCATCAGACCTTCCCCTCTACTCAGAGTTTTACCCTTTCTAACATCTTTAATGTCCACAATAGAGAGGTTGGTAACTTTAGCACCCACTAGCTTTCCATAGAAATCAAGAATTTCGTGTTTCATCTCCTCTTGGGTACTCAACATTCTGCCATCCAGGCCATGCATATTAAGCAAACTCTTTTTCTTATTTTTTTTCCTTAATGGAAGCATGAAAGTAAGAGTTGTTGTTATCTCCCAGCCTCATCCAGTCCATTTTAGCTTTCTGCATCAAGATACTTTCTTCAATCTAATTAAGTTGAATCACCACCTCTATTTTGTCCTTAACCTGATCAATAACAAATATATCGAACATATTATGGGTCAGGGTCTCTTGGGCTTCATGTAGCTTATGTCTAGATTTTTGAAGATGAACTTGGACTTCTGAATATTTTCTAACCAAGGGTTTTAAGTTTTTTTTGTAAACTCATCAAGTTAATCCATAATCTGTACATAGAAGTACCCTGAATATTATAGTCTCAGCTGTTAGCTACAATCTGCAGATAAGAGGTTTAATGTGTGATACTATTGAGAAATTTGAACATGAATGTCTTCCTTCTCTTGACCTTCTGCATCTCCACCTTTATAGGGGCATGATCAGAGATATGAGGGCTTAGCACATAAACCCGGGCATCATGGAACTTCTGAAACCATGATGCATTACCGAGTAAGTGGTCAATTATGGAGTAGATAGTACACGTGGAGTGTTTATTTATCCAGATATAATGAGATCCTATAAAGGCATCCTCATACATACATGTAGTTTGCATCATATCCATGAACTCTTTGTACTCTTTCTCAGTCGGTTTATTACATCCTATTCTATCATGAGTATTTATCACATTATTCAGATCTCCAATAGAAATCCAAGGGTGAGAATTGTTACTCCCAATTTGCTCCATGTCATTCCAAAGCTTTATTATGTTCTCCAGCTTGTTGGAAGCATAAATTATTGTAACCATATAAAAGAGCTGCATATTAGGGCCCAACACTTCAACATGGATAAACTGATCATCAGTTCCTTGCACCTTAATCTCATCCTCCATGGGATTCCACAAGAGCCAGATCCTCCCATTGGGATGATGGGAATAGTTATCACAAAACTTCCAACCAGTTCCTATTTTATTTCTGATATTTGCTGCATTAATATGCTTAACACGAGTTTCTAACAGACCTATAACAGGCACATGAAGATTGGATATATATGAACCAATTTCTTTAGGTCTAGCCTCTTTATTTATTCCACTAACATTCTAAGATACTATCATTATTGATGGTTTTTCCCCCATCAGACACGTTCCAGTCCTCAAGGGGGTGAAAGGGTTCTTGAATAGATCTACGTTAGTTTCCTTTGTGGATTTCATTGCCTTTTTCCTCTGTCTCCAGTCTTAGTTGATGTAACCAAAATCTAAGGAGATTTAATCGCTGGTGTTTTGTTATCCTCCTTCTTTTCCTCATTGTCTTTATTAAGATTGGTGGAAACCTCCATTTTTTCTTCTTCAATGGGTTTCAGAGGTTTGAGAGCTACAGGTTTCCATATTTTATGTTTTGGCTACATCACTTGTTGCTTTTCAGAGCAATCATGTCCTATCTTCCCCTATGGTTTGAATTTTGATACTCTCTCTAGGTTTTTGGGTTATGTTAACTTCAACTAAGATTCTAGCTGTTGTACCCCAAAATTTGCCCACCCTTTCCTTTAAAATTTTCTGCTAGGGGTTTTCAACTGTTCAAGGTTTCTTAAACCTCCAACCACATCAATTAATTCCTCAAAGGTTCAAATTTGCAAGTGCTCAAAGTGTCTCCTGTCCTTTAGTATTGAACTAGGGTTTTGACTCTTAAAGACGTGACGTCTGTTGAGATCAAGATTCGTGTTTTAGTGGTTGCACAATATTAAGGCATGTATTTGAGTTCACCTCGAATTAAGGGTTTTTATTTGCAACGAGACGAATTTGGGTCGTGTTGATTCAAAATCTGATGTTCATTTAGCACTCACTGAGGAAGCTTCAATTCGAATTTAATCGCACATTCTGATAACTTTGTTTTGTTCTGAGAAATGTGTGCCGGTATGACAACTTTTTTTGTTCGGAGAAATGTGTGCCGGTCTGACAACTTTTTTTGTTCTGAGAAATGTGAGCCTTATTCAAGTCTCTATGGCTTAGATTCCAAGTTTGTTTGTCATGGGCAATGCAAGGATACCAAGTCCCTCATTTACAAGATAATATTTCTCAGACTCTTCTTTCACATTTGTCTTTCAAAACGTCACACTCTCTTTTTTTCTTTCAAATTGCATCATATTTACTTCTCAAAAACATTACATTTTCTATTTACGTCTATTCTTCCTTCTACATTACAAATTACGTCATTATTATTTTTCAACACATCCCATTATTTCTATTTAAACATATTACATTTTTATTCTTTCAACATTTTAACTTACATCACATTATTCCTTCAAATTCTTTCACATTTATTCAAATTTCCAAAATTTCAAATGTTCATTATTCAAAAACTCCAAATCTATTTACAAATTCAAAACAATTTCAAAATCATTACAAAATTCAATTACAATTTTCAAAAGGCATAAACTCTAAATTTTTTCCTATTTTTCCTATTTCTATTACAAAATAATGAGATGTCTTCATCTTCAAGCATCTTCAAACTTCCTCCTTGATCTTGCCACTTTTATCTTGTACATGAAACAAAGAAAACAAGAGTTAGCAATTCAAAAAGAACAAAATTATAATGTTAAACTCATCATTAGGGTGATTTTAAGAATCAGAAAATAGGGTATTTTTATGTGCTAAGGCCTCAAACATTTAGTTATATCATGGGCCAATTTCCATTGCAAATCACAATTTAACTTGGTTCACAGTGAATAAATTAAAAGAGGTGCAAAACAGAATCACATTTCCAGCCCAATAGACAAAGATTCAAAGAAAGCAAAATTCAAGCCCAACAAAATTTTACTTCAGCCCAAAAAGAAAAGCCTCATATATGTTGTTTCACAAAAATAGAACTACATCATTGGCTTAAGAACATTGCTTGTTGAAAATCCCAAAATTGGATTTTGGTTCACAAAAAAGCAAAAGATAAAGAAGAAATCAGATTTATCATCATATTTTCATACAAACAAAAGAAGCCTCATGTTGTTTCACTTTAAAGAAAAGTCAGAGTTCATAAATCAAATCACAGGCCTAGAAAGTTTTCACTGCAAAATCTCAAACAAATATGTTTAATTCACAGAAAAAGAGAAAGACCAGAAATTTATCAAAGCATCATAGAAAACCAGTACAGAAAGTATCAAAATCTGTACAAAGTCCACAAGCAATCAGTACAAAGTCTACACAAAATCCAGCATCCATCACAAGTAAATATAAAACAAGCAACCAGCCAGCAACAAGCAATCGGTAAAAAAGACAACATCTATCACAAGTGAAATAACACAACCAACAAGCAACCAATCCAACAAGAAAAATTACAACAACAAAGTACAAAGTCTGTACAAAGTTCAAAAGTCAGCAAGCAAGTGCAACCCCAAAAGCAAGAAAAGGAAAGTCACAAAATCAGTAGAAGCAACAAGTAATCAAGTACAAAGACTGTACAAAGTCCAAAGCCACAACATAAAAAAAGAGCCACAATTTACAACAAAAAAAGAAGGGGATTTTCACAAGAAAAAATATAGAGATACAGATACTAAAACCATACAAAGGCCGAAACAACATATATAGCCCTTATCTCATAACCCCTTCATAAAAATATACAAGGCTGAAAAAGCAACATTGTGAAGGAGTGAAAAACACAAGAAGGGGGGGTTGAATTGTAAAACTGAAATCTAAAGCAATTGACAAGATATTTTTATCCTGGTTCGTTTGATCTCAAACTACTCCAGTCCACCCGTCAAGGTGATTTCGCCTCTCTCCAACGAGGTCTTAATTCACTATATTCAACTGAATATTACAGACTGCTTTAACAACTGCTAAAGCCTTCTTGATTCAAACCACAACCCGGTTTGTCAAGGCAACACTTTCTTACAAAGGTATAAAACAATGTGTGTGAATGTTTTCTACAAAACTTTATCACAACTGTGATGTATACACAAAATGAAGCTTAAAAACTAGATTGCTAAACAGTAATGAATATCAGAGTATGTGGTTTAGCAAAACTGGTAGAACGAAGATTATGGTTCAGCTTTGTGCGTGTAGAGATTTGGAGAGCATTAGCCATTATAATCTTCAAAGCCTTGTTTATATAGCACTTGAGAAGATGAACGTTGAATGCAATATTATTGATTCAATGCTAATAACAAGCTTTCCTTATTGAGCAGATCTTGTCTAGAATGAGGCCGTTGGAATTAATTAGCTTTCAATGCACAGTACCGTTGCTTCTTTAACGCAAGTTCTGGCTTGGCTCATTCTGATTCTGCTTCGCTGCTGATGAACTATTGTGTTTCTGTATCAGAGTGTTGAGCGCAGTTCTGTTCATCAAGCTTCAGCATGTACGTGAGTTGATCATCTGATTTTGACGTTCTGATATGGCAACTTCTGATGCTGGTGTCTGAATTCAAGTTCTGATGCTGAATAGACGTGATCTTGCTTATATCAGTCAGAGTATCTGCAAGTCAGAACATAATATTTTTAGGCAGCAGATAGTTCATTCATGAAACTTATACATACTATATCTTTTCACTTTGTTATCATCAAAACTTAAATATAGGGTAGTAGATTCAAACATTGTTCTAACAATCTCCCCCTTTTTGATGATGACAAAAACTAGATATTTTAAATGAAAAATAACGTGAAAAGGTATCTGGAAAATTTATCAGAGTTAAGAAGTAAGGAGAAGTCAGAGTTAAGAGATACTCCCCCTGAGTTGATTACTTCCCTTTGATTATACGTGTTCTTCAGGATCAGATCTTTTTCTTTCTTTGAACATCAGATTATCAGAGTCTTTGACTTATCAGAAGTTTTATGTCAAAGCAGAGCTTCAAAGCTTTTCTTGTTAGAGCTTTGCTTTGGATCAGAACTTCATATTGATCAGAGCAACTTCATATTGATCAGAGCTTCTTCGTTTTGATCAGAGCTTCTAGTCTTCAGAGTGTCCAGGAGCTTCCTTGTGCCTGTAGACTTTAAACAAAACAGAAAAACATTTCAAGTAATAGAGTTAGAATGTTTGAGAATTTCTGTCTAGTTAGCCGTTATTGATTTAAATATCATTCTTGTTCTCCCCCTTTTTGTCAGCAATCAAAAAGTGTTGGTGATGTGCTAAAACAATTAAGATCAGAAAAACTAAGTAGATTAATAGTTCAGAATCAGAGGAAGAAAATATTACAAAGCATACTCAAAACAGTACAACAGAAAATCAGGAAAACATGAAAAAAAGGTTATGCATGAAAAAAAATTTAAGGTTGAGGAGGCAAGCGTGTGAACAGGCGCTCCAGCATCGCTTGAATCTTTTCAGAAGTTTCATTCTGTTTATGAACCATGCTGACAACAGTTTCAATCTTGCTGTCCTGCACATCCATTCTTGCTTTCATCTTCTGATCGTTCTCATCCATCCGCTGCTGTAGACGCATGTCATTCAGCCTTAGTTCTTCCAGAGTCTGCCTGTCTAAGGCAGCTTGAGAAGCATCAGAAGGAGGAGGCTTCTCAGAACTTTCAGCAACGTCTTCTGCTTGATTTTCTTCAGCCTGAATGGTCTTGTCTTCTTCTGATGGTTGCACCTTTGCAGCTTGCTGTTTCTCAGACCAAGGTTCACTGTCCAGAGGGAGCACAACTTCCTGAGGCAGCTGACTTTCAACTTCCTTCAGCAGCTTGCTGAAGTTCTGTTGTGCCTGCTCATAGTTGATATCCTGCAACTTGAGGGCTTCAGCACGTACCCATAGTCTGAACTGTGACCAAAGCTGATCAGAAGCAGCTGGGTTAATCATCCCAGGACAGACTTGCTTCAAAGAAGCAATCCATTGCAGCACACCTGTTTCAAAATACCAGAGCCAACATCTGGTTGCTTTGGTTTTGGGATAACAATTTTGTGTTTTAGATCAGCAAGACGGTCAAGACTGGTTAAGTCAATGAAAGTCCTGCTGGGGTTTTCTGAGGTTTTCTGAGATGCTGTTTGTTTTGGAGGAGGGGTATCAGAGTCAGATATTTCGATTGGAGTGGGTGGTGTTTTGGGAGTCTTTGGAGGTGTCGATTCTTCTGAAGATGGTAACTGGGGCATGACAATAGTGGTTCCACATGGCAACTGGATTGCCAGCGGTGAAGGTTGAGGTGAGTGAGGGTCAGATTTATGAGGAGAAGGGGTTTCAGAATGGTGAAACTCTGTTTGTGGTGAAGGTGGATTTATTTCTGGTTGGGGAGAGGGAGGTGGAATCTCTGATTGCTCAGGGATCAGAGGTTCTTCTGTGAGAGGTTGTTGTTGTTGTGGTTCTGGTTCTGGTTGTTGCTGTATTTCTGGTTCAGGTTGTTGTTCTGGTTGTGGAGGAGGAACTTTTTGTGGTTCAAAATTTGGTTGAGCAGAGGCATGTTCACGCTCAATATCAGCCAGCACTTGGTCAAGTGCTGTTGTGGTTGAAATTGTTGGTTGTTTGGGGAGTTTGGTTCTAGGTCTTCTGAGTAGTAAGGCCTCAGAAGGGTCTTCTTCTTGTATGGTTTCATCAATGGTAGGGATTGGAATTGATATTCTATGAGAGGTTTGAGGAGGGATAGATGCTGGAATAGTAAAAGATTTTGAAATAGGGGCAGAAGATGAAATACCTCTTTTCTTTGGAGTCTGCTGAGATGAACCTTCTGATGGCGCTTTCCTCTTCTTTGTCTTCTTCAGAGTCACTTCTGGTTGGGGTTGACTCAGATCTTTGATGTTCAGCTTTGAACCTGTATCTTCTGCCTTGTACGCATCTGGGTACCTGAGAAACATCTCTGGTTTGGATTCCATTTCAGAAAATACCGGAAAATCACTCAGAGGCACTCTTCTGCTGGAGATATCAGCAGTGGAAGTAGCTCTGGGTTCCTTCTGAATATTTTCTATCAGCTTCATCTTTTTCAGATTCTTTGCGTTCAGAGGTTTCCCAATTGTTGGTTCAATAGTGCTCAGCTCCTGAGCTTCTATCAGATGTTCAATCAGCCTATTCTCTGTCAGAATATCTGATATAAGCCTTCCAAACGGTATCCAGTCCCTCTTGGTTCTTTCTTCTTCCCTTGTTTCTTTCACACTGGTTTTGAGATGGTTGAACAAGAAGTGAGCCAGATTGATCTTAATCTTCTGATCAATAAAGTAGATCAGAAACTGCTGATCCACATTTATATAATCAGGAGAACTTGTTGGTTTCCTGTGGTTGAAGCATCCTAGAATAATCTTAGCCCATACTCTGCAGTGATCCTTCAGATCCTTAATCTTGCTGCTGGGCATCCCAAGAGTGAAAATCCTGTTTGCTACCACACCTACATCAGCGCATCTTTCAGCCATGTCCACACAACGGACGCCACCACCACTTTGACCGATTAGCCTTGCAATGAGATCTTCAGAAATCACAATCTTCTTCCCCATGACAGAGGAGATGACTAGATGTTTTGAAACCTTGGCGTGAATCCAAAATTCCTTGACTAGCGCTGGGAATGTTGGTCCAACCAACCTATCGAAATACCTCTCCCACTTTTGAGCCCTAATTTCTTCAGTTAGGTCAAAGCCATTTTCCTTCAAGCTTTCAAAGTCAATGATTAACTCAGAAAGCACTTCAAGGTTCTTCACCGGAGTGAGGAGAGTTCTGAGTGGCACTTGATATTGCTCAGAGGTTGCTTTCTTCTGATTGCCTGCAGAAATGCTGGAGGATGCCATTGTTCACACTAAAAAATCTTGGAGAATGAATTGAGAGAAAAAGGTTTGTAGGAGATGAACTCAAATATGCAGAAAATGCTTGAGTGATAGTGAGAAAGCGTAAAGAATAAGAATGAAAGATTAATGTGCTTAAATAGAGTTTTCAAAATTATTTTGAAAAGATAAACGTTTTTAAGAGAGAGAAAAAATCATGATTACCATTTAAAAGCATGATTACTTTTCATTAAATGCTTGCTGATTTTGGGGGATTTGAGAAAGATACTTAAAAACGGTTACCAGACATGTGTCTCAATGCACCCAATCAGCGCTTTGCCTTCTCAGAAGCGTGCACGCGTTCTGCTTCAGAGATATGCTGATGATTGGATGACACTTGTTTGATGTAGTGATCAGCACGTCTGTCTTTGAGATTAGACTCTCAGATCTTTAGACTTGCATCTGATACAATCTGCATGTTCTATCTTTCTGAAAGGAGATTGATCAGAAGTTCACAGTAAAGTAATTACATTCTGAGGGTAAATATATGGAATTAAAACATTTTCACTCTGGGCACACTTTCATGCTGAGATGTTTCAGAATGAAATTAAACCTATCTTCTGAAAGGGGTTTAGTAAAGATATCAGCCCATTGATGGTCTGTATCTATAAATTTTAAGTTCAAAATACCTTTCTGAATATAGTCCCTAATGAAATGATGCTTTATTTCTATATGCTTAGCTCTAGAATGTAAAATGGGATTCTTACTTAAGCAAATAGCAGAAGTATTATCACAAAGTATAGGAATGTTACTCTCAAAAATCTGGAAGTCTTCAAGCTGACTTTTCATCCAGAGCATTTGTGTGCTACATCCTGCTGCTGCTATGTACTCAGCTTCTGCTGTTGACAGAGCAATTGTTGATTGCCTTTTGCTGGACCAAGAGATCAGATTTTCTCCCAGAAACTGGCAGCTTCCAGAAGTACTTTTACGTTCCACTCTGTCTCCAGCAAAATCAGCATCACAGTAGCCTACTAAGCTGTAATCACTAGATTTTCTATAAAACAAACCCAGATTAGTAGTACCTTTCAGATACTTGAAAATTCGCTTAACAGCTGTTAAGTGAGATTCTCTAGGATCTGATTGGAATCTAGCACAGATACAAACACTGAATAATATGTCAGGTCTTGAAGCAGTCAGATAGAGGAGAGAACCAATCATACCTCTGTAGACTTTCTGTTCTACACTTTTGCTTACCTCTTCTCTTTCCAGAATGCACGTGGGATGCATTGGAATCTTTGATGGCTTACATTCTGAGAGGTCAAATTTCTTCAGAAGATCTCTGATGTATTTGCTCTGATGAATGTAAGTTCCTTCTGGAGTTTGATTGATCTGAATTCCTAGAAAGAATTTCAGTTCCCCCATGAGGCTCATCTCAAATTCTGCCTGCATACACTTAGCAAATTTTCTTCCAAGAGAAGGATTAGTAGAACCAAAAATGATATCATCAACATAAATTTGACAGACTAAGATGTCACTCTTAACTGTTTTACAGAATAGAGTAGTGTCCACTTTCCCTCTGGTGAATTCATTTTCAAGCAGAAAGTTACTTAGCCTTTCATACCAAGCTCTGGGAGCTTGTTTCAGACCATACAGTGACTTCTTTAGTTTGAAAACATGTTCTGGATGTTTTGTATTTTCAAAACCTGGGGGTTGGTGAACATAAACTTCTTCTTCTATATAACCATTTAAGAATGCACTTTTGACATCCATCTGATGCAGAGTGATGCCTCTATTAACAGCAAATGAAATTAAAAGTCTGATAGATTCTAACCTGGCGACTGGGGCAAAGGTTTCTGTATAGTCTATCCCCTCTTGCTGACTATAACCTTGTGCAACCAGTCGTGCCTTGTTTCTGATGACTTCACCTTGTTCATTTAGCTTGTTTCTGAACACCCATCTTGTTCCAATGACGTTGAATCCTTTTGGTCTGGGAACGAGATCCCATACGTCGTTTCTGGTGAATTGATTCAGCTCTTCTTGCATTGCCAGAATCCAGTCATTATCCAGAAGTGCTTCATCAATAGAAGAAGGTTCAATCAGAGACACAAGTCCCATAAGAGTTTCTTCAGAGTTTCTGAAGCTTGCTCTTGTTCTGATTGGATCTTCCTTTCTTCCTAGGATAGTCTCTTCTGGGTGATCCAAGCTGCTTCTGGGTAATCTCTTCTGAGGTTGATCAGCAGCTGTTGAAGGATTTCTAGTAGTGCTCCTTTCAGACGTTGAAGGAATGTCTGTGTTGAGAGCTTCTGATGACTTGTCTTCAGAACCTGCAAATTCAATTTCTATACCTGCAAAAATTTCATTCTGCTTTGACTTTTCAGAGTCAAGCTTATCATCAAAACGAACACTGATTGATTCTTCCACAATCTGTGTTTCTGTATTGTATACTCTGTACCCTCTTGAGCGTTCAGAGTATCCTAACATAATACACTTCTGTGCCTTAGAGTCAAACTTGTTCAAATAATTCTTTGTATTTAATATAAAGCAAGTACATCCAAATGGATGAAAATATGAAATGTTGGGCTTTCTGTTCTTCCACAATTCATATGGAGTCTTTTCCAGAATAGGTCTTATTGAGATTCTATTCTGAATGTAGCACGCTGTGTTTATTGCCTCTGCCCAGAAAGTCTTAGCAACGTTTGTCTCATTGATCATGGTTCTGGCCATTTCTTGCAATGTTCTGTTCTTTCGTTCTACAACTCCATTTTGTTGGGGAGTTCTAGGACAAGAGAAATCATGCAGAATGCCTTTGTCATTAAAGAATGACTCAAAATCTTTATTTTCAAATTCTCCACCATGATCACTTCTGACTTTAACGATTCTAAGATCCTTTTCATTCTGAACTTGGTTACAGAAGGTAACAAACACAGAATGTGACTCGTCCTTGTGTCTTAAGAACTTTACCCATGTCCATCTGCTATAGTCATCTACGATTACTAACCCATACTTCTTACCACTGACTGAAGCAGTTTTAACTGGTCCAAATAAGTCAATGTGCAGAAGTTCTAATGGCTTAGAGGTAGAAACAACATTTTTGGATTTAAAAGAAGGTTTTGCAAATTTGCCTTTCTGACATGCTTCACACAGAGAATCTGAATTGAACTTCAGATTAGGAAGTCCTCTGACCAGATTGAGTTTGTTAATCTGAGATATTCTTCTCATACTAACATGCCCCAATCTTCTGTGCCAGATCCACTGCTCGTTGTTAACAGACAGAAGACATTTTACATTCTGACTCTTTAGTTCAGAAAGTTTGATTTTGTAAATGTTGTTTTTCCTCTTACCATTAAACAGGATAGTCCCATCTTTCTGACTAACAGCTTTACATGATTTTTGATTAAAGATTATATCATAACCGTTATCACTTAATTGACTTATGGATAACAGATTATGCATCAATCCATCTACTAGCAGAACATTATTAATAGAGGGAAGATTTCCATTACCTACAGTTCCAGAGCCAATTATCTTTCCCCTCTGATTGCCTCCAAAGCCAACGTGGCCTCCAGGCTTAAGTTCCAGGCTTTGGAACATATGCCTTCTTCCCGTCATGTGTCGTGAGCAGACAGAGTCCAGGTACCATGACTGGTGTTTCTGACTTGCTGCTAAAGATATCTGCAACATGTATTATTTTATCCTTAGGTACCCAGATTTTCTTGGGTCCTGATTTGTTAGTTTTACCAAAACTCTGGTTGAATTTTGGTTTTACAGAGTGCTTACTGCTAGTATATTTGATGTCATGTGTGTGACCATACACAAAGTGTGAATTTAGAGGAGTGTGTTTAATGGTTAAGTCCATGACATTCTTTGGTGTAGGAACCTTACCTTGGTATCCTATTCCTTTCCTGCCATTTCTGCTAACTCCATAGATCATTGAAGCCATTCTGCTTCTATCTATGCTTTTAGCAAGGAACTTCTGGAAACTGTGATCATACTCCTTGATGATCTCATCAGCGTTGCTGGGAGTTTCAGAAATTGGTTCCTTCTGAGAGTTTTGTAAAGTGTTTTCTAATTTTGAAATTTTATCTCTCAGCTCAGAATTTTCCAATTTGAGACTCTCAGACTTATTAGAGTCAGATTCAAGATTCCTTTTCAGGTCTCTGAATTTAGCTCTAATCTGCTGATAACGTTCCAGAATTTCATTAAGGCTTTCAGCAAGTTCAGCCTTTGTAAAGTTAACAGCGAAGTTAGGGAATACCTCTTCTGTGTCTGATTCTGAGTCTGATTCAGAAGCTTCACTATCTTCTGAAATGTTTGCCATGAGAGCTATGTTTGCCCTTTCATCATCTGATTCTGAGTCAGCTTCAGACGAGTCAGAGTCATCCCATGTAGCCATGAGACTTTTCTTCTTCTCTCTTCCAAACTTCTTTTTGGGCTTTTCCCTCTGAAGCTTTGGGCAGTCACTTTTGTAGTGTCCTTGCTCATTGCACTCATAGCAGATGATGTCTTTTATGTTTGGCTTCTTGCTACTGGAGGAGCCTTCAGATCTTCTGTATCCAGAGGAAGAATCTGTCCTTCTGTATCTGGAAGAAGACTCGTTCTGATCAGATCTTCTGGGATTCCTGAACTTCCTTTGTCTTTGCTTCCACAGTTGATTTACTCTTCTGGAGAGAAGGGAAAGTTCGTCTTCTTCTGATGAGGATCCATCAGATGTTTCTTCAACTGCCTGCAAAACTTTAGACTCAAATTTTTTGTTAGATTTTAATGCTATAGGCTTACCTTGCTTCTGAGGCTCATCAGCTTCTAGCTCTATCTCATGACTTCTGAGGGAGCTTATAAGTTCCTCCAGAGTGATTTTGTTGAGATCTTTAGCTAGCTTCAGAGCAGTAACCATAGGCCTCCACTGCTTGGGTAAACTTCTGATTATTTTCTTGACATGGTCAGCAGTAGAGTATCCTTTGTCCAGAACTTTGAGACCAGCTACCAGAATCTGGAATCTAGAGAACATAGTTTCAATAGATTCAGATTCTTCCATTTTGAACGCCTCATACTTCTGAATGAGCGCCAGAGCTTTTGTTTCTTTGACTTGAACGTTGCCCTCATGCGTCATTCTGAGAGAATCAAAGATGTTCTTTGCTGTGTCTCTGTTGGAGATCTTTTCATACTCAGTATAGGAGATGGCACTGAGGAGGATGGTTTTGGCCTTATGGTGATTCTTGAAGTCACGCTTTTGTTGATCAGACATTGATTTTCTATCAATCTTCTGACCACTTGCATTCACAGGGTGCGTGTATCCATCTATCACCATATCCCACAGATCAGCATCATGTGCTAGAAAGAAGCTTTCAATTCTGTCTTTCCAGTAATCAAAGTTTTCTCCATCAAAGACTGGAGGTTTGCCACTGAATCTGTCTCTGTCCTCGTTATTGTCATTGCTGAAGTGAGAATTGTTTCCTGCCATTGTGTTTTTCTGACGCTGGATCTTGTACTGACACGGTTAAGTGTTTTAGCTCAGAACCAGGAGCTCTGATGCCAATTGAAGGAGTGAAAAACACAAGAAGGGGGGGTTGAATTGTAAAACTGAAATCTAAAGCAATTGACAAGATATTTTTATCCTGGTTCGTTTGATCTCAAACTACTCCAGTCCACCCGTCAAGGTGATTTCGCCTCTCTCCAACGAGGTCTTAATTCACTATATTCAACTGAATATTACAGACTGCTTTAACAACTGCTAAAGCCTTCTTGATTCAAACCACAACCCGGTTTGTCAAGGCAACACTTTCTTACAAAGGTATAAAACAATGTGTGTGAATGTTTTCTACAAAACTTTATCACAACTGTGATGTATACACAAAATGAAGCTTAGAAACTAGATTGCTAAACAGTAATGAATATCAGAGTATGTGGTTTAGCAAAACTGGTAGAACGAAGATTATGGTTCAGCTTTGTGCGTGTAGAGATTTGGAGAGCATTAGCCATTATAATCTTCAAAGCCTTGTTTATATAGCACTTGAGAAGATGATCGTTGAATGCAATATTCTTGATTCAATGCTAATAACAAGCTTTCCTTATTGAGCAGATCTTGTCTAGAATGAGGCCGTTGGAATTAATTAGCTTTCAATGCACAGTACCGTTGCTTCTTTAACGCAAGTTCTGGCTTGGCTCATTCTGATTCTGCTTCGCTGCTGATGAACTATTATGTTTCTGTATCAGAGTGTTGAGCGCAGTTCTGTTCATCAAGCTTCAGCATGTACGTGAGTTGATCATCTGATTTTGACGTTCTGATATGGCAACTTCTGATGCTGGTGTCTGAATTCAAGTTCTGATGCTGAATAGACGTGATCTTGCTTATATCAGTCAGAGTATCTGCAAGTCAGAACATAATATTTTTAGGCAGCAGATAGTTCATTCATGAAACTTATACATACTATATCTTTTCACTTTGTTATCATCAAAACTTAAATATAGGGTAGTAGATTCAAACATTGTTCTAACACATTGTTGTCTAAAAAAATCATTTTTCCAGCAAATATATAAGGAATCAAAGCAAAACCGAGCCATCACACCGAAACTCCTCAAAACCATTTTCAACAAATCCAGAAAAATACAGATACACAAATATAAAGAGGTACAGAACACGAACCCTAAACAAATTTTTTTCCATCATTTTCTAAAACCATACCCTTCAGAGATGAAAAGAGAAGAATGAAAAGGAACGATCTCACCGATATAAAGTCGTTTCCGTCCAAATCCAAACCCTATGGTTTCATTCCTTCCCTTTTAGATCTATGCGAAAACAGTTACGATCTACAAAAGTAAGCTCCAAATTAGTGATTAGAAGGAAGAGAGGAAGAGATTGATGTAAGAAAAATCAAGTTTAGATCATCACCGCCGTAAAGCAATTTCCGACGCGGTCGTTCTCTCTTCTCCGCGAGAGAACATTTGAGAGAATGAGAGAGAAAATAAAACAAGAGAGAGAATTTTTCTGTTAAAATGATAGCCTTTGTCATTTTTTTTGTTCTTCTTAATTTGTATTTTCTTTGGGCTTTAACCCAAACTGACCCAGCCCAACGCCTTTATTCATTTGTACATTATTCATTCAAGTTCCATGTCGTTGTAATAGATAATAAGACCTTTATTGCGTTCAATTCCCCATTTGTAAATTTGTATACCCCACCCCCTAATGATGTAATAGTGTAGGACATTTACTTTCCGCAATTTACCGCTTTCATATAAATGCTAGTAAATTAGGATTTGTATGGAAAGATAAAACCAATGACTAGAAAACCCTAATTCAAGATAAATCAAGCATTAAAAATAAACACTTGCACACTTAAACCTCTAGAGTTAACTCCACTTATTGCCTTGAGAAAATGGTCATGTTATGCATATGAGGCACCTCAGCAAAAATAATCAAAAATACAAGATCATAGTCCCTCGATGACGCTACGATTGTTGCCTTATAAATAATCTTAGCCCCTTAAGAAAATGCTAAGATATCTTACAATATTGTTATCTATGACTATACGATGACCCGTGCCTGTCTCTTTATATCCAAATATAGGGTTACTTACCAATCAATGGTGAGATAACAATATCAAAGGAAGAGAGAAATGAACAAAAGACTTTTGAGTAGGTAGAACGCTCGTAGTTGCTTGCTCACAAACATTTCAAACAAAACATATTTCAAATACACCAACACTTTCCATGAAATATTTTCAAAAGTCAACACTTTGTATACATTCTTATAGAGACGAGAAATCATTACAAGGTTGCCTAAACGAAGGCACTTTTAAAAATAATTTCAAAAACCATCACAAACACATTTTCAAACAAAGCATTTCAAAGTGAGTTAGAAACTAAGGGCCCTTTTCATAACCTACCCCCCGAACTCAAGGAAATATCTCAAAGGTCTTTCCCGTTCTTTTCACCCTTTCCTTATTGGATAAAAGAAAAGTCGGTGGTGACTCTTGTAATCTGCAACAATTACGAAAAAACATAAAACAACCAAGTTAGTTCTCCCACCATATTACAGAGCTGACAACTCTGCTGGGGATACATACTTATGTTGCAACTGGTTTTTAAATCAAGAGTCGCCACTATCAGTTTTTATTCTAGGGAAGGACATCTAATAGGAAACCCTAAATTGCAGACAGAGATTCTAGGCTTCGGACTTCATTAGACGAAAGGAAGGTGTTAGGCACCTTTCATCTACCTTTTTCACAAGGATACTAGGTTTTAGGTTTAGGTTCGGGTAAAATAGAGTTTTAAATTTTAATTAGGGGGAAGGGTTTAAATATTTTTATAGGGGAACTCGCTACGATTTTTGATCGTATGCCTACATATCCTCTTATGAGGAATCAGAGTCCCAATTCGTAGTTCGTATGGGTTGGTGTTTTTTAAGGGTCGCAAACGTATTTTGAATCACCTCGCACTTTGGTCGGGAGTAGTGATTGCAGAGATTTTGACTAAATGCCCAGTAAGTCAAAATTTGTTTGAAACTCTTTGCAAAAACAATTGATTAACTTAGTTTATTGCGAAAAATAGTTTGTTGTTTATTGCTTGTTTTTTAATCGTATTAACTGCAAAGAATCTTGTTAATGCATGATTAAAAATATTTTAATGCAATATATAAAAAATAATATATGCAATTTTGATATAAAAATAATTTGGATGATAATGTAGATATTTAAATAGTAAATATAATATATTAGTATTAGTAATTAATAATAAGAATAATAATATTTACATAAAAAAAGGAATTATAATAATAATATATAATAATAAAAATGTTAAAATATAAAAATATAATAATTGTAAAAAAATAGTAAATACTATAAAGGGAAAAATAATAATAATAATAATAATAATAATAATAATAATAATAATAATAATAATAATAATAATAATAATAATAATAATAAATAGAAAAACTAATTGATTAAATCAGGGGGTGTATTTTTAGTTATTAAGTAAAACTGGGGGGGGGGGGGGGGGTGTTTAAGAATCTGGCTAGGCCCATTACAGCTCAGAACAGGGGGTGCGAATTGGTTTGAGTTTTAGTAAAATAATGAAAGGGGGTGTCAAAATAACGGATTGGACCCAATATGCAAGGTCTGGTTGGTTAGGTGTGTGAGGGCGTACGTTAGCTATCATGCAGACTTGGCCTCTGGCCGTCTGATTGCAATCGCGCAGAGGATAACGAGGGAGTATGACAATTAGTATGGGCGTGCATGCATGGGATCAATACGGATCATAATTATTGTTTTACATTTTATTATTCATTTTACTTCTGTTTTTTTGTTACAACATCATGCTTTCTTCCTCACTCTCGCGTTCAACCGTTTCCTCTCCTTAGCCAAACCCTTTCTTCTTCCAAACTCTAGATGCCTACCCACGGCTTTGGCGCAGTAAACCTTACCCCTCCCTCGTCGTAATCAACAATCCCAAAACCCCCAACCTAAAAGGGAAAAACAAAGGCTAATGCTTCTTACCCACTCCGCGATTGCTTATTCAGATTTTTGAGGTGTTTTGATCCGGGGCTAATCCTCCTTCTTCTTCTTGTTACAGGTAGTGGCTTCGAAGATTGATGGTGGTGTCCGACGGAGGAGCGGCGACTAACGGTGTAATTAGGGTTCCAGATATTGGAACCCCAATTACGACGACTTCAACAACAATTTTCTTCAAGCTTTGAGGTCCTCTCCTACTGTCTTCGGGATTTCCTGATTTCAAGCATCTATATTTGATTCGTCCTTCTCTGTATTTCTCAGTCCTCTCCCTTTTCTGTAAATTAGTGTTTAGTTATATATAGGTCTTTAGAAATTAGGGTTATAGTTACTTAACATAGATTTAGGGTTTGGGATTGATTCTGTATTATGTGTATTAGAGATTCAATGTTCATGACAATTGATTTAGTCTGATTCGCGATTTGATTTTTGTATATCATATTTGGATTTTTGTACTATAATAGAGCTTGGATTCTGGGCTTTTAATTGATTATGTTGCTATTTTGCTGTAATAGAGATTGAGATTTGAATTTGATTGTCTTAGATTTGTCCTGTAAAAATCTGGGATTTGTTTTTAGAAAATTTGATTTTAGTTTTCAATCTCTACAGTTCCTGTTAATTGAAACAAAACATACTTTAATTTTGGCTTAATTGGTACAGTGTAATCATGTGCATATCTTTGATTAAAACAATAATTTTTTTTTTGAATTTTGAATTGGGCTTTACTGTCATCCAACTTTGATCCATCATTCCCTAATAAGCAAATTATATAAACCATAATTAATGTAATCACAGTAAACGAAAATATTTTATTTTTACTAAAGATTGGGCCCAGTGTTTGATTAGTTATTTTCAGCTCAGCATCCCACTGCAGACAACAAAACTAGTTATTGGTAAATAACATTTCTTGTACGAATCGGGCCTCAGGCCCAGTAGTGGATTTTCAAACATTACTTTCATCTTTTACCAAGATTTTTTTTATGACTAATCATATAAGATGCTTAATAAGAATGTTTTTAGTAATAAATAAGTAATGATAATAGACCTCTTAATAAAAGATAAAAGATTATAATAAAAAAGTTTTAAGAAATAAAATCGTATGACATCAAATGGGATAATTTGGAAGCTGCTTAATGGGCCTATAAGTTTGAAGTCGCACCCCCTCTTTCTACTAAGAACAACAATTCTTAAATGGATTTAATAATTAAGAACTTAGTAATTATTTTGAAATAATTTTCCATTTTCGAATCTCAAGGGCCATTGGCCAACATGCTACGTGAATGGATTTATGAGTCTTTCTGATTTAGAAAGCCCCATTAGAATACACCCCCCAGTTTTGGATAAAGATAAGCCATCAGATACTGTTGTACCATCTTTAATTAAATATTTCTTCTATTTCAATCTCGAAAAATAAAATCATCGAGGTAGGACAAATTTGGGGTACGACAGCTATCCATATTCAATTATCTTCCAATCGAATAGCGTGAGAAAACGCGAGTCTTACGCATTCTGATTGGGAGTTTATTGAATACTTGGAATACCCCAAAATTTGTTCGAAAAACATAAGTTTACACTGATATAACATATCTTACGAGTCTCAAGGAAGTAGGAAAAGCTGATGATGTATCGCTTACCAGGGTTTGATAACGAGGCAGATGGTTCTGAACATAAGAGCGCAATTTTGTATGTCTTGGTTTGGTTTTGATTATTCATCCCTTTGGAGGATGAATACAACAATAATTGATGACGCGTGGATGCTTGAAGACTGAGGCCATGGGTTATGTTTGCAAATCGCTGCATGACGTCTGAGGCGATGGGCTAGAGTTTTGATTTCTTTCGAGCATCACAACATGAAGTCTGAAGCGATGATCGGTGTTACAGAATAAAGAAATGCATTGTCGCACGAAGTCTTAGGAAATGAGCTTAAACTTGTAAATCGTTGCGTGAAGTCAGAGGCGATAAGCTAAATTTGATTCTCGAGCGTCGATGCATGACGTATGAGGCGATGGTCTGTGTTATGAGATAAAGAAACACATTGCTGCATGAAGACTTAGGAAATGGGTTATGTTCGCAAATTGTTGCGTGAAGTCTGAGGCGATAGGCTAGATTTTGTTTTCGAGCATCGCTGCATGAAGTCTGAGGCGATGGTCTAGAACTTGGAATAAAGAAACACATTGCTGCATGAAGTCTGAGGCAATGGGTTAGGTTTGTGAATCGCTGCGTGAAGTCTGAGACGATAAGCTAGATTTGGTTTTCGGACATCGCTGCATGAATTCTGAGGCGATAGGCTGTATTTTATGGAATAAAGAAACACATTGTTACATGAATTCTGAGGCAATGGGTTAGGTTTGCGAATCGTTGCGTGAAGTCTGAGGCGATGAGCTAAATTTTGTATTTTTGAGCATCGCTGCATGAGGCGATGGTTTGTGTCGTGGAATGAAGAAACACATTGTTGCATGAAGTATGAGGCAATGGGTTAGGTTCGCAAATCGCTGCGTGAAGTCTGAGGTGATGAGCTAGATTTTGGTTTTCGAGCATCGCTGCATGAAGTCTGAGGCGATGATCTGTGTCGCAGTATAAATAAACACATTGCTGCATGAAGTCTAAGGCAACGAGTTAAGTTCGCAAATCGCTGCGTGAAGTCTGATGCGATAAGCTAAGTTTTCTTTTCGAGCATCGCTGCATGAAGTCTGAGGCGATTGTTTGGGTTTGTTAGGAACTCATCACTGCAAGAAGACTTAGGTGATGGGTTGAACATGTTACGGTTTGAATACTGAGGTGACGGGTTGAATTGTAGGAGAAGTATGGTTTACCCTTAGATAGCTAAATCGAGGGTGAGACTATTTGTTTGTTGTATGATACATGCGTATGATGTCTGATATTGAGAGGTTCGGATGTATGCAAAATGTATGATGTTTGAGATTGATATGGAACCCTGAATATATGCGTATTGTATGCAAAAATGTATAGTGTATGTATGCTTTGGATATGCAAAATGTATGTATGAAATGTGTGCAAGATGTGTGTATGCCTTGAAAATGTTATGAAGACTATTTTTGGCATTCTCTCCTTTAAACCATCGGCTTAGAGTTACCAATCCCCTGGCGTTGTATGTTGTGTCATTGCAACTTTGTTGAATTTGAACGCAGAGGACAATGTTAGCAAAAATTTGAACATTGATTTTCTGTATTGTAAGTGCAGGTGTAGACGTAGACGTAGACATAGACGTAGGTAATGGCATATGCATAGATTTGTATGTTGTAAGCGTAAGCATAGACGTATGTATTGGCATATGTGTATACTTTTATGTTGTAAGCGCAGGCGTAGACATGGACATGTGTATACAATTTGCAGGAGTACATATGTGCGTGGACGCATGTGCAGACGTAGACTTTGTGTTGCAAGTGTAGGCATAGGCGCAGACGTATGTGCGGACGTAGACTTTTTGCATCGTGAGCATAGACATAGGCGTAGACATGTGTATAGACTTTTGTGTTGCAAGATATAGGAGTAGCCATGTGCGTGGATGTAGACATGGATTTTCTTTCGATATTTTTCTAACCAAAATGTTTTTTTGATGCTTTATCAAAAACTTTTATTTGTCAATTCCCTGAAATGATTTTAAGACAATATTCACAAATAACAATCGTAGTATTTTGCAGACAAGTCCGAGAAAATAAAAATACAATTTGAAAGTTGAAAAGAAAAGTGAATGTTTTATTGATTATGCCTCTTAATAGGTAATTACAAAAGTTTTTTATGAAAATTGTAAATCGCAATGAAAAATGATAATTGCTACTGTTGTTCCCCAATATATTTTTAATGGTCTTATCTCATTTTCTTTTGAGTTGTATGATTTAGATCCATCTCTCCCTTCGTGGTCCGTAGTTGCAGTTCTTAGATCGCAGTCTTTTTGTTCGTTATTTCTTTGTATGAAATCCCTAACTTTTTCCCGATTGCCCTTTCAGTTTTTTAATCCACCGAGATGATTTTTTTGTTATATGCCCCCAACTTTTACCTGGATCTCCCTTTAGGGTTTTCGATCCACCGGGACGCTCCTTTTTTCCTAAGTCGCCCTTTTAAGGTTCAAGCTTCTTATACATTTTTTTTACTGCGTCTGAGTTTTTCGGATGCGATAGTTCTTCCCCATCCATTGTTGTGAGGATGAGACCACCTCTGGAGAATGTTGTTTTGACTATGTATGGACCTTCATAGTTAGGGGTCCATTTACCATGTGAGTCGGGGCAAGATAGAAGAATATTTTTGAGTATTAGACCATGTTGTGGTTCAACATGTGCAGTACCCCTTACTCTGAAAGAATTCCGAGGCTAATTTCCGTAGAATTCGTTAGTCGACGCTAGAGGAATTTTCTGGATGTTCTTGTTTTTCGAGGCATTTCTTGATTTCGTAAAACCAAGGCTTGTCATCCGATCTTTTTTCAATAGCAAGGCAGTGTGCGGGCTCTTGATCGTGATGTGTAGTTCGTGGTTTGACCAAGTTACTTTTGAACATAGCTGATATAGTTTCCAGAGCGTCTGCCATTTGATTTTCTTCTCGTGGGATGTGGCTGAAAGTGACCTTTGTGAATTCCGCAGCTAGTTTTTAAAACATGACCCCGATATGGAATTAATTTTGGATGTTTAGTATCCCATTCGCTGTTGACTTGGTATATGGCTTGTGAGCATTCTTTGGAGGAGTCAAAACTGCCCCTATATCGTGCCCCAGTGCATTTGAAGCCCCGTCGAATGTGAGTATCCAACGTGCCCCTGGCTCGGGTCCTTGTCAAGTCCTGGTATTTCATAGTCGCTTATTTTTGCCTAACTGGCGAACAACCTTCTTTGAAGAGGTGATTTGTCCACCATCATGTCTGTATCTAACCTTGGCCTATTTTTGTAGGAACAAGCAAATATGTGTAATAATTTGATCAGTTTCTTTGTGCCTCCGCTCTAACATTGCCCCTTAGCTTGGTTTCTTTCCGATCTTCCCATATGCTCAGATTAAGGGTCTTAATAGCCTCTTGATACAGTCGTATATTGTTAGCCTTTCATTTTATTTCCCTTGCCATTTTCTCAGAGAGTTCAAGATCTTTATCATCTTCCTCTTTAGCTTGGTTGATAGGAGCATCAAAATTATATTGGGTCACAGCAGTAACATTATCGGTGGCTTTGGGTGTGAAGTTGCACACTTATCATGTTTTGGTGCAGACTTAGTATATGAAATTTGAAGATGCGTGTGAGAAGAAAGTATTACAATTTTTAAGTTTAAGATATAAATGCAAGAGAAAGAAAGAAATCTTAATTGAAAACAAGATATAACTTTTATTAATCGTAGATATTGTCTGAAACAAAATTGGGGAACCCTTACAAGAAACCCCTATGCCCTGGGCTTGACATAGGTTATTTCAAAAAGAAGAAAAATTAATTAGGAAAGAAAAAGATCTCAGGAATCTCCACGACAATCCATCTTTTGAGTTCTTCTCCTAGGGCGTATTCTCGGATGAACTTAGTTGCCCCTTTGGTGTTGGCTTTGTTGGATATCTTCTCCACATGTCCGCCATGCTTTATAAAAGTCTTTTGGGTCTGAGGAAAATGTGCTTCACCCTTCAGAGTAGCTTTATGTTCATTTTTAGGGTATGGTTCGAATTGGACTATCCCCTGGTCCACTAGATTTTGTAGCGTTCTCTCAAAAGCTTCATTGTGTTCTATCAGGAATCCACATCCCAACAGATGTTCTTTCAGCAAGTTTATCGGGGTTTTTGCTTGTCTACTTGCCTCAGAGTTGGTGACTACTTCAATTGCATTTATTGTCGGCCTGTCGTGCGGAGGCATAAGATTTGATTTGATGTTAGGCTTCTCGAAAGTGATGTCTTGAGATTCTAACAAATCTTAGACCTTATGCTTGAATGGCCAACATTGCTCTATGGTATGTCCTGGAGAATTAGTATGATACTCACATTTGGCGTTGGTATTGTATCTTCGCGGGAGCGGCCCGACTAGGGGAGCAAGAGGCTTGAGTTCCACTATGGATGCCTTAACCAACTGTTGCAATAATTGGCCAGGTGGTATAGGGAGTGGATCAAATTTCCTGGGTGGCCTTCTTCCTTGTTGCTGCCCTTGCGGGATCACTAATGGTTGTTGTACCCTGGGTTGTGACGCTACATAATTAATTTCTCCCACTTTTCCTTTGGGGAAGTTTGAAGCAGACCTTTTTGAATTGTAGGGAGCATTTGATGGCCCCCCTGATATCTTCCCACTTTTTATTCCAGTCTCGATTCTTTCTCCCATAGTTACTAGGTCTGAGAACCCCAAAGAGATACTTCCAGCCATCTTCTCATAATACAACCCTTGCAAAGTCCCCATGAACGTGTCTACTAATTCTTTCTCTAACAGTGGTTGTTGCACACGAGATGCCAACTCCCTCCATCTCTGAGCATACTCCTTGAAGGACTCTTCTTTCTTCTGGGGCATATTCTGGAGTTTCATGTGGGTAGGCGCCATGTCCGGGTTATATTTGTAATGCTTTAGAAAAGCATTAGCGAGATCTTCCCAGGTTCGAATATGCGTTCGCTCCAATTGCATATACTAGTCTGAAGATGTCCCACTCAGGCTATCTTGAAAGTAGTGAATCATCAGCTTCTGATCGTGGGCATGGGCATGCATCTTCGTGCAATACATACGAAGATGATTTCTTGGACAAGTGAGCCCCTTGTATTTTTCAAAGTCAGGTACTTACATCAGGAACTAGGCCCATTTCAAGAGTGTCTACTTCGAAAGCGTCAAAACCCTCCACAACTTTTAATCTTTCCTCCAGAGCTTTGTTCTAATTTATTACCGGTGGATTATCAACAACATAAGTACCAGTCGTCTTTAAGGGCGCTTGGTTGGCATCCTCTGGGTCGTGGTCTTTGTATTGCATGTCTAAGTAGTTGTCTGCATTATTGATTGGGATCTGTAGGGTATGTGATGCCCCTTCTTTTGGTGGAGGTAGGACAAACCCTTCAGTTTCAGCTTCTTGTTGGGCCATGATGGACTTCTAGAGTCCTGCCTCTGGCTCTTTCCTTGGTTGGTGACCGCTTGATGCACCAATAGTTTGGGCTACTTCCTCGAAAGCTACCCTGGGAATCTGGTCTTGCCTGTCAATAATGTTCTTCAAAGCTAGGATAACTTGACTGAGATCTCCTTTCATTGAAGTGACATCACCCTTTACTTGGTCGAGATCCTCTTTGAATGCAGCCTGAGTTTCCTCGATTTTCTCCATTGCTTTTTGTTAATAGGCCCTTGTTTGATATGGAGGCCAAAGAGGTGGAGATCTCCTTCTACCAATGGTTCAACTGGAGAGATTTTTTTTTGAAAAATGAGTTTTGATATGATATGCAGGTGTTCGTGAATGCATGTGTGCGAACGGATGTTAATGAACATGAAATGGTTTCTTGTGTTAAATGTTTTATTCACTTGGGTACATGTTTGTCTTTTGCTTATTCTTATTCGGTGACTATCTTTAAAATAGATACACAAACGAGATATGGAAACAAAATGCCTTTATTGAAGGTAACATAATTCAGATATTGAAAAATATTACAATCTTAAACCAGAACTTTATTTGCGTGAAATCAAACAAAGGGAAATAAGTCTTCTAGGTGCGCTTGCAGATATCTAATCTTGAAACCATCCATCTTTGCCTGACAAAGCTTGAGAAAGTCCTCAGCATGTTATTTCCCTTTCGTGGCTTTGATTTCAGACATGTTTGGCGCATTGACGCAAACAAGTTGTTTCCTTCGGTATCCATTTTAAAGGCAGTCACCGAGATCTTGAGTTTATTATTATCCTTTATATCCTTTGTGAATAAGACAAATAGAAAGAAACAGGTGACGAATATATGAAATGTATGACAAATATATGAAATGCATGAATGCATATGTGTATAGGCGTAGGGTTGAGTGACGGGGTTTTATGATAAGGATCCCTATAAGGTAGAGACGCATGGTTTAGTGACGGGGTTTTGTGATAAGTACCCTTAGAAGGTAGGATCTTTAATTTTGACCTACGATTAGTCTACCCTTCCAAAAGGTGATTTCCTTAAGGGTATCATGAATAACACCAGAGGGAAAAAGCACAAGGGCGTCCCTTAGGTGGAGCCTCTTTACAGACCGAAACTTTCGTCTCAAAGTCATGAAAGGTCTCGTCATGAGATTTTAGGTTAAGGTCATTACAAAGAGTCATGGGTGTCCTTCCAAAGTCCTACTCGTCAAGAGGATATCTCTCGATAAGTATTCCTTTTTCGGAAGTTCACCGACTCTAGGCGAAGTCGTCACATAAACTCGCAGGGATGATATACCCCCTAAGCTAATAGACAAACCTTCTTTCTAAGGGTTATTGAAAATATTTCGAGAAATAAAAAATCCCGCCATGCAGTATATATGATGATAAACAATAGACAATAATTAAATAAATGTAATGAATAAATGAAAGCAATGAATAAATAAAGCAATAAACCCCAAAGAAAAAACCCTAAAACCTAAAGTTGAAGTCCCCAGCAGAGTCGCCAGCTGTTGCAATTGGTTTTTAAATCAAGAGTCGCCACTATCAATTTTTATCCTAGGGAAGGGCATCTAATAGGAAACCCTAATTCGCAGACAGAGATTCTAGGCTTCAGACTTCATTAGATGAAAGGAAGGTGTTAGGCACCTTTCATCTACCTTGTTCACAAGGATACTAGGTTTTAGGTTTAGGTTCGGGTAAAATAGGGTTTTAAATTTTAATTAGGGGGAAGGGTTTAAATATTTTTATAGGGGAACTCGCTACGATTTTTGATCGTATACCTACGTATCCTCTTATGAGGAATCAGAGTCCCAATTCGTAGTTCGTATGGTGTGGGTGTTTTTTAGGGGTCGCAAACGTATTTTGAATTACCTCGCACTTTGGTCGGGAGTAGTGATTGCGGATATTTTGACTAAATGCGCAGTAAGTCAAAATCTGTTTGAAACCCTTTGCAAAAACAGTTGATTAGCTTAGTTTATTGCGAAAAATAGTTTGTTATTTGTTGCGTGTTTTTTAATCGTTTTAATTGCGAAAAATCTTATTAATGCATGATTAAAAATATTTTAATGCAATATATAAAAAATGATATATGCAATTTTGATATAAAAATGATTTGGATGATAATGTAGATATCTAAATAGTAAATAAAATATATTAGTATTAGTAATTAATAATAAGAATAATAGTATTTACATAAAAAAAGAATTATAATAATAATATATAATAATAAAAATCTTAAAATATAAAATTATAATAATTGTAAAAAACATAGTAAATAATATAAAGGGAAAAAAAATAATAATAAAAAAATAGAAAAAATAATTGATTAAATCAGGGGGTGTATTTCTAGTTATTAAGTAAAATTGGGGGGTGTTTTAAGAATCTGGATAGGCCCATTACAGCTCAGAACAGGGGGTGCGAATTGGTTTGATTTTTAGTAATATAATGAAAGGGGGTGTCAAAATAACGGGTTGGGCCCAATATGCAAGGTCTGGTTGGTTAGGTGTGTGAGGGCGTACGTTAGCTATCATGCAGACTTGGCCTCTGGCCGTCTGATTGCAATCGCGCGGAGGATAACGAGGGAGTATGACAATTAGTGTGGGCGTGCGTACATGGGATCAATATGGATCATAATTATTATTTTACATTTTATTATTCATTTTACTTCTGTTTCTTTGTTACAACATCATACTTTATTCCTCACTCTCGCGTTCAACCCTTTCCTCTCCCTTAGCAAAACCCTTTCTTCTTCCAAACCCTAGATGCCTACCCACAGCAGCGGTGCAGTAAACCTTACCCCTCACTCGCCGTAATAAAAAATCCCAAAATCCCCAACACAAAAGGGAAAAACAAAGGCTAATGCTTCTTACCCACTCCGAGATTTCTTATTCAGATTTTTGAGGTATTTTGATCCGGGGCTAATCCTCCTTCTTCTTCTTGTTACAGGTAGTGGCTTCGAAGATTGATGGTGGTGTCCAGTGGTGGAGCGGCGGCTAACGATGTAATTAAGGTTCCAGATATTGGAACCCCAATTGTGGCGGCTTCAACAATAATTTTCTTCAAGCTTCGAGCGCCTCTCCTACTGTCTTCGAGATTTCCTGATTTCAACCTATGTACTTGATTCGTCCTTCTCTATATTTCTCATTCCTCTCCCTTTTCTGTAAATTAGTGTTTAGTTATATATAGGTATTTAGAAATTAGGGTTACAGTTACTTAACATAGATTTAGGGATTGGGATTGATTATGTATTATGTGTATTAGAGATTCAATGTTCATGACAATTGATTTAGTCTAATTCGCGATTTGATTTTTGTATATCAAATTTGGATTTTTGTACTGTAATAGAGCTTGATTCTGGGATTTTAATTGATTCTGTTGCTATTTTGTTGTAATAGAGATTGAGATTTGTAGAGATTTGGATTTGATTGTCTTAGATTTGTCATGTAAAAATCTGGGATTTGTTTTTAGAAAATTTGATTTTAGTTTTCAATCTCTAAAGTGCCTGTTAATTGAAACAAAACATACTTTAATTTTGGCTTAATTGGTATAGTGTAATCTTGTGCATATCTTTTATTAAAACAATAATTGTTTTTTTTTTAATTATGAATTGGGCTTTATTGTCATCCAAATTTGATCCATCATTCCCTAATAAGAAAATTATAACAACCATAATTAATGTAAAAACAGTAAACGAAAATATTTTTTTACTAAAGATTTGGCCCAATGTTTGATTAGTTATTTTCAGCCCAGCATCCCACTGCAGACATCAAAACTAGTTATTGGTAAACAACATTTCTTGTACGAATTGGGCCTCAGGCCCATTAGTGGATTTCAAACATTACTTTCATCTTTTACCAAGAATTTTTTTATGACTAATCATATAAGATGTTTAATAAGAATATTTTTAGTAATAAATAAATAATGGTGATAGACCTCTTAATAAAAGATAAAAGATTATAATAAAAAAACTTTAAGCAATAAAACTGTATGACATCAAATGGGATGATTTGGAAGCTGCTTAATGGGCCTATAAATTTGAAGTCGCACCCCCTCTTTTTACTAAGAACAATAATTCTAAAATGGATTTAATAATTAAGAACTTAGTAATTATTTTGAAATAACTTTCCATTTTCAAATCTCATGGGCCACTGGCCAACATGCTACGCGAATGAGTTTATGAGTCTTTCTGACTTAGAAAGCCCCATTAAAATATACTCCCCAGTTTTGGATAAAGATAGGCCATCATATACTGTTGTACCATATTTAATTAAATATTTCTTCTATTTCAATCTCGAAAAAGAAAATAATCGAGGTACGATAAATTTTGGGTACGACAACTTAAAAGTGGGGTTACCTTAGAGTTAGATCACATTTAATTGCTTTCATTGTTTAATTTGTTTGCTTTACATTTATGGGTCCTTGTTTGGGTTTATATTGATCCTCTACCCGGATCTGGGAAAACCATTAGGTAAATAGAAAAGATTGTGGAGACTGTATGGCGTAGACCGATATGGTTGAGACAATAGCTATCTTAGTGTGGCACATTTGTGGATACCGATATCCCTTATGGAGAACTAAGGAGAATACGTGGCCACTGTATGGTGTCGCGAAGCACTAACGGACCATAGAACCTTTAATTGAACAACTTAGCCATTAGGAAGTAGTGAGATAGCCGGCTTTGGTGTAGAGCCGAAGACTGGTTGATACTCGATTCTACGCTCATTGAGTTTGGACTTTCGGGATATTTCGATCCCCAATAAAGAGGCTTGCGCTAAAACAATGCCCGATGATGAAAGATCAATGATATTGAGATTCCCTAGAACCCAGTTACTTTCTAGGACAAGTTGAGCCATCTAAACTTCAAGAGGATACTTACCTATAAACTCCATGCAAGCCTAAACCTAAGGACTTCTTTGCTTTGTTTATACATAATGACTTGTTTGATTTTGCTTGTATATGTTTATTTGTACATAACATCCTGATATCATACCATAGTGTTGTACCCCAAAATTTGCCCTCCCATATCCTTCAAAGTGTTGGCAAGCATTTACTCAAGTCCACTCAAGGAGTTGCACAATCAACCATCCTCCTAAGGCAGGCAAAATTAGGGTTTTGGTTCTTACAAGGAAGTTTAGGTTTTCAAGGGCCCAATCAAGTCCCATATGCTCATATACATTGTCAAGCACCTACATGTCAAGTTTCAAGGCTCACAAGGTCAAGTTGCACAGTCAAAAACCCTAATTGCCTCACAATCAACTGTAGGGGCAAAATGGTCATTTGGCAGTCAAAAGTCAAAATTTTTGGTCAACATCTTATTTTGAATCCACAATCATCATTTGATCAAGTCTTGATCATGATTTCACAAGAATGGCTCAAAAATCATCAAGATGCAAAAGTTTCTATTTTTGGACAGCTGAAAAGTCAACTGTAACTTGACCAAGGCATAACTTTTTCATGGTTCATCAAAAAAATCCCATCCAATGCTCATCATGAAGGGGAAGACATTTCCTACAATTCATCTTCACATTCCAAGTCCAATAAATGCTCTCATAAAAGTTATCAATTTCAACATTATAGGTCATTTTCAAAAGTCAACCAAAAGGCACTTTAAGTCAAAGACCATAACTTGAGATTGGTAAATCAAAATTACATGGGACCAAAGACATTGGTTAGAGGACTTCAAGACCTTTTCAAAATGTCTAAGAACATGTTCATATCTTCAAAATTGAGCAAGATATGCATTGGAGAAGTTGGGAAATTTTTGTGAAATGGCCAAAGTCAACTATCCTTGAAATTTCATTTTTGACAAAAGGGGCCCACTTTTTCCACTTGTTTCAGCTTGGCCATGCCTCCCACGTGTCCCACAATTTATTTCAAGAATAAAAATTAATTTTTCCATTTTTATTTAATTTTATTTGATTTAATTCATTTTAAATCTTTAAAATTCAAATCAAAATCAAAGAAATTAATGGAGGGATATTTTGTGGTTTGAATAGCTTTGATACACCATTATTCACATGCCAAACTCGTGCTAGACCTATTCCAAGCATAGAAATTCAAAATTGAAGCAAATATGGCAAGTGGTTTAATGGTGTTCATGGCAAAATCAAAACTTCATTGCAAAGGCTTAATGACCATTATTCTGATTGATACTCATTACAAAACACATGTGCAAGCCTTCCATATAGCATTCACGACCTAGAATACTCCATACAGCATAAGCAATTTCAAATTTTTCAAGAGAAAAGGTCACAAACTGAAAACCCTCTTCCAACACAATTCAAGCTCTCTCTTTGATCCAAACACACTCCTGGCCCTTCCAGGAACCTTTTGCAATCAGAATTAAGCCAAAAACCTCAAGAAATATCGTTACACAACTCATACGGTTTATATTCTTTCTCAAAATTACAGTCATACATTTATGCATTTTTAACACTTTTTGTTGATGGCATTATGCTCACAGGATCAATACAAAGCTTTCCATGTGATTTAATTTGAGAAAGGTGCCTTAAATCGAAAATCACCATGGACGAATTTCTAGGTTTTCAGAGCTTGTTATTTAGGTCTTTTGCTATACTGTAAAATCAGGACTCCAAATGTACATGGCCAAACTCAGCACAATGAGACAAACGTGATGAACATATCGCGCCCTTTTTATATTGCATGAGCGTCTAATCTCTATTTTCATAATGCTTGTATTTTGTGGGGGTTTAAAACCCCCGCTATATGTTTTATGTTTACAGGAAAGCTTGAAGACGAAGGGCGTGGCAAGCAGGGAGTGGTCAATTCAAATTGACGCGCGCGTTTCAGCATATAGCGCGCTTGTATTATATAATATTTGTTGTTCATTAGGATTACAAATAAGCGTGTTTGGTTCAGTGGTTGGCCATGTGTTTGGTAATCTCTGGGACCTGGGTTCGATTCCCAGGTCCCCCCATAATTCTCATATTATTTTTTCCAACGCGTTCTTGTGCAGTTTCTCAAGCAGCTTCCACCATAGACCTCATCTAGGAGTCAGCCAAGTGTCCACAGATGCAGATCTAAAGGCCCAGAAAGCAGGAGCACCATGCTCAGGAGTCAACAGCGCTCCATTCAGTCCAAAAAGTCAAACGAGCTGAAGGTTCAAATGGGCCAAGATTCAACAATGCACCCTCCTTCCTGGCCCAATACCCCCCTTCCATTGGTTTATTCTTTTCCTTTCATTTTTTATTTTCCAATTTAATTCCTAACCTTTTTTATTTTATTTCTTATTAACATAATTAACCAACTAATATTTTCATAAAAAATCAAAAAAAATAGAATTAACATTATTATTATTATTATTCTCATATTATTTTTGTAAATAAAATGTTAACAAATAAATAGTTTAAATAGGCAATTTTAATTTCTTTTCTTAATAATTATAATAGATTTAGAATTAGGTAAAATTAACTTTTAATTTTATTTCTTTTTATTTTATTCCATAAAAACAAAAAAAATATGTTTTCTTTTAATTAAATTAATTAATTAGTTATTAGTTAGTTTTAATTTCATTTTAATTACAAAAAGACAAAAAAATGAATTTCTTTTCTTAAAAGGGTCAACACCCTTAAGACATTCCCGATTCTTTCTTTCGCGCGCATTTTAGTTTTAATTCCTTATTATTGATTATTATGTAACTGCCTCCGGATGTAATAGTAATTAGGATTTTTACTGCTTTACTTTCCGTACTTATTTACCAAAAACGGGTCTTTTGTATTTTTGGCGATGTATAGACCCGCGCCTTGTAATAGCGTAGGATTTATGTTTCCGCAATTTACTTTCTGCACCCCTTAACTGTTAAATGCATGCAAGAATGTATGGTAAATAAAAAACAACTCGTAGCTCACTAATTGCAAAGACAAACATTAACTGAATACAACACACAATACACACACCACTTCTAGGGTACGCCTCACTCGTTGCCTTCGAAACGTGGTCGTCAAGTATAGGACGTTTTAGCGGTCGCTCTTATGTCTAAGATCCAGTTGCTTCGAAACAGTTGCCTCGAAACGGTTGCCTCGGATTAAAAAAGGATCTAGGACATTAGGGTTACTTCTAAGGTGTCCTAACTGTTGCTTCGGTGACCACACTGTCCCTCAATCGAATTGACCCGAACACCTCCAACGGTGGTGCTACCTACCTCTCAATGGTGGGATGGCACTACCTTAAGGACTTTTACACAGCCTAATTCCTTAGGGTAGGTAGATGACTCATGGGTACTTGCTCTTTTCAAAAAACAAACAAAATACTTTTCACACCTTACACTTTCAAAAGCTTTCAAAACAAATTTTTCAAACACTCTTGAGGACAGATACAAGAGTTACTTAGAAATTTTTCAAACGAAACTTTTTCAAACCCACTCACATTTTGAAAAGCAAACATTTTGAAAACATAAGAGCAAGTACCTAAGAGCCCGTGGATAACCACGGATAGAAAGGGTGCTAACACCTTCCCTTTCTATAAATCCACCTCCCGAACCGAGAAACATTCTCATAAGGAATTTTGCTGTGATTTTGTCCTTTCCATGTTGGAGAACATAAAAGACGGTGGCGACTCTTGCTTACCGCGACATTTCGCGAAACCAGCTTTAAACAGTCAGTTCTCATTCCCACCGATCACATATAGCATTTTTAATAACCATTTCAAGGATCTCAAGGGTTTGTGATGCACAGTTATATTGAACCAAACGCCCATCAAGGGGAGGGAGGATTTATTTTCCCTTAGCCAAATGCTGTCAAAGATCAAAGCACGGTAACTTGAGTCAATTCTCGTGGAAGGACATTCAGCGATGCGAAGTTCTTCAAAGTTGTGATCAAAGTTCAACTTCTGACATTTTCTTGTGTTTACCCCGTGAGATCCTTGAAAACATTACATTTTACATATCATGCATGTCATTGCATAACAGTTAAAGATCTCCAAGCTCAAAACGGCCAGTTCCAACAAGTGCTCTTGAACTTAGCCAAGGGGCAGAAAGATCTGAAAGCACTCTTCACCAAAGGGAGCAAGAAGAAGGCAAAGAAATGAGCTGGCATCCTAAACACGGGGAAGAGGTTTAAAGGGACCGCCAAACAAGCCAAAGTTGAAGAATATTCCTCCGAAGAGAATGAAAATCAAGATGAAGATGCTATGAGCGCCCGCGCTAGGGGTGGAAACAATCAAATCTCTGAAGACAAGAATAATTCTGATGAGGAATATCTGCCGGTCGATGACATATATAAGAAACTAGAAGATAGACTGGAAGTTGTGTTGATCCAAGTTGTGTCTGGCTTATACTTTGAAGACTTGGGTTTGGTGCCTGGGGTAGTTATTCTCCATAAATTCAAAATTCCAATCTTTGCTAAGCACGACGGCGTTTCGTTCCCAAAGCTTCATTTGAGGTCCTACATCTGCAAAATGCAACTGCGTACCACTGATAAGAAGCTCTGGGTACACTTATTTCAAGAGAGTCTGTCTGGGACTCAATTAGAATGGTTTTACTAGTTGGAGGGTTTCACCATTCATACTTGGAAGGATTTGACCGTCGCCTTTTAGCGTCAATATCAGTACAACGCTGATTTGGCTCCAACTAGGGTGCAATTACAAGGGATGACCATGGGTTCGAATGAGGGTTTCAAAGAATACTCTCAAAAGTGGAGAGACCTAGCTGGAAGGGTTCAACCTTCTTTATCTGACAGGGAGCTGGTTGATATCTTTATGGGAACTTTGAAGGACTTTTCTTCAATCACCTAATCGGAAGCTCTTTAGCTGGATTCACCGAGCTGATTCTAACTAGGGAACGAGTTGAAGGCGGAATTAAAAGCGAAAAAATCCAGATGGCTGCATCTTCAAGTACTGAAAAGAAGCCATACAATGGGAAGAAAGAGTCCAATGTTGTGTACGGCCAGAAGGGTTGTAACAATAGTAACCGCGACCAATCTGTGGGGGAAGTCCTGAACTCTAATCATGCATCAGTGCGACAACACCAACAGGGGAATCAACGTAAGGAGGTCACGCCTAAAAGACAATTCACCAAAATCAACATGTTATTGGCTCAAGAATTATAGCGCATGTTGAAGGAATAGTTGATTACGTTAAAGGCTCCTCTTCGAAACCCCAATACTTCTGCTCCTAGTTACCATCCCAATGACAGGTGTGCATATCATTCTGATAGTCCTGGACATGATACGAATGGCTGCTGGACTCTGAAGAACAAAATTCAAGATATGATTGACGCCAATTGGATTGAGTTCGGCCCTCCTGAGACTCCCAATGTGATCACTGCTCCCATGCTAAATCATTGAGAGCATCCAATTCATTTTTAATTTTCAATTGTAATTTATTTTGTTTGTTCAAACACTTATCTATTATGTCAAACTTTGTTTTCATTAATGCATTGCATATGTTTGTCTTGAATTAATCCATTCATTTTCATTATATTTAAACTGTGCTTTTTTATTCCCTTTTTGTGATATTCAGCTCTCGTTAAAAGTTGTAAGCCTTTAGAGGGAGGATGACAAAAATAATACCATAATCTCATACAATATGCTTTTGGATAGACCTTGCTGACGATGTACCAGCGTTCTTTCAATTCCTAAAAATAGTGGAGTTATAAGGAAGATAATCCCTAGTCAACCCCTTTGAGCCAAATAAGTAGGAGTTTTCTTTTTCGCACAAATTGAAACCTTTAATCATAACATGGGGCAGGGTAGTTTCTCATTTAATTCAAATGTGCATTCAGTCGCAAGCTGTCACTTCATGAATGAAAAAATGGTGATGGTTTCCCCATAAAATAGGCAGTCATTATCTCTAAAAAAGAAAAGCCCACTAGGTCAAAACCTATGAAGGAGACTTAAAAAACGGGGGCATCCCGCTGACTTTAGTCTCAAAACAAAAATAATCAGGAAAAAATTAGGGACAATAAAAGAGGTCGCTACAAATCCTCGACAACGAAAAAATGTTGCAAAAATGACGGCCTTCTAAAATAAACTTCCAATATCCGAACCATCACCAAAAGTATCATTCCAGATTCAATAGGAGTTCAAACACACAATTAACTAAGTTTAGGACTGTAGAACATCATGAAAAATGGGTGGGTACAAATAAACTTTGAGCCTTATCCTTTGTTTCTTAAACAATGAATCAAACCATGTTACAACCCTTTAAAAGTCCTAATTGAAGCATGGGTTAGTTCGAAAGCATATTGTTGCAAAAGATATCCTGACTCCTGTAAGGCTTACTATAATCCTGAGTCGAATTCATATTCTTATAAAATTCTTTTATCTACTAAAAATGAATTTTTAAAACTTCAATACAAACATAAACTTTGTATTGTTTGAATACCGCTGTTTGCATATAGCTAATTGTTTGACAACGGAGAAATTCGCACGGCGAACATTCAATGAACAAAAATTTTCTCAATGAACTGAATCACCTCAAATACAATGACAAACCATCCATAGCCAAGGGGCATGACATGTTATTGTTTGACTCACCTGTGGCAGTCAAGTAAAGATTCCAAGAAATCTCTCAAAGAAATGTTGAATAACCAAGGGCAAGTCTCCATCCGAATCACTCGAGGGGCAAGTATCCATTCGAATCACTCAAGGGGAAAGTATCCACTATGAAGACTTCCGGTACAACCAAATTGCTTGTCTGTGCCAGTAGTATCAGATGGTGTCACTATCATGTCTTCGGATCCTTCCATGAATGTTCTTAGAAAATTCTGAGACTTGACCAAAGATCTTGGGTACCACCAAATTACTTGTCTGTGCCAGTAGTATCAGATGGTGTCAGTATCATGTCTTCAGATACTTCTATGACAGTTCTTAGAAAATTTTGAGACTTGACCAAAGACCTTGGGTACCACCAAATTGCTTGTCTGTGCCAGTAGTATCAGATGGTGTCCGTATCATGTCTTCAGTTTCTTCCACAACAGTCTTAGAAAAGGTCCCTAGAAAGTTTAAGACTACCGTAAATGTGATCAAAATCTCAAACATCGAAGTGCACCAGATTAACTCTAGGGGAAAACAGGCTCTCACATGTGAAAGGTCACGTGTGATCGAAAAATTTATTTTTGGCATTTCTATAACACTTACTACTATGGACAGTGACAAATCCCCCACAAAGTCCCTTTCGTAAGATGATCCCCAGTGAAGTCTCTAGAACCACCTCTATAAGAATATCTCCACAGAATAATCTTCACGGATAAGGGTACAATCCTCCACAAGGTTGTCCCTGATACACGGAAAAGCATCTTCAAGCAAAAGTGGGGCATCCTCCAGTCGATGACATAGTCAAACTCACCAGCGGATAGAGGAGTTTGATCTTATCCCAACTAACGCACACATCATGTCAGTTCCTAAACGGATGGAAATTGCCGACAGTTTATCATCTTCTAGATACAATGCAGATGCAGTCTAAATACAAATTTATTTTGACATTCATTCCAGACTCTCCTACAGATACAGTTCAGAAACGATCCAGATATGGATGTCATTCTGATACTCGTTTAATAACTTCTCAGATACAATCAAGGCTCAGATTCATTCTGACATTCCCCAGCTGAATTGGTCTTAACTGAAAAAATAAACCTTGCGGAGTTCTCCCCAAAAGAATTTATCTCCCCGATAAGGTCTTTAAAATATTCTCCTCAACAGGGTTCATTTCCCCAACAAACTACATATTCCCCAACACGAGTCTTTTCTCAGACTATTACAAATCAACGGACAAAACCCTCTTCCCCAGTAGAGTTTGCCACTATCCCCAACAAGTTGTTGTGAATCATGGAATCCGACCAGATAACAACTAAACTTTCTTGCTCTCCAATCAAGAGATAGCTTCCTGATAGAGTAGTGGACAACTAAAACTCCTGAATTCTAGTTCCCAAGCAGAAATCAACACTCTCCATAGAGTTTTCTCACGCCAAAGTCAATGTTCCCCAGCGAAATTCTCCTTAAACAACAAAGCAGGGATCCCCAGCGGAAACACTCTAAACAAAGTTTGAATATACACATACTATCCATCCTCAATAGCGATCCGGGATTTAACTTTCCAAAACGCCCCAGCAGTAGTCAGGAATTCATTATCCCAGACAAAGATACACTTCAACCACATTTGACATCTCATACATCATAGCATATGCGTACGAAACATGTATGACATTTTCATTCATTCCGAGAGCATCATTACACAATATATACATCATGGCCTTGCACACAACTAACTTTATCTTTTCATACTGGTTCTTGAACAGGTAGATCTCGTCAACAGTCTATTATCTGTCAAATACAATCAGCCAAAGATTCTCGTCTAGATACAGTTCAGATACGATCCAGAGACGGATGTCATTCTGACACTTATTCCAGATTCACTCTAGAAATGGTTCAGATACGATCCAGATACGAAAGACATTCTGACACTTATTCCAGATCCTCTCTAGAAACAGTTCAGATACGATCCAGATATGAATGACATTCTGATACTTATTCCAGTTTTCTTTCAAATACAGTCCAGATACGATCCAGAGACGGATGTCATTCTGAAACTTAATCCATATTTTCTCCTAGATACAGTTCAAATATGATCCAGATGCGGATGTCATTCTGACACTCATTCAATACATCTTTCAATTGCGGTTCAGATACGATCCATATACGGATGACATTCTGACACTTATTCTAGATTCTTTCAAATACAGTTCAGATACGATCCAAATGTGGATGACATTCTGACACTCATTCAATACATCTTTCAGATACAGTTCAAATACAATCCAGGTGTGAATGTCATTCTGAAACTCATTCAATACATATTTCAGATACAATTCAAATACTATCCAGATGCGGATGTCATTCTGACACTCATTTAATACATCTTTCAAATACAGTTCAGATATGATCCAGATGCGAATGTCATTCTGACACTCATTCAATACATCTTTCAAATACAGTTCAGATACGATCCAGATGCAAATGGCATTCTGACACTCATTCAATACATCTTTCAAATACAGTTCAGATACGATCCAGATGCGGATGTCATTCTGACACTCATTCAATACATATTTCAAATATAGTTCAGATACGATCCAGATGCAGATGTCATTCTAACAGTCACTCAATACATCTTTCAAATACAGTTCAGATACGATCCAGGTGCGGATGTCATTCTGACACTCATTCAGTACATCCTTCAGATACGAGCCAGATACGATCCAATTATGGATATTATTCTGATACTCATTCCACTACATCTTCCAACTTAAATTAAATTGGCCAAAGATTTATTCTGATACTTCTCCCAATTATAGTCAAGCTTAAACTTAGTCTAATTTCTATCAACAGTCACTCTGGATGGCATCTGTAAGCCCATCTCTGACAAACTCTTCATCACTTCTCCAAATGGAATCTCTAAGCCCATTCCTGATAATCAACAAACAGTTCAACTAACACACCAGCGAGTGCAAATTTCTGCGCACTCTAGTGTTCAATCATCTTCCACCTTTAATCTACAAATGGAGACAAGACATTCTCACTTTTCAGGTTTAAGAAGATTGAACAGTGGCAGTTGTTGTACCCCAAATTTGCCCTCCCTTTCCTTTATAATTTTCTGCTAGGGTTTTTCAACTGTTCAACGTTTCTCAAACCTCCAATCACGTCAATTAATTCCTCAAAGGATCAAATTTGCAAGTGCTCAAAGTGCCTCCTGTCCTTTAGTATTGAGCTAGGGGTTTGACTCTTAAAGACGTGACATATGTTGAGATCAAGATTCATATTTTAGTGGTTGCACAATATTAAGGCATGTATTTGAGTTCACCTCGAATTAAGGGTTTTGATTCGCGACGAGACGAATTAGGGTCGTGTTGATTCAAAGTCTAATGTTCATTTAGCACTCATTGAGGAAGCTTCAATTAGAATTTAATCGCACGTTTTGACAACTTTGTTTTGTTCTGAGAAATGCGAGTCGGACTGACAACTTTGTTTTGTTCTGAGAAATGCGAGCCTTATTCAAGTCTCTATGGCTTAGATTCGAAGTTTGTTTGTCATGGGAAATGCAAGGATACCAAATCCCTCATTCACAAGATAACATTTCTTGGACTCTTCTTTCACATTTGTCTTTCAAAACGTCACACTCTCTATTTTTCTTTCAAATTGCATCGTATTTACTTCTAAAAAACATTACATTTTCTATTTACATGTATTCTTCCTTCAACATTACAAATTACGTCATTATTATTTTTCAACACGTCCCATTATTTATTTTTAAACATATTACATTTTATTCTTTCAACATTTTAACTTACATCACATTATTCTTTTAAATTCTTTCACATTTATTCAAATTTCCAAAATTTCAAATGTTCATTATTCAAAAACTCCAAATCTATTTACAAATTCAAAACAATTTCAAAATCATTACAAAACTCAATTACAATTTTCAAAAGGAATAAACTCTAAAAAAATTCCTATTTTTCCTATTTCTATTATAAAATAATGAGATGTCTTCATCTTCTAGCATCTTCAAACTTCCTCCTTAATCTTTCCACTTTTATCTTGTACGTGAAACAAATAAAACAAGAGTTAGCAATTCAAAAAGAACAAAATTACAAACAATGTTAAACTCATCATTAGGGTGGTTTTAAGAATCAGAAAATAAGGTGTTTTTATGTGTTAAGGCCTCAAAAATTTAGTTCTATCATGGGCCAATTTCCATTCCAAATCTCAATTTAACTTGGTTCACAATGAATAAATTCAAAGAGGTGCAAAACAGAATCGCATTTCCATCCCAATAGACAAAGATTCAAAGAAAGCAAAATTCAAGCCCAACAGAATTTTACTTCAACCCAAAAATAAAAGCCTCATACATGTTGTTTCACAAAAATAGAACTGCATCATTGGCTTAAGAACATTGCTTGTTGCAAATCACAAAAATGGATTTTGTTTCATAAGAAAGCAAAAGATAAAGAAGAAACAGATTTATCATCATATTTTCACGCAAACAAAAGAAGCCTCATGTTGTTTCACTTCAAAGAAAAGTCAGAGTTCACAAATCAAATCACAGGCCTTGGAGTTTTCACTGCAAAATCTCAAACAAATATGTTTAGTTCATAGAAAAAGAGAAAGACCAGAAATTTATCAAAGCATCATAGAAAACCAGTACAGAAAGTACAAAAATTTGTACAAAGTCCACAAGCAATTAGTACAAAGTCTGCACAAAATCCAGCATCCATCACAAATAAATATAAAACAAGCAACCAACCATCAACAAGCAACCGGTTCAAAATCCAACATCTATCACAAGTGAAATAACACATCCAACAAGCAACCATTCCAACAAGAAAAAGTACAACAACAAAGTACAAAGTCGGTACAAAGTTCAAAAGTCAGTAAGCAAGTGCAGCCCCAAAAGCAAGCAAAAGGAAAGTCAAAAAATCAATAGAAGCAACAAGTAATCAAGTACAAATACTGTACAAAGTCCCAAGCCACAACATAAAAACAGAGCCACGACTTACAGCAAAAAAAGAAGGGGATTTTCACAAGAAAAAATATACAGAGATACAAATACAAAAACTATACAAAGGTTGAAACAACATATACAACCCTTATCTCATAACCCCTTCATAAAAATATACAAGGCCAAAACAACAACATTATTGTCTCAAAAAACAAAAATCATTTTCCCAGCAAAGATATACGGAATCAAAGCAAAACCGAGCCATCACACCAAAACTCCTCAAAACCATTTTTCATCAAATCCAGAAAAATACAGATACACAAATATATAGAGGTACAGAACTCAAACCCTAAACAATTTTTTTCCATCATTTTCTAAAACCATACCCTTCAGAGGTGCAAAGAGAAGAATGAAAAGGAACGATCTCACCGAGATAAAGCCGTTTTCGTCCAAATCCAAACCCTAGAGTTTCATTCCTTCCCTTTTAGATCTATGAGAAAACAGTTACCATCTGCAAAAGTAAGCCCCAAATTAGTGATTAGAAGGAAGAGAGGAAGATATTGATGTAAGAAAAATCAAGTTTGGATCATCGCCGCCGCCGTAAAGTGATTTTCGAAGCGGCTGTTCTCTCTTCTTCAGCGAGAGAACGTTTGAGAGAACGAGAGAGAAAATAAAACAAGAGAGAGAATTTTTTTGTTAAAATGACAAAGCCTTTGTCATTTTTTTGTTGTTCTTCTTAATTTGTATTTTCTCCTGGCTTTAACCCAAACTGACCCAATCCAACACCTTTACTCACGCATACCCCTTTCCGTGTTGTCTACCACCACTCCTTCTAACGCCAACCAAACACTCCTAAGCCCAATTCGTTTTACTTCCAATACACCCCCTGCTTACTAACCACCACACGGACCCAACACTCTTTTTTGTCATTTTTCTGTTTACAAAAAAAAACTAATGAGCGTAAAATCAATCAAACCAAATTATTTTTCTAACAAACTCCCAAATTCAATTTTTACCCCCTGACTTATTTCTTTTATATTATTATTTCATTTTTTATTTCTTTAAATATTATTATTATAATTATTATTTTTATTAACAAAAACACAAAAAAATATTTTATTTTATTTATACTATGTACTTATTTTATTTTATTTATACTATGTAATTATTATCATTATTATTACTATGTTTAATCTTTCTTTCTTTAATTTAAAATTAACTTAGAATTTAGTTTTCTCTTTTAATTAATTAGTTTCTTTTATATTATAATTATAAAAAACTTCTCAAAAAAACCTAAAAAATATTCTTTTTTTAATTAACTTAAATTTAGTTTTCTCATTTTATTTAATTATTTTCTTTTAATTAATTAGGTAAAAACAAAACTTTTCTTTAACAAAATCCAAACAAAAAACATTTTCTTTTCTATTTGCTTCCTTGTATATTTATTCATTCAAGTTCAATATGGTTGTGATAGATAATTAGGATCTTTATCGCTTTCAATTCCTCATTTATAAATTTGTATACTCTATCCTCTAATGATGTAATAGTATAGGAGATTTACTTTCCACAATTTACCGCTTTCATATAAATGCTAGTAAATTAGGGTTTGTATGTCAAGATAAAATCAATGACTAGAAAACCCTAATCCAAGATAAATCAAGCATGAAAGGTAAACACTTGCACACTTACACTTCTAGGGTTAACTCCACTTGTTGCCTTAAGAAAATGGCCATGTTATGCATATGAGACACCTTAGCAAAAACAATCAAAAATACAAGATCAAAGTCCCTCGATGACGCTACGAATGTTGCCTTATAAATGATCTTAGCCCCTTAAGAAAATGCTAAGATATCTTACAATATTGCTATCTATGACTATACGATGACCCGTGCTTGTCCCTTTATATCCAAAGATATGGTTACTTACCAATCAATGGTGAGATAGCAATATCAAAGGAAGAGAGAAATGAACAAAAGACTTTTGAGTAGGTAGAACGCTCGTAGTTGCTTTCTCACAAAAATTTCAAAAAAACATCTTTCATATACACCAACACTTTCCATGAAATATTTTCAAAAGTCAACACTTTGTATATATTCTTATAGAGAGGAGAATCATTACAAAGTTCTCCTAAACGAAGGAACTTTTAAAAAATAATTTCAAACACCATCACAAACACATTTTCAAACGAAGAATTTCAAAGTGAGTTAGCAACTAAGAGCCCGTAGATAACTACAAATTAAAAGGGTGTTAACACCTTCCCTTTTCATAAGCTACCCCCCAAACTCAAGAAAATATCTCAAAGGTATTTCCTGTTCTTTTCACCCTTTCCTTATTGGATAAAAGAAAAGTCGGTGGCGACTCTTGCTATCCGTAACAATTGCGATAAAACATAAAACAACCAAGTCAGTTCTCCCACTGTACTACACTAGCATACGAAGCTCTTAGTTTTCTAACAGTACACTCATCAGTGGTAATTGAAGAATGGAAAAACACAAGAATGGGGGGTTGAATTGGGGTTTTAAAAAATAAGACAGTAGACACGTTGGTTATCCTGGTTCGTTTGAACTCAAACTACTCCAGTCCACCCGCCAAGGTGATTTCACCTCTCTCAAATGAGGTCTTAATCCATTAATCAAAACTTGATTACACAGATGCAATGACTAATGTCACTGTCTTATTGAGTTTAAACCACAACTCGGTTTTCTCAAGGTATTACAAGATAAAACAATTTAGAGTGTGTAAAAAGATGTTTACTAAATAAAACTATATCACAACAGTGGTGTATACACAATTGAAAAGCACAAGATATAATATGGTAATAATTATTTTCTTTTTCAGTGTGTAGTAGAGTTATACAATTTCTTCTTCACGTCTTCTTTATATAGGTGATGCATGAGAGACATGGGAAGATGCTTTTGGAAGGTTGATAAAGTGTAGTTACTATACTTTCTTAAAATATAGATCTTGTCTTGATTCAGCCGTTACTTTTTGATTTGTAATGAATGATTTGTAATGCATAAGAACATTGCTTTCTTGGGATCATATCAGAAGATGAATATTACCATTGATACTTTCTTTTGATCTTTCAGAACTTTACTTTATCAGAATATCAGAGTTTAGCTCGCAGCGTTGGTGCAATAAGAAGTTGTAACATTATAACTTCTTCATTTAAGCGTGTTTACACGGATTTGCTTCTAAGTATGATGTGTCACAACAGAGCTTCAAAAACGTAACCCTCTCATCTTCTATGCTTCTTAAATCATAATTTCCCTGCATATTAAAATACATATTTAGAGAGCATATTTGTTCTTTATATATATCATGTGTTTGTTATCGTCAAAACTCTTACAAGGATGTAGAACCAAACTATGCTCTAACAATCTCGCCATTTTTGATGATGACAAAAACTTATATATTTTGAAATATTTACTAAAGAACATAAAGAATTAAAGTATCCCACTGAGTTTGATACTTAGATAAGGAAAATAAACTTCCCTAAAGATGTTCTGATCAGAACTTTGTGATCAAAGTTTTTTGATGCATCCACGACAGAAGTTACTTTTCAGAGGTTGCTTTTCAATAGATTTTTCCTATTTGCTTTCATATGATAAAAATAGAAGTTATGATATTCAAAAAAAATTGAGACTGAGTCTCGATACTGTTATATTCAAAATATCTTACGTTCTCCCCCTTTTTGTCAAGAATAAAAAAGAAATAAAATCATGTAAATGTAACAAGAAAGGATTTTGTATTCAAATTGGATTAAGATAAACAGAGAACATAGATAAACAAAAGATTGAAATGATAAACAAATAGCAGAAATAAAACAATTTTCAGAGCTATGTGTGAGGAGGTGAAAATCGTGTGAACATGGCTTCCAATAAACTCTTGATCTGATTGTTTGATTCCTCTTATTTCTCAATCATCCCCTTAATTTCCTTGCTATTTTCATCCTGTTTGTCTAACATTTACTTAAACACAACATTTTCATTCTTCAACTGTTCCAGAGTTTTCAGCACAAGAGAAAATGACATTATTCCAGCAGAAGAGACCATATTCTCAGAACTTACTACAGTTTATTCTTGCTCAGGAGATTCTTCGATTGCCTTGCCTTTGTCTTGAAACATGACCAGAGGAAGAGGTTCAGGAGACAGTTCAATATATTCTGATGTCAGAGGGGCTTCCCAAGGGGTGTTGTCCAGAAGAAGGAAGGGTTTCTTTACCCAGTGTCGTAGAACTTGATCCTTTAAGATTTTTAGGCGATCGCAGAAGTTCTGTTGAGCGATTTCATAACTGAGATCCTTTAGCTTCAGAGATTCATAGTTAAACCATTTTCTGAACTGACTCCAGTGAGAGTTAGACACAGCTGGCTAGCTTTAAGGAGTTAACCCATTCCTGTATTTCTGTTTCAAAAATCAACAAATATTTACCAACATCTGATTTGGATATTTTTGGTGTTGGTTTAGGAATGGCTATTTTATGGGAACTTGTGACAAGTTTGTCCCAAGCTTATAAATCAATGATTGTTCTGAGGGAATCTCCTGGGTATTTATTTAGAGAGGGAGAGTCGGAAATAATTATAGGTGAGTTAGGGGTGTTGAAAGATAGGGAGATGGAGGATCTAGAATGGAGAAAGTTTGTGATGTAGTTCTGGGGATTATTGGTGGTTGAGAGATCGTGAGAGGGCAAGTGATGCCTAGGATGGATGACGTGGTATCAGAGTCAAAATTTGGATTTTCAGTGTGGGGAGCTTCAAACAGTGGATCAAATTGATTAATATCAGAGAGAACTTGTGTAAGTTTTGGCTGAGGCTGATCAAAATGGGTAGAAGGAGGATTAATTAGAGGATTATTTGTGGGTATTGAGGTGTCAATATCTAAGTCAAACTCATCAAGGGTTTGAGGAGATGGCACTTCAGTGGGTTTTGGAGATGAGGTAGTTTCAGATGTTGATAAAAAACTGATTCAATAACAGAAACAAAATACGAGTTACCTTTCTTTTTTATAGCTTTAGGGGTTTTCTGAGAAGTTCCTTCTCCAGCAGCTTTCTTTTTTCTTGATTTTATGGGAGCAACTTCCAAAGGTTGTTGCCTTAGATAAAGAATTTTCACATCTAGAATCATACCATCACTCTTGCAAGCTTCTAGATATTTGAGAACAATTTCTGGAGAGGAGTATGCTTGAGTGAAGAGAGGGAAATCCTTCAGAGGCACTCTTCGGGTGGTGATGACTTCCTTGGTGGTTATTGTTGGATCTTTCTTAATAGTTTCAATAATTTTTATCTTCTTCAAATTCTTGGCATTTAGGGGCTTTCCAGCACAAGCTTCCATAACACTTGCTTGTTAGGCCTCAGTCAGATGTTCTATCAGTTTGTTTTCTGTCAGAATATCTGAAATGAGTCTTCCTAGAGGAATCCAATATCTATTTGTTCTTTCTTCTTCTCTTGTTTCTTTTACACTAGTTTTCAGGTGGTTGAACATAATATGTGGAAGATGAACTCTTGCTTTGGTGGAGATGAAGTACAAAAGGTACTGCTGATCAATAACGATGTAGTCTGGAGAGCTGGTTGGTTTCCTATAATTGATGCACCACCGAATTATTTTGGACCAAATTCTGAGATAATCTTTCAGATCTTTGACTTTGTTGGATGGTTGGCTTGAGGAAAAAATTTCTTTTGAGACAATAGATAGGTCAGAACCTTTTTCTGCCATATCACTACATCTAATACCTCCGCCGTCGTGACCTTTGAGTTTCCCAATAAGATCTTCAGTGATGATGATCTTCTTTCCCATAACGTAGGATGTTACCTGATGATTTGAAGTTGTTGTATAAATCCAGAATTCTTTTACTAGTTTTGGAAAAACTGGACCTATGAGACGATCAAATTATTTCCCCCATCCTTGGAACTCAACATTAGGGGTTAAGTGATACCCATTTTCTTTCATGCTTACGAAATCAACAATAAGCTCACATAGAACTTCCAGAGAATCAAAGGGTGTGAGAAGCGTTCTTGATGGTTCGACGTACCTTTCTTCATTTGATGAAGAAGAACCATGAATGATTTGAGAAACTTGAGGAATTTGTTGAGAGGAAATCATTTGTTCACAAAATCTTTTTGGGTTTTTAAGATATGAACAGATGAAGAGAGAAAAGTGAGTGAGAGTGAATATGTGATAGTGTTTGTGAGTATAAATAGCCAATGGAAAAAATTGATTTTAATTTAAAAGAGTTAAAGGAAATGATTACGTGCATTTAATGATTCCTGAAAAAGAGGGATAGCGTGAAGATATAGAAAAGTTACTAATTTGACTCGCCTCAATGCATCAACTCAACTGTTTCAGTCCCTTCAGATTTTGAACACATGTTCAACCTTAGAGGGTGACCTTGCGTTTAGAGTTGAAAGATGTTGATATTGTGAACTTCTTGCTTCTATCATAGAAATGAAACGTTTTTGAAGAACATTTAGATCTTCTGGATAGTTCCCGATACAACTTTCCTTCTTACTTCTGAAGTTCTATTTTCCAGATGTTCATACAAAAAAATTAAGGCATAAAGTTCTGAGGTTTAAATATAGAGAAACTACCTTATCATTCTGGGAATAATTCCATACTAATATGATTCAAAATGAAATTAGATCTATCTTCAGAAAGGGGTTTAGTGAAGACTTCAGTCCATTGATGGTCTGTGTCTATAAATTTTAAAGAATGAATTCCCTTCTAAAGATAGTCCCTAATAAAATGATGTTTAACTTCTATATGCTTAGCCCTAGAATGTAAAATGGGATTTTTTGAAAGACAAATAGCAGAAGTATTATAACAAATATTGTACCCCATAATTTTCCCTCCCTTTATTCAATACATTTTCCTAGGGTTTTCATTTGCTCAAGGCTGCTCAAGAACTGATCAAACAAATTCTCCTTTTGAGCAATTGACCTACAACCAGGGTTTTACTTTTATCAAGAAATATTGGTTTTCTAAGGCCTCAAGTGGATTTCATGGTCTCTTACATGTCTCCAAAAATTCTCATACCAAGTTTCAAGCATTACATCACAAGTTTGCTCAGTCAATGGCTCAGATAACTGAAAATCAACTGTATTGGACAAAAAGTCAATTGTGGTCAACATACAGTCAAAACTCAATATTTTTGGTCAACATCAACATTTTGAAGTCATATTCATCATTTGATCAAGGGTTGATCATGATTCATCAAGAAAACTCCCATATCATCAAAAGTCAAAAGTTGTCAAATTAGGGTTTTCTTAAGGAGAAGTCAACTAGACTTTGATCAAGCACAACTTTCACATGCTTCATCATATTTTCCTTAACCAAAGCTCATTTTGAAGGAAATTCAATTCTCTACAACTTTGTCTCTCTCTAAGCTCAAGACCATAAAATGCTTCATTTGAGAGATATGGGCCAATACATTATAGGTCATTTCACAAGTCAACAAAAAGACACTTTTTGTCAAGGCAACTTCCATCAAGATAAATTCTTCAAATGCAAACATTATAAAAATAGGGATTGTATAGGACACCTTTAGCTTTCCAAAAAGTAAAAGATCACCTTCAAATGATAAAAATTGAGTGAGTTATGATTGGTGCAAGTTGGGAAATTTTGATCAAATGCATGAAGTTCATATTTAGAAAACTTGGACTTTTGGGCTATTGAGCTTATGATTCAAAGTCCATGCGTGTTTGGTAGCTTATAGTGAACCAATGAATTACTTCATACACCCTATGGATTTTTATTATATTTATTTTGATTTTTATTAATTAAATTCAAAATGAAATAAGATAAAATAAAGGCTCTTTCTTACCAAGTCCAAGCCCACTATCTTTTAACCTAATTCTCTTCTATAAATCTCATGCATTCAGAAAGTCAAGACACGAAATCTTTGCAAGAAACACTATCCCAAAAATCACAAAAAATATCAAAACTAGGGCAATCTTAGAAACCTAATTGCAGCCGTTTTCAAAGCAAATAATATCTTCCATTCACTTCCTGAAGCATAGTAGGGTAAGTAGGGATCGATTTTAATGATCCAAGAGACCTTAAAAGCATGAACACGCATTTCTAGTTTCACATCATTGCATGCATTTTCATTTTTATTTTTCTTTATGTTTTTACGCATACTAACCCTACTAACTTGTTTCTAAGGTACCAATATGGAGGAATAACCCATCGCGAAAGTCTCGTGATAGCTGAATCATAAATTTTATGATATACCTCCTAAACTAGTGCGTTTTAGCCCAAGATAATGGTCCCATTGAATTCACAAGCCTTGATTTAGGGGGGTAGGGTCCCCTTGGATCTCTAACAATGTTTATCTTGCAGGAATGAGAAAAAGAGCAACCAGAGAAGACGATCGAAGCTAGGGATTCGACGCTTATCCGGTCTAGTTATTTCATTTTATCTTATGTTTAATTTGTTTCATTTATATCATCGTACATATCACCACCCCAGTGATAACGCTCTTGTCTCTAAGTCATAACTATGCTAAGGCGTGGGTTCGATCTCAGTCTTTTGGCATTTTGGGATTTCTTTCACATTTTTTCATATTTTGCAGGATGAACATACAAAATACCCTGATGTTGTCCACTAACACCAAAGCGCACCTGACATAGTGGTGAACATACTGGATAAAAGAGATAAGGGCTTGGGTTCAACACCATCCCCTAGAATTTTGTGGTTTTTTCTTATTTCCTAACCCCTTTTTATTTTTTCCTTAAAAACCCTAAATTCATTTAACCATAAACCTTTTTTTAACAAACCTAATTTTTCAAAACATTTTTTATAAACCCTAATCAAATTAGGTTTTAGGTTTTTTAATTTAATTAATTTCTTTTTAATTAAATTAATTAGACTTCTTAGGTTTATTTAATTAATCGACAAAACCTTCTTTTTATCAAAAATCACTAAAAATAATTTTGCCTTCCTTTTCTTATTATTACATGTTTTGTGTAGCTTATTCCTCTCGTGTTTTCCTTTTTCATTATTGTAATTGTTCTTGGTTTGTAATAGTTATAAGTTTTTACTTTCCTTACTTTTCTATTATGTAACTTCCTCGAAGTGAAGTAATAGCTTAGGGTCTACTTTCCACCTTTACTTTCCGCACTTTACCGCTTTCTTTTATTATTTTATGTTTACTGCTTAGTAATTAGGATTTGCATGGAAAGATAAAGACCTGACGATAGAAAACCCTAACTTCAAAGATAAAATAACTGAACATGACATACTCGCACACTCTCACCTCTAGGGTAAACTCCCTTGTCTCCTTCGAAAAATAGTCATGTCCTTCGAATGTGGGGATGCTTTAGCAAAGTCCTTCGATAAAAAGATCATAGTCCCTCGATGACCCTTCGATGTTGCCTTTAAGTAAATGATCTAGTCCCTTACCAAAATTGCTAAAGCATCCTTACCAGTTGCCTTCGATGACTGTACGATGACCCTCACCTATCCCTTCACATCCAACGATAGGGCTTCCTACTAACTAATGGTACGGATATCACTATATAAAGGAGGAGGAAAATACAACAACGACCTTGAGTAGGGTAGGACTCCTAATCACTTGCTCACAAAGATTTCAAAACAAAAACATTTTTTCAGTATCAGACTTTTCAATAAATATTTTCAAACAAACACTTTGTCCGCATTCTAGAGGATAAATACGAGAATCATTACAAAGTCTCGCCTTTCATTGGCATTTCAAAATATTTTAAAATACACAACACAGAGCAATTTTCAAAAAGTGAACTAAGCGATTAAGAGTCGGGAGATAACTACGGATGGAAAGGGTGCTAACACCTTCCCTTTTCATAACCTGCACCCCGAACTCAAAAATCTCAAGGTCTTTCCTATTGATTTCACCCTTTCCTTATTGGATAAAATAAAAGTCGGTGGCGACTCTTGCTATCTGCAACATTTGCGATAAATCACAAAACCAAGTCAGTTCTCCCACCGTATTACAGAACTGGCGACTCTGCTGAGGAACTTAAAAAAGGGTTACCTTAGAGTTTAGTATCACTTTACTTATTTTTACTTGTTTGCTTTGACTGCTTTATATTTGAGGGTTGCTCGGGTTTTAAATTTCTTGCAAAGATCCTATACCCGGATATGGGGACACCTTAGGTAAGTAGCTATAGATCAGTGAAACTGTACGGAATAGACCAATATGGTTGAAGTGATGGCTAAGATAGTGTGACAGTTTTTCCTCTAATCAAATGTCGTCAAAAATCAAAGTACTTTTGCTTGAGTCAAAGGCTAGGACCCACTCGACATGGTGAGCTTGATTCTCATAGAAGGACGTTCAAAGATGCAAAGTTCTTCAGTCAAATATGTAGCCATACTCAACTTTTAACATTTCCTTTTGTTTATCCTGCGAGATCCTTGAAAATATTGCATCCACATATCATGCATGTCATTACATAACATGTATTTCCCAAGACAAGTTTTCTCATCTTCTTACTGTTTATTTCAGTAAAAGATATCTCTTGAATAAATCGTGAAAGACCTTCAAGCTCAAAACGCCCAATTCCAAGAGACGTTCCTAAACTTAGCCAAGGGGAAGAAAGAACTGATGGCGCTCATCTCCAAGAAGAAAAAGACTAGGAAACCGGCTGGTATCCTTAACATGAGGAGAAGATTCAAAGGTCTTGCCAAAAAGGTTCAATATTCTGACATCCTATCAGATGAAGATGACAATCAAAAAGAAGACAGATGAAGTATCAAAGCTGAGGGGGGAAGCAACCTTGGTTCTGGTAAAATTCCTGATGAAGAAGACTATTCTGATGAGTAATATCCTCCTGCTGATGACAGATACAAATAGTGGAAGATCGTCTCAATGTCATGGAAATCCAGAAAGTGCCTGGGTTAGATTTTGAAGAGATGGGATTAGTCGCAGGGGTTGTTATCCCTCAGAAGTTCAAGGTTCCTAATTTTTCCAAATATGATGGTGTTTCTTACCCTAAGCTTCATCTGAAGTCTTATGTCTAGAAGATTCAACCTCATACTGCTAATAGAAAATCATGGGTTCACTTATTTCAAGAGAACTTATCTGGGACACAGCTGGAATGGTTCTATCAGCTAAAAGGAACCAGTATACGTACTTGGGAAGATTTGGTTGCTTACTTTTACAAATAATACCAATACAATGTTGATCTTGTACCAACTCGTGTGCAATAAAAGAGTATGACAATGGGTTCAAATGAAGGATTTAAGGAATATGCCCAGAAGTGGAGAGATCTGGCTAAAGAGTTTAACCTCCTCTGTATGATAGGGAGCTGGTTGATATGTTCATGGGAACTCTGGTAGGACCTTTCTTTAATCATCTGATTGGAAGCTCTTCATCTGGTTTTACTGAGTTGATACTAACAAGAAACATGTCGAAAGTGGTATCAGAAGTGGAAAGATTCAAGTGGTTGTGTCTTCAAGTATTGTAAAGAATAAGTTCAACGGTAAGAAGGAAACATATATTGTGTATAGCCAGAAGGGTCATACTAGAAGTGATCACAACTAATCTGTGGGGGAGGTACTAATTTCTAATCTTGCGCCTGTGTAACAACAACAACAATAACATGGCAATCAATATAGATCAGACGCACCAAGAAGTCAGTTTACAAAGATCAGTATGCCATTGTCTCAGGCATTACAACACTTGTTGAAAGCAGAGCAAATAACATTAAGGGACCCTCCTCAGAAATCCTAACACCTCCTCTCCCCGTTATAATTCTAATGTGAAATGTGCTTACCATTCCAGTAGCCCCGGGCATGACACCAATAGCTGCTAGGCTTTGAAGAATAAAATTCAAGACATGAGTGACAATAAAGAAATTGAGTTTGATCCTCCCGAGACCCGCAACGTGATTACTGCACATATGCCTAAGCACGACAAAGGAATAAGTGCTATTGATGATGTTTCATATGTTTCTATTGTAAGTGAGTTGTCTACTCCCCTCCTAATTATCAAGAAGAATTTGTTGCATGTCAATTTATTTTCGAGTTGTATTTAAAGATGTTACTGTTGTGCAGCCCAACCCAATGGCTGCAAACTGCGGAAAGAAGGTACTCAGGGTCTGATGGACAACCATATCATTATAGTTGAGAAGATTCCTTCTATTGAGAATTTGTTTCAAGACTTATCTGTAATTTCTGGAACTCTTATCAGGATCACTGCCAAAGGCCCTGTGAAGATTAAGGCTGAACCCATAACCGCTCCTCTGATAATCACTACACCTGGACTTATTCCATATTCCTAGGAAAAACCTGTCCCTTGGAACTATGGAGTCGATGTCTACTACCATGGCATCAAGAAAGAGCCATTGATTCTTGAGGATGAAGGTATTGAAGTTGTTGATCCCAACATTGATAATATTCCTGGGACCAGTAATGTTACTAGAAGTAGAAGGGTTTTCTCTCCAAAAATCTCTCCGAAGATTTTTGCCACACCAGTTCGTGTTACCGCTACTGAGTTAATTACTGAGACTCGGGGCAAAGAGAAAATAATGGAGCCTTCCCATACAGAGGCACCTACAGAAGTTATGACTGAAGATACCTCCAGGCAGTAGTTGGAGGAAGTATTTAAAATTATCCGTAAAAGTGATCACAAGATTGTTGAACAGTTGGGGCGGACTCCCTCAAAAATCTCCATGTTATCCCTGTTACTGTGTTCAAAAGCCCATGCATAGGCTTTGGTGAAGTTCTTAAAATCCTCTCATGTACCACAAGAAATTTTTGCCAATCAATTTGGAAGTTATGTTGCTAGCCTAACTACTGATAATGGGCTAGGCTTTTTTGATGCCGATTTGACCCCTGAAGGAAGAAACCACAACAAGTCCATGTATGTCTCTATTGAATGTAGGGGCACTACTTTAGCACATGTATTGGTTAATACGGGTTCCTCTTTGAATGTCTTACCGAAGGGTGCTCTCGACAGGCTTAATTGTGAATGGGGTTATGTTGAAACCCAGTGATATTATAGTCTGATCCTTTGACAGTTTAAAGAGGATGGTACATGGAGAAATGGATCTTTCGATTAAGGTAGGTTTACAGATCTTTGAATATACCTTGTATGAGATGGATATTCGACCAACTTATTCTTGTTTACTCAGACGCCTTTAGATTTATGGGGCAGGCGCTGTTACTTCAACCTTACACCAAAAGCTGAAATATTCTGTGAAAGGAAAGTTTATTACAGTCTGCGGTGAAAAAGAGTATATGGTGAGTCACTTAAACTCATTCAGGTATGTTGAGATGGACGGTGAATTCATTGAAACTTCTTGCCATAATTTTGAAGTTATCCCTCCTACCACTACTGAAGACGCTTCTTCTATTCCCAAGGTTAACAGGGTTCCACCCAGAATGACTTCTTTGAAGGATGCTAGAGTTGTAGTGGAAGAAGGTGGTTGCACTACTTGGGGTCAGCTTCCTGACATTCCATACAAATCTGACAAATTTGGTTTGGGTTTTACTGCAGAAGCTCAGAGGGTTGTTCATCGTGCTCGTGTCGGAAGATCACCATTCCGCGTCAGCAACAATGGAGTCAACGATATAGAAGACGCTGACAGTGATTATGACCTCGAAAGTTAGATCTTTCCTACCTTCAGCGACAAGCTCAACAACTGGAAGACTGAAGACCTTATCTCAATCTCCTTTAGTTAGGAGTAATTGCTATTTTTTTTTTTCTTTATTTCAAAGTTTTGGTTATGTAATCTTTAAACAATAACTTTAAGCCGTGTGTCTTACTCGGGGCACAACGGTCCACTTGTTAAGGATTGTCATTTCATTTGCATATCTTCATTCAATAAAAACATTGGACTTTTTGCATTCAAATTTTGCGCTCTTTGTTTTTCTTTTTACTTTATTACACTCTCAAAATTTCAGATCCACATCCACTCTAGATCCCGTTGATAACAATTATGTTATTGCCACTTGTAATACATTGGGAGAACTGACTTTTGGTTTTGCGTTTTATCACAAATGTTGCGGATAGAAAGAGTCTCCACCGACTTTTCTTTTATCCAATAAAGGAAAGGGTGAAAAGAACAGGAAAGACCTTTGAGAATTTTCTGAGTAAGGGGGTAGGTTATGAAAAGGGAATGTATTAGCACCCTTTTCATCCGTAGTTATCTACGGCCTCTTAATCGCTAGCTCACTTTTAAAAATGCTTTATGAATGTGTAAGTTTGAAAATATTTTGAAAATGCCTAAGTTCGACAACTTTGTAATGATTCTCGTATCGTTGAGAATGCATACAAAGTGTTTGTTTTGAAAATATTTCAGAAAAGTGTTTGTGTGAAAAATGTTTTGAAATGTTCGCGAGCAAGCGATTAAGAACTATCTACCTACTCAAAAGTCTTTTGTTTTTTTCCTCTTCCTTTAGATAATGCTATCCTACCATTAGTTAGTAGGAAGCCCTATCGTTGGATGTTTGAGGGACAAGCGTGGGTCATCGTACAGTCATAAAGGCAACATATACAGATACCTTTAGCAATTTAAAGGGACTATCATCATGTATTTGTAGGAAACATCGAGGGACAAGATCATTTACCGAAGGTAGCATCGAAGGTTCATCGAGGGACTATGATCTTTATGATGATTTTTAACTGAGGGTCTTTGTTAATGGTATCACTACGTTTGAGGGATATGACTGTATTTATTCTGAGGAAACAAGTGGGGTTATCCTAGAGGTGCGTGTGTAAAAAGTGATTTTGATTTTAGTTAATTTTAATCTTTGATTAGGGTTAGCTATCGTTTGTTTTTAGTCTTTCCATACAAGCCTATTAGCATACATCTAGTAGAGTTATAAGGAAAGCGGTAAAGACATAAAATAAATTTCCTACCCTATTACAAAGCTTCGGGGAGGGGAAATACAAACCACAAAATTAGGGGGAATAGAAAGCATAATAAAAAAACCTATTTAATCTATTACAACCTTTAGCAATTACAATATTATAAATCAACTAATGCGAAAAATAAAGAGTGCACGGAGATTGTAAGAAGAGAAAGATATGGAAAAAAAGTCTTGATAAAAATGATAATTAGTCTAACCTAATTAATCTTGATTTGAGAAAAAAAGAGCTAATTTAATCCTAAAATAAAAACCCTAATTTATTTTTAATGGAAAACAATTTAATGATAAACTAAAGAAAATAATTTAATTAATTCAATTAATTTATTTACAAAAAATTAATTCCATTTAATTAAATTAATTAAAAAAATTCAAGTTGATTTAACCTAAAGCTAAATTAATTTTAATTAATTAAAAAAAAACATAATTATATTTTAAAAAAGAAATTGAAAAAAAAAATTTGATGGGCTTGAAAGAGTAATTCTGGGGGGTGTGGGAAACAATAATCACTAGGTCCGTTAGCAACAACCCTAGTGTTGCGTGACATCCAGTGTGACTGGCAACAAGGGCTCCATGGTGCACATATGAATCTGAGGCGCTGGATCTGGCAGAGTAGATATTTTATGGTAAGGGGTTAGGAGCGCAGGATGAGCGTGCTAGATTGGCAAGCAGTGGATCTGTAAACAAGAAACTATGAAAATAAAATGTGAATATACCAGGGGCAGGGATCGAACCCGTGCCCTGGTACAATAATGCCTTTGCAACGCTTGCTTCTACCGTTGGGGCAACCTTTACATCCATTCTATAATTGAAACAATAAACACACAATGCATGAACAAACATAATGGTCGGAGAAGCGCCGGAGCCCTAGCTAAGGTCGTCTTCTCCACCAACCTGTATGAATCGAAACCTACAAAAATCAAATGTTAGTGATCTAAAACATCATGTCCCCTCTAATTCGACCCTTCTGAATCCAAATTTGGCCTTAGTTTAGGCTATAGGTCCTTATATTATGGGTTTCTAATCAAATGAAACCGATCAGAGCAAACTATGGCATCTCCCAATTTTGATTGCATGGTGTGATACGGTGGGAGAACTGACTTGAAGGTTTTGCATTTGATCGCAATGTTGCGGTTAGCAAGAGTCACCAGTGACTTTTCTTTTATCCAAAAGGAAAGGTGAAAAAGCACAAGAAAGACCTTTGAGATTTTTTCTTGAGTTCGGGGGGTAGATTATGAAAATGGAAGGTATTAGCACCCTTTTCATCCTTGGTTTTCCATGGGCTTTTAGTAACTTGTTATATCACTTGCTTTTGTTTGAAATTATGCTTTGAGTGGTTTTTGAAAGTATTTTGTAAAGAGGCCATTGTTTAGGCAAACTTTGTAATGATTCTCGTTCGTAAGAATGTATACAAAGATGTTGATCTTTTGAAAATGTTTTCAAGTTTGTAAGATGTTTTGAAAGTGTAGGTGTTTGTTTTGAAAATAGCAAGGATGTTTGTTTTGAAATGGAGCAAGTAATTAGGAGCATTCTACCTACTCAAAAGTCTTTCGTGTTCATTTTCTTTTCCTTTGACATTGTTATCTTACCATTGATTTGGTAAGTAACCCTATCTTTGGATGTAAACGGGACGGGCGTGGGTTATCGTATAGCCATGATTAACAATGTTGCAAGGTATCTTAGCATTCTCTTTTAGGGACTAAGATCATTTGAAAGGCAACTTAGATAGCGTCATTGAGGGACTATGATCTTATACTTTTCTTGTTTTTGCTAAGATACCTCGCATGCGTAATATGGCTATTTTGTAAAGGCAACCAAGTGGATTTACCCTAGGGGGTGTTTGTGTGCAAGTGTATTATTTTTCATGCTTGATTTTGTCTTGAATTAGGGTTTTCTAAGTATTGGTTTTAGTCTTTCCATATAAACCCAAATCATTAGCATGTTATATATAAAGCGATAAATTGTGGAATTTAAAGTTATTACGCTATTACAATACTTGTGGGAGGGGGTGTACAAATTGTAAATGGGGATTGCAAGAAAATAAACCTAGTTAATTTATTACAACCATATTGAATTGGTACAAATGTACAAGAAATTAAATGAATATAATGTACAAAAATGAATAAATGTACAAAAGGGTGAAATGTAAAATAAATGGATATTTGTTTGGATTTTTAGAGAAAAGGGATTTTGTTTTAACCTAATTAATTAAAAGGAAATAATTAATTAAAATAATAAAAAGTAAATCTAATTTTACTTGGAAAAGAAATTAATAAAAACCCTAATTCATTAATTGATTAAAAAGAAACTAAGTTTATAAGAAAAGTATTTTTGGTATTTTTGTCTTGAAAATAAATTATAGTATTATAAAATATTTTTGGTCTTTTTATATTTTAAAATAATACATTTAAATGGTGTAAAAAAAAACTAAAAACCTATTTTTAATTAAATTTACAAAGATAATTAGTAAAATAAATAAAGTATGATTAATAACATTTTTTTTTATTGAGAAAAATAAATAAATTATGTCAAAATGTAAATCTATTATTATTTGTATTTTTTATGATTATTTAGTATTAGAAAAATAATAAAGAAAATAAATAAAATGAAAATAAGAAAAGAAAATAAAAACAGGGCCAAGGGTGTGAAAAGGAAACATGGTGGTTAGTAAGTAAAAACAAAAACAAACAAGGCCCAAGGGGGCTCAGTACCTGCAAAAAAGAAGTCAGAAATGCAAAAAAAAAATGAAAAAATCAAAAGGGTACCACTTAGGCTCGAACCCAGGTCCCTTTGGTTACAGGCATGCGCTTCGACCACTGGGGTGACAATACATCCGTTTATATAAATCAAACAATAAATACATAAGGCAAACATGTTCCTGAGGCCAACTTCATCTTCAACCTCACGCCCAGCCAGAAGCTCTATAACTTGTTCAAATCTCAACAAAAATGAAAATTGTAAACATGAAACTTGTAGCAAATTTCCTCACGGTTTCAGAAATGTAAAGCATTAAAACTAGAGCTCAAAGATAAACATGAATTTTAATGGCCCTATTCTGAATCCTAAAAATCTCAGAAAATTCAATCTTAAAATTCTCTAAGCTCAGGCAAAATTAGTGGAAACTATGGACATGGTTAGCTTTAGGGAAATGATATCTACATGTTTTATTCATAAATAAATCATTGATGATGCATGTATGAAAAGTTCCAAAGTTAGAAAACTTACCTTGCAAGAGGGTATTGGGTTTGGAGTTTGAGCAGCTTTCAGTGAGTTCCAATGGTTGGGTTAGCTTCCTCAAGCTCCCGGGAAGCTAATGGGATGCTTAGCTTGAGCTGAAAGTACCTGAGGAGTTATGGAGAAGTCCAAGTGCAAAGCTCTGTTTTTGAAAATGGAGGATGGTGTTAATGGTGTTACAGTTCTGTAACAGGGCGTGGGAGCAATTCTAAATGATGTTTAGAAGCTTTAGGAACCAAAAGGCTTGAAAACACACGAGGGAGTTATGAGTTTCAAGTTTTTGGTCAGTTTATGTGAAAATGGAGGTATCAGTTATGATTCTGAGCTCTTGGTGTTTTTATGGGTCATGCATTCGCGTCTTTTGTGGCAAAATGGTTTGTATATCTATAAGCAAAAGGATTGGAGTGGTTTGGACAATCAGAAGTACAAGTTTTCAGCTAATTGCTAGGTTACTTGATTTTGAAGAAAAGTGGGAAACCAAGTTTCAATGTGAGGTACAAGCATGGGATGAGTGACTGTAAGTGTCTAACAAGTTTCTTATGGGTTATGGGACTTTTATGATCAGAAGAAAATAAGTGCAAGGCTCAAGAACAAGTTTTGTGTAAAAAAGCACTTTATCAAAATGGCAATGTACACTTTCTTCCAAAAATGGATATAAAGCATAGCCTTGCATTGAATGCTTGAAATGAGACCTCTAACAGTTGTGCAAGCCATTAATTATGGAGTTCCTAACAATTTTGAGGCCTGTAAAGTAGAGGTTATACAACATACTTTGAATTTTGAATTTGGTTCATCACAAAATGACTTGTAATTTAAGTGATCAAACCATAACTTTATCTCTTCGATTCTCCCTACTCAAAAATGATATCAAGGAGTTCTTGGACATTTTGGAAAGCTTATAATGTTCTCTACAACCCATATTTGAATTGCATTTGAATATTCCCCTTATAACTATATGAAAAAGTGCCATGAAGTTGGGTCAAAATCCTGACCAAATTAGGGCAAAATTTCACATAGTGTTTTGTTTCATGACCACATGTTCTTAAAATTATAACTTGAGATCTAAGCACTTTTTGAAGGAGTTGTGTAAAGAAAAGTTATATATTTCATGGAGATCTACAACTTTCATGTTGGAAGTTTCTTTTGAATCAGCTTGCATCATGGTGAAAAGTTATGAAGAATTTCTAAGTTTGAAAATTTTGACTTTTCAAAATGAAATCTTGACTTTTGTATTTATTGATGAATAATTTTCATATTTTGACATGTTTTGATGATATGTGATCTTTGACATTTGATTTTGACCAAAAAGTCAAAGATTGACTTTTTAGTATACAATTGACTTTTGATCAGTTGACTGAAAAATTCATCTATCAATCCATTGGACTTGAGCAATGCTTTGAGCTATGTCATTAGGTCAAAATGATGCAATTGGACTCTTGAGATCATGACTTAAACCAATTGATCATTTGCTAGGTCAAAAAATCAGAAATTGCCCTTTCCCAGTCAAAACCCTAATTTTGACCATTTTGCTCTTTTAAAGATTTGATCAAATTTCTTGAGGATTTGTGGTTCAAACTTGATCAAATGATATATATGAGTTTAAAATGTTGATTTGGATAAAAAATTATGAGGTTTGACTGTAAATTGGCCATAGTTTACTTTTTTCCCAATATAGTTGATTTTTAGGTCAAATGCTCAATTGACTGAGCAAAAGTGTGATCCAAGGCTTGAAACTTGGCATGAGTAATCTTGAGGATACATAATGATCCATGAAAGTCATATGGGGCATTGGAAGTTCAAATATCCTTGTGAAATCTCAAACCCTAATTTTGGTCATCAGTGCTTAAGGAGGTGTCTTGAGCTTGATCAAACCCTAGTGCAGTCTTGAGCCGAAGGAGATCTTGTGAGCAAAAATCTTGATAAGTGAGGGAAAATTTTGGGGTATAATAGCTGCCCCTGTTCAGTCTTCTTAAGCCTAAAGAGTTAGATTGGTGAATTTTGCCATTCGTGACTCGAAGGTGGAAGATGATTGGACACTAGAGTGCACAGAAATTTGCACTCGGTGATGTGATGGTAGATGGAATGGGCTTAAATATGCCATTTGGAGAGATGATAGAAAGTTGTTGGAGATGGGCTTGTAGATTCCATCCAGAAATGATTGTTGAACAATATTTGTAAGCTAAAACTGAATGAGTTTCAGAATGGTGTTTGTGTCTGGAGCATATCTGAACTGTATCTGAAAAGATGAATTTGAATGAGTATCAGAATGGCATCCATGTCTGGAGCGTATCTGAAAGCTGAATCTGAATGAGTGTTAGAATGGCATCCTTGTCTGGAGTGTATATGAACTGTATCTGAAAAGTTGAATTTGAATGAGTATCAGAATGGCATCTGTGTCTGGAGCGTATCTGAACTGTATTTGAAAGATGAATCTGAATGAGTGTCAGAATGGCATCCATGTATGGAGCGTATCTGAACTGTATCTGAAGATTGAATCTGAATGAGTATCAGAATGACATCTGTGTCTGGAGTGTATCTGAACTGTATATGAAAACTTTGAACATTGTTAATGGTAGCTGTTGATTAATCTTATCTTGAAAAGGGTAAAATGTTAGCTAATATGCAATTTCATGTTGTATGAAATGCAAGTTATAATGCATTCGTGTTATCAATGTTTATGATATATGGATGCGATGTATGCGTATGTGAGCTAATCTGCTACACTGTTGTTGGATTGGGAAAATAAATCCCTGACTATTGTTGAGGATATGGAGTATAAGTCTTCATATTGTGAAGTTGAAGTGTTGATGGATTTCCTCTTTGAGAAGTAAACTCTATTGTAAGGGAAATGTCGTGTACTGCTTGAAAAATCTTGTTGGGGAATCTTGAGAAATTGGACGACTTCTACTGGGGATTGATAACTGGAAGCTCTATTCTGCTGAGGATTAAACTGCACATTGCAGGGGATTTCATGGAAATAGCTTAGAGAGGTTTCCCTATCTCTTAAAGCCATCAGTGGTTGTCTTTTTATTTTGTTCATTTGTAAACAGTAATTGTGTTCAAATGCATATGTTCAAAAATAAATCATTGGATGTTTTTGTAAACAAAACACAAGAGTAAAGAAAAATAGATAGTTTTCACTTTCAAAGGGATATCTTTGTATTGATTTTGAGTAAGTATTTTTGTACAGTGAGACAAACATTCTAGTAAGATAATATCGTCGTAAAAAATGAAAATTTGATACAAAGAAAAGATAGCTATGTGAAATAATCCCATGGGGTTCCAATTCTGCTATAGCCTTCGTGTCTCTGAGCATCTTGTCTATTTGTTGCCTTGTCCGAGGTTGATTGAATTGATCAGAACCACTGAGTTTGTCAGTTTGTCTGTAAGGTGATCCCAACAGGACATAGTCATACGCTTTAATTCCCTAGCTTTTTCCTGGACCGCCCTTTCAGGTTTACAGTCCACCGGGATACCCTTTTTTTCTCAAGTCGCCCTTTCGGGTTTTCAGCTTGCCGGGTGTACAAATTTTTTTATTTTATCCCAAATTTTTGCCCAAACCTTTTTGGTTCGCCGGTATGCCCTTGTTTTGCCTAGGTGTGTCAACCTAGCAGGTCTCTTATGTGTAGTATCTTTTGACTATGTCTGCATTCACAGGGTGCGGCGGGTCATCGCCACCCATGGTGGTTAAGATCATTGCTCCACCAGAGAATATGCTTTTGATTACAAATAGCCATTCGTATGTAGGAGTCCATTTTCCCCTGGGATCTCCTTGCGGTAGTATGATACGCTTGATCACCAAATCCCCGACTTGATACACTTGGCGTCTGACCTTTTTGTTGAAAGCCTTGATCATCTGTTTTTGATACATTTGACCATGACAGACAGCAATAAGCCTTTTCTCATCAATCAAGTTTATGTGGATGTCCACTTCCCCATGCACCATCCTTTTTGAGCTGTCAAAGGCTCTCACTACTATGTTGCTTGGTTTCAATGTTAATCCCTCACAGTCAAGCCTATGAAGGGCCTTTTTAGGCAACACATTCAGAGACCAACCAGTGTCAACCAAGACATGATCCAGAGTTCTGCCCTTGCATTCGACTAAGACATGTAATGCCTCATTATGCTTCTTCCCTCTTGGCGTTAAATCAGCATGTGAAAAACCTAAACCATTATCTGTAGTCAAGCTAGCTACGCAGTCTTGGAACTGATCGGCAGATGTTTCTTGGGGTACATGGGCAGTTTTCAGGAATTTTACCAAGGCCTTTGCATGCGCCTCAGAACATAATAATAAAGCCAGCATGTAAATTTTAGATGGAGTTTGACCCAGTTGTTCAACTATATTGTAGTCGCTTCTTTTTATGATTTTTAGAATTTCCTACATCTCTTTTCAGGAGGTCTCAGGGATAGTCACTGATTATGCCTTCGTCCAGACAGGCTTAATCAAAATATCTTTACCTCGAGTCTCGGTTGACTCGGCAGCAGGAATGTCAGTAGGGGTGATAACAGGGACTGTAACAGTTTTGTCAACAAGAGTATTAGTAGAGATGATTGTAGGACTGGGAATAACCTTCGGAGGAGCAATAACAACAGGAATGATTACGGGTCCAGAAATAGCTTTTGGAGGAGCAGTTTCTGGAGGGAAAACCCTTCCACTTCGTGTTCTCTTACTAGTCCCTTCGATATTACTGATATCGGAGTCAACTTTCTCAAAACTTTAATCTTTAGCTGCTTGCCAATCTTGCTTGATACCATGGTAGTAGACATCACCTCCATAATTCCATGGTACGGTTTTGTCTGAGGAATACGGGATTGGTCCAGGCATTGTAATTAATAAAGGAGCTACTTTAGGAACTGATGTAATTCTAACGGGTCTTTTGGTGGAGACCCTGGAAGAATTGTCGGAAATGGTCACGATGGAAATATCATTATAAGAAACAATTGGAATAGAAGTCTTTTCGAATAAAATTTCATTGTTATCTATTAGGCATTGAATGTCTGCTTTTAACAAAGGACAGCTGGTTGGTGAGGACAAACAGAAATGACAGCTTTTATCACAGCCTGGGAATACACTGACATTCAACAAGTTCTTTTTGATAGTCAGGAGTGGGGTCACAAGTTCATCAACTGAAGTAACAAACATATCTTCTTCAACGACATTGACATCACGGTCGTGCTTGGGCATAGGGGCAGTAATGACATTGGGAATTTCTGGCGCATCGAATTCAATCTCTTTGGCTTCAAGAATATCTTGTACTTTGTTCTTCAGAGCCCAACAGTTGTTAGTGTCATGGCTGGGACTCTCAGAATGATATCCACAACGGGCATTAAGATGATAGTGAGGAGAAGTTGTGTTAGGATTCTTTGGAGCTTCTTTCAAAGTCACTAGGTTGGATCTTAATAAATGTGGCAATACTTGAGATAGAGTCATATTAATTCGGGTGAATTGTCTGACTGGTCTTTCCATTCTTGGTTGGTTGCTTCTTTGTTGACCTGGCGCAAGTTTAGGAATCATGACAGCCCCCACCATTGGATGGTGTTCATCCCTATCTTGATTTCTCTGAGGATATACATCAATAACTTCTTTCTTTCCGATGAATGGTTTCCTTACAGCAGTAGAGGATGCATCCTTTTGAATCTTCCCATTCTTTATCCCGACTTCTACCCTTTCTTCGGTCAATATCAACTCAGTAAATCCTGCCGATGAACTCCCAATTAAGTGATTAAAGAAAGGACCAGACAAGGTGCCCAAGAACGTGTCTACTAATTATCTTTCAGATAGAGGAGGCTGGACTCTTCCTGCTAAGTCCCTCCATTTTTGCGCATAGTCCTTAAAGCCTTCACTTGAAACCATGGTCATACTCTAGAGTTGAGTACGGGTGGGCGCAAGATCAGTGTTGTATTGTTATTGTTTGTAAAAGGCGGAGGACAGATCTTCCCAGTTATGAACATTAGCTCTTTCTAGCTGATAAAACCAATCAAGTTGAGTTCCAGATAGACTGTCTTGGAAGAAATGTACCCATAAATCCTTATCAGCGGTATGAGGCTGGATTTTCCTCACATAGGACCGGAGATGCATTTTGGGACATGAAACCCCGTCATATTTGGCGAACACAGGTGCTTTGAATTTTGGAGGAATGACAATCCCCGATACTAATCCCAACTCCTCAAAGTCCAATCCAAACACTTTTTGGATTTCCATTGCACTTAACCGTTCTTCTAGATGCTTATACTTGTCGTCGGCCGGAGGGTATTGTTCTTCAGAATAATCTTCTTCTTCCTCTTCCTCTTCTGACTCTGACTGGACAACTGTTTCTTTTCCCTTCCCATCTTGATTGTCTTTCTCACCGGATATCATTACAAAGTCTAGGGTCCTTCTTGCTTGTCCTTGGAATCTTCTTCCCATGTTTAGAACTCCAGTTATATTCTTTGTCTTCTTTTTCTTCTCTTCAACCAGCAAGGTCTTCAACTCTTCTTGTCCTTTGGCTAGAGTTAAGAACATCTGTTGAAACTGTGCATTCTAAGCTTAGAGGTCCTTCACCGTTTGCTCGAGATCCATCTTACTAAAATAAACAGTAGAAAGATGAGGAGACTTGTTGTAAGAAACCTGCTTATGTTATGATGAATGGTAAATGCATATGCAATGATTTCAAGGATTTTAAAGATTCAAATTTGTTTTAGACAAAAAGGAAACACATGTTATATTAATAAATTAAAGCTTGAGTACATCAATGCCTCTTTGGGAAAAACAAATACAAAAACTCTAAGATAGAAAGGTTGTACGCATCCTCTTTGGTGCGATGTAGGCATTCAGGTTCCGCTCCTCATGAAGTTGCTTAGTGAGTTCCAAAGCCTTCTTCTCGCTAGCGTAGAATTGGGCTTCGAAAGTATCTCGCTCCCCCTTGAGTTGTATCTAATCTCTTTGTAAGTCTTCAAGAGAGGTGGGCATGTCAGGATGTAGGATAGTGTATGGAACATCTCCTTCCTCAACAGGCTCAATGATTACCGGGAGAATGGAAGGATAAGGCATCATAAGACTTTGAGCATGAGTTCGTACCCACTTGAGGTAAGGCTCGAGAGGGATGGAATTCTTATGCCCCAATGTCTTGCTATCTACCTTGTTCAACATCCTCCAAACTCGAATAAATCTCTGGCGAAGACCTTGATCGTTGTTCTCATAGTCAAATACCAAACCTTGAATGAGCATCTAATGACGGCCATCCCTTCGGGCGTAACCAAACTGTCTTAAGGCTAAGCAGGGGTTGTAGGTGATACCTCCTCTAATGCCAAGTAACGAGACATTAGGGAATTCTCCATAATGATCAACAATAGTAACATTCTCTATGGATCGGGAACACAAATGGATATCTGAATGTTTGAGTGTCATCAACCTTTGTGACCACCTTGAACCTTGCTCGTTCTTTAATACAGATTGGGCAAGATGCGAAATAAACCATCTTGCCAAGAGAGGAGTACAACACATAAGGACACCTCTTTTCCTCATAGTGAGAGTGTGAAAAGAATGTTGAATATCACCTAGCAAAGTAGGCATCGGGTTACGGGATATGAAGATTTTGATGGTGTTCACATCTATGAGTTGGTCAGGATTTGGAAACAAAACCACCCCATAGATGAGGAGAGCCATAATTTCCTCAAAGGCTTGCAAATCCAAGGAGTTCCAACAGTTTTGGGCTTTCTCAAACAAGAACTTTGCTAGGAAACCTTTGACACCACTCCTTGTTTCCCAATGAGTTGTGACATCAGATGATTGCAAGTGTAGAGCTTGAGCAATCTCTTCTGGATTTGGATCTCTTTCCATACCGTTGAAAGGTAGTTGGTTGAGAATGGGAATCCTTAAGAGTCGGTAGAATTCTTCCAAAGTAGGCACAAGTTGATAATCGGGAAATGTGAAGCAATGGTGTAAAGGATCAAAGAACTGAAAGAGAACCTTCATCATGTCTTCATCAGTGTTGGAAGTGACCAAGTTGAGTAGGCGACCATGTCTTTCGGTGAATGGAGAATTTTCTAGAATCCTTAAAGCTAGCTCCTTAAGTTGTGGAGGGATCCTTACAAGATTGACTTGAATAGTTTTCCTGCGAATAGAATCCATGTCCTACAAAACAAGAACAAAGATAAATACCAAAATCCTTGAAATGGTTAGTGAATGTATATGATGTTATGATGTTCATGATGTTATGAACAAGTACATATACACAAACAAAGCAAACAAGTCCTTAGGTTTAGGCTTGCATGAAGTCTCATAGGTAAGTACCCTCTTGAAGTTTAGTTGGCTCAAACCTGTCCTAGTAATAGTAACCGGGTTCTAAGGAGCTCAATATCACTGGTTTGTTTCCTTGGTCATTATTTCAGCACAAGCCTCTTTAATGGTGACCGAAATATCCCGAAAAAACCAAACCTCAATGAGTGTAGTATTGAGTATCTACCAACTTCGGACTGCACCAAAGTCGGTCATCTCACTAAGTCCTAAAGGCCAAGTTGGTTAAGTAAAGGTTCTAAAAGTTCATTAGTGCTTCATGACATCACTCAGCGGTCCCGTATTCTCCTTGATTAACTCAAGGGCTACCGGTACCCACAAATATGTCTCACTAATGTAGCTATTGCTTAGACCATGTCGGTATACCCCGCACAGTTTCCATAATGTATTGCTACTTACCTATAATGTATCCCAAATCCAAGTAGATGATTCAAACCCAAACAAAGAACCATAATGTAAAGAAAACAAGTCAAACAATGAAAGCAAGTAAATATGATCTAACCCTAAGGTAACCTAAATTTTAGAATTTTCCCCAACAGAGTCTCCAGTTCTGTGATATGGTGGGAGAACTGGCTTGAAGGTTTTGCGTTTGACCACAAATGTTGCGGTTAGCAAGAGTCTCCACCGACTTTTATTTTATCCAAAAGGAAAGGTGAAAAAGCACAGGAAAGACCTTTGAGATTTTTTCTTGAGTTCGGGGGGTAGATTATGAAAAGGGAAGGTATTAGCACCCTTTTCATCCATGGTTTTCCATGGGCTCTTAGTTACTTGCTAGATCACTTGCTTTTGTTTGAAATTGTGCTTTGTGTAGTTTTTGAAAGTATTTTGTAAAGAGGCCATTGTTTAGGCAAACTTTGTAAGGATTCTCGTTCGTAAGAATGTATACAAAGATGTTGATCTTTTGAAAATGTTTTCAAGTTTGTAAGATGATTTGAAAGTGTAGGTGTTTGTTTTGAAAATAGAAATGATGTTTGTTTTGAAATGGAGCAAGTAATTAGGAGCATTCTACCTACTCAAAAGTCTTTCTTGTTCATTTTCTTTTCCTTTGACATTGTTATCTTACCATTGGTTTGGTAAGTAACCCTATCTTTGGATGTAAACGGGACAGGCGTGGGTCATTGTATAGCCATGATTAGCAATTTTGCATGGTATCTTAGCATTCTCTTTTAGGGACTAAGATCATTTGAAAGGCAACTTAGATAGCATCATCGAGGGACTATGATCTTATACTTTGCTTTTTTTTGCTAAGATACCTTGCATGCGTAATATGGCTATTTTATAAAGGCAGCCAAGTGGATTTACCCTAGGGGGTGTTTGTGTGCAAGTGTATTATTTTTCATGCTTGATTTTGTCTTGAATTAGGGTTTTCTAAGTATTGGTTTTAGTCTTTCCATACAAACCCTAATTATTAGCATGTTATATATAAAACGATAAATTGTGGAATTTAAAGTTACTACGCTATTACAATACTTGTGGTAGGGGGTGTACAAATTGTAAATGGTGATTGCAAGAAAGTAAACCTAGTTAATCTATTACAAACATATTGAATTGGTACAAATGTACAAGAAATTAAATGAATATAATGTACAAAAATGAATAAATGTACAAAAGGGTGAAATGTAAAATAAATGAATATTTGTTTGGATTTTTAGAGAAAAGGGATTTTGTTTTAACCTAATTAATTAAAAGGAAATAATTAATTAAAATAATAAAAATTAAATCTAATTTTACTAGGAAAAGAAATTAATAAAAACCCTAATTCATTAATTGATTAAAAAGAAACTACGTTTATAAGAAAAGTATTTTTGGTATTTTTGTCTTGAAAATAAATTATAGTATTATAAAATATTTTTGGACTTTTTATATTTTAAAATAATACATTTAAATGGTGTAAAAGAAAATAACTAAAAACCTATTTTTAATTAAATTTACAAAGATAATTAGTAAAATAAATAAAGTATGATTAAAAAAATAATTTTTTATTGAGAAAAATAAATAAACTATGTCAAAATGTAAATCTATTATTTTTTTGTATTTTTTATGATTTTTTATTATTAGAAAAATAATAAAGAAAATAAATAAAATGAAAATAAGAAAAGAAAATAAAAACTGGGCCAGGGGTGTGAAAAGGAAACAGGGGGTTAGTAAGTAAAAACAAAAACAAACAAGGCCCAAGAGGGCCCAGCGCCTGCAAAAATGAAGTCAGAAATGCAAAAAAAATATGAAAAAATCAAAAGGGTACCACTGGGGCTCGAACCCAAGTCCCTCTGGTTACAGGCGCGCGCTTCTACCACTGGGGTGGCTATACATCCGTTTATATAAATCAAACAATAAATACATAAGGCAAACATGTTCCTGAGGCCAACTTCATCTTCAACCTCACGCCCAGCTAGAAGCTCTGTAACTTGTTCAAATCTCAACAAAAATGAAAACTGTAAACATGAAACTTATAGCAAATTTCCTCACAGTTTCAGAAATGTAAAGCATTAAAACTATAGCTCAAAGATAAACATGGATTTTAATGGCCCTATTCTGAACCCTAAAAATCTCAGAAAATTCAATCTTCAAATTCTCTAAGCTCAGGCAAAATTAATGGAAACTATGGACATGGTTAGCTTTAGGGCAATGATATCTACATGTTTCATTAACAAATAAATCATTGATGATGCCTGTATGAAAATTCCAAAGTTAGAAAACTTACCTTGCAAGAGGGTATCAGGTTTGGAGTTTGAGCAGCTTTCAGTGAGTTCCAATGGTTGGGGCAAATGTTGGGGTATAACACATGGGATCACAATACCGATCCAAACCTGCTCAAACATAACTCAGAAACCTATTAATAGCATTAGTGCATGCTAAATCATAGTGAAAATAAGAATTCGAAAATCAAGAAAGAATGAAAAATACGATGAGGCATGCATACTGATTCAGGCCCTTAGGATCATGACAAACCATCCAATCTTACCCTTCAATGTTCCTGGAAACGAAATGAATGAAGATCTTGCACTGAGGCAACTTGCAACGAGAGTTTTGACAACTTACGAGAGTTTTGACAACTTAGGGATCTTACAAAAATTTAGAATTTTGGCAAGCTTTTTGGGGCAGAGATGTGTGTCCTCTTGGATCTGATTTGTTGTGTATATATAGAGAAGGAAGTGGATCACCAAACATGGAAAGAATATCATGCAATCAAGGTCGTGTTTAGACAAGAATCCAACATATTTAAAAGCTTCTATTTTTGAAATTTTCCTTGCCTTCTTGAGCTCACACGTTTTTGGCATATTCTTCATATGTTCTTGGGCCTCCATGTGATTTAAATTCAAAGCCCACGCGCCTTGGCCCAATGATTTTGTATTTCATTTGATTTAATTGCATTTAAATGAATAAAAATTCAAATAAAAGAAATAAAAATCACGAAAAATATGTGCATTAATTTTGAGGTCTTCTAACACATTGTGAACATGTTTGAACATCAAAAGTTAGGCCCACTAGTTCAAAATTTCAAGTTTGCTCACTTTGCACTTCATGCATTTTCTCAAAATCTCCCAACTTGGAATGGTCATAACTCTCTCGATTTTCATATTTTAAAGGTGATCTTTGGCTTTTTGGAGAGCTCAAGATGTTTTCTACAATCTCTCTTTTTATCACTTTTGCATTTGGAGACTTTATCTTGATATAAGTTGCCTTGACAAAAAGTGTCTTTTTGTTGATTTTTCCAAATGGTCTATAATGTATTGGCTCATATCTCTTAAATGAAGCACTTTTTAGACTTGAGCATAATTACAAAGTTTTATAGAATTTAATTTCCTTAAAAATGGGCTTTGGTTGGGGAAAAGTTGATGAAGCATGTGAAAGTTATGCTTGGTCAAATTTTAGTTGACTTCTCCTAAGGAAACCCTAATTGGCAACTTTTGAATTTTGATGATTCAGGGGCTTTCCTTGAGGAATCATGATAAAACCTTGATCAAATGACGAAAATCACTTCAAAATGTTGATTTTGACCAAAAATATTGAAGTTTGACTGTATGTTGACCATAATTGACTTTTTACCCAATACATTTGATTTTCAATCCTCTGGGCTATTGACTGAGCAAACTTATGATGCAAGACTTGAAACTTGAAATGAAGATTGTTTAAAACCTATGGAGAATCATGTAAACCACTTGATACCTTTGCAACCCAATCTTCCTTGATAAACACAAAACCCTAGTTGTATACCTTTGCTTTGGAAGAGGTTTGACTGGTCAACCCTTGAGTATCCTTGAATACTTGAGACCCTTAGAAGAATGTTTTGGAAGAAAATGGGAGGGAAAATTTTGGGGTACAACATCACTTATGACTTCGAGAACCCAATTTACCAAGTCGGGGATGAAGGTGGGGAAGATTGTGAAATACCTGGAGAACTTGCCATACTTTTAGTGCAAGAGGAAAAAGTTATACAACTGCGTGAAGAGCTAGTTGAGGTTGTAAACTTGAGTACTAAGGCAGACAGGAAAGAAGTCAAGATAGGTTCCAACCTAGAGGATAGTGTCAAGAATAGGTTAATCCAGATGTTTCATGACTATGTTGAGATCTTTTCTTGGTCATATGAAGACATGCCAGGGCTTGATACTGATATTGTGGTTCACCGTCTGCCGATGAAAGAGGGTTGTTCTCCAATAAAGCATAAGGTTCGTCGTATGCGTACCGAGATGTCAAAAAAGATCAAGGCTGAGGTTATGAAGCAATTCAACGCAATTTTCTTAGCTGTTACATCCTATCCTCAGTGGGTTGCAAATATGGTCCCAGTACCGAAGAAAGATGGCAGAGTGTGTATGTGTGTAGATTGCAGGGATATGAACAGGGAAAGCCCTAAATATGACTTTCCACTCCATCATATTGATGTTCTAGTTGATAACACTGCTCAGCACAAGGTATTCTCTTTCATGGATGGTTTCTCAGGTTACAATCAGATCAAGATGGCACCTGAAGATATGGAGAAAACTACTTTCATCACACAGTAGGGCACTTTCTATTATAAGGTTATGCCTTTCGGTTTGAAGAATGTCCGCGCAACATATCAGCATGCTATGTTAGCTCTGTTCCATGACATGATTCATCACGAGATAGAGTTCTATGTCGACGACATGATAACCAGGTCTCAGACTGAATAAGAACATCTTGACCACCTGTTGTACCCCAAAATTTGCCCTCTCATTTCACAAGGGATCACCCTGGATCCCAGGTTTGCTTCTATTAAGTTTCCAAGCCTTGAACTGCAAATTTTGCAAGAAAAATCACTCACAAGGGAAAAATGGTCATTTGCACTCTGAGAAGTCTAACTTTGACTTTTAGATCAAAATCAAATCTCAAAAATCATATTTCGTCAAGACATGTTGGGATATGAAGTCTGTTTCATCAGGAAATTTAAAAGTCAAATTTTTACTTTGGAAAAGTCAAATTCTAAAGTACTTAGAAATTTTTATAAGTATTTAAGGATTATGGTAATTTCAGAACTTCTGACCAGATTATCACTAAAGCACTCAGCAAATTCTGGATATTCTCAAGACAGAGTTTGGTCAGAACTTCTGGGCAAGCCATTCACAAAAGGTTCAGTCAGAGTTTGCCAGGGTAAATCAAAGAAGGTTAAGAAGCTTGTTGCAAGCTTTCCAGAAAGTCTGAAAGCTCCTTCAGAACATGCTGGAGTCAGAAGATAAGATGCTACGTTGAAGCAGAACTTCTAATCCAGAGTTAAGCAAGGACGCAGAGTTTCACATGGCAGGATTTCTGATCATCATTTAATGCTCACAACCACTTGTGTGTTGTTATCCAAAGGATTTCCCCCACGTGTACCCCTACTATCTTGGGAAGACCAACTGTTGTGCAAAAGTTTGTTAGGCCCATGCGCTGCTTCTACTTTTCCTTAATTCACGCTGCCAAATCCAACTTAGGCATTGTTAACCATCCAACTTGATGCATTGAACCACACTTGTTTAAGCTTACTTCAAGATTAAGTCAGCATCTAGCATATGATGTTGATGCCACTTGACCCCTCCAAACTACAAAACCTTTTCCTATAAATAGAACACCATTAGCCATTGAGAAGAGGTCGGAAAAATTTGAGATAAAAGTGTGGAATTTGAGGAAGAAAAGCCTTGAAACTCTGCAAAAATTCCAAGAATCCAAAAAGATTGCAAACACAAAAATACAAAACCTTAGCATTTGATTCTTGCATCAAAGCTACATTTTTCTCAAGTTGTTTCCTGAACATAACCACCCATACAGTTCCTAATATATATTCAAAAGCCATCCAAAATTCTGTAGTCAAACAGTAACACATTCTCCACCAACATCCACTTCAAAGGATCAGAACTTTATCCCTTGGTTGTTCCAGAATTTTCTAAATCATTTACAACCCAAGTTGAAAGTTCCAACCTGCTGAAAATGTGAGGAAGCCGTTCAAAACACCACAAGTGGTCAGAATCAGATTCCAGCTCCCAAAATATTTCCCAACTACAAGGTAAGTGTCAGCTGACTCTCATCATATTATTTAGGCATTGACATAATTTTCATATTTAACACAATGTAGATATTCTGATTCTGATGGTGTACATATTCTGAGATTTCATGCATCTGCCTACCTAAATAGAGGGAATTCTAGTTCAGAGTTCCATAAAGAAATTAGACTCATAATTAGGATTAGCAAATTCATGTTGCTTCTGATTTGTGTTTCTGATATTTCTTGAAACTTATCATAACTGTCATGTATGCAACTTTTGTTCTATTTAGAAATGACTAAGCTGCAGGTGTTCTGATTAGCAAGGAGGGAGGCAAAGTTCTGACAGAAGCATCAAAACTTCTGAAGACTTTTGAATCCTCAGAAGATCCAGAACTTCTGAACTTCCATATTTTTTCTAACATGTTTCTGTTTGTGCAGCACGTCAGAGTCAGAACTTCTGACCTCTTCTGTTTCAGCATTTACGATAATTTTGTCTTCTTTCCTTTATTATTTATTTTCATCACTTTTATCGTTCATTAATCAAAAAATACCAAAAATACTTCATATTCATATTATATTTTCTTTTAACATAAAAAGGCAAAAAAATATTTTCTTAAACAAACTTATTTCTTTTCTTAAATAAATAAGCATTTTACATTTCCTGTACATTCTTATCTATTTCAATATGTTTGTAATAGTAACCTAGAATTTTAATTTGCAAATCCCCATTTGAAATTTGTACACCTCATCCCCCTAAATATTGTAATAGCGTAGGACTTTACATTTCTGCACTTTTATTGCTTTCATATATTGTTAGTAACTAGGGTGTGTATGGCAAGACTAAAGCCAATGTTAGAAAACCCTAATTCAAGACCTATATTATGCATGCAATCAAATACACTTGTACACTAGCACCCCTAGGGTGATTCCACTTGTTGCCTTAAAGAAAATGACCATGTTATGCATGTGGGATGTCTTAGCACAAACAAAATCAAAAATACAAGATCATAGTCCCTCGATGACGCTATCAAAGTTGCCTTTCAAAATGATCTTAGTCCCTAAAAGAAAAGTTCTAAGTCATCTCACAACATTGCTATCATGGTCATACGATGACCCAATGCCCGTCCTTTTACATCCAACGATGGGGCTTCTTACCAAAACAATGGTAAGATAGCAACATCTAAAGGAAGAGGAAAAGAACATCTAAGACCTTTTGGGTAGGTAGATCACTTTTAGTTGCTTGCTCAATTTCAAAACAAATATCTTTGCTATTTTTAAAACAATCACATACACTTTCCAAACATCTTTCCAAACTTGAAACATTTTGAAAATCTCAACACTTTGTATACGTTCTTACGAACGAGAACTATTACAAAGTTTGCCTAAGCGATGGCACCTTTTCAAAATACTTTCAAAACCATACAAAAGCACATTTTTCAAACAAAGGCAAGTGATCTAGCAAGAAACTAAGATCCCATGGAAAACCATGGATGAAAAGGGTGCTAATACCTTCCCTTTTCATAATCTACCCCTCGAATTCAAGAAAACACCTCGAAAGGTCTTTCATGTGCTTTTTAACCTTTCCTTATTCGATAAAAGAAAAGTCGGTGGCGACTCTTGCTAAACCGCAACATTTGCAATGAAACGCAAAACCTCAAGTCAGTTCTCCCACCGTATCATAGAACTGGCGACTCTGCTGGGGAAAAAGACTTAAAAGTGGGGTTACCTTAGGGTTATATCACATTTACTTGCTTACATTGTTTGATTTGCATGCTTTACATTTTGGTTCCTTGTTTGGGTTTGTTATAAATCTTGCACCTGGATTTGGGAACACCTTTTAGGTAAGTAGCAATAGACTGTGAGGGAACTGTGTGGCGTATACCGATACGGTTGAAGCAGTAGCTACGTTGATGTGGCACTTTGGTTGGTACCGGTAACCCTTGAGTTGAATCAAGGAGAGTACGGGGCCTCCGTGTGGTGTCGTGAATCATCAACTGACCTTAGAACCTTACTTGATCAACTTGGCCATTAGGACGTAGTGAGATAACCAGTTTTGGTGTAGAGCTGAAAATCGGTTGATACTCGATCCTACACTCATTGAGATCGGACTTTTGGGATATCTCGGCCGCAAGAAAAGATTGATTGAGCTGAGACAATGCCTAAAAGAAAGGTCGGTGATATTTAGATCCTTTAGAACCCGATCACTATTACTAGGATAGGTTGAGCCAACTAAACTTCAAGAGGGTACTTACCTATAAGACCTCATGCAAGCCTAAAACATAGGGATTTATTTGCTTTGTGTGTATATACTTACTTGTACATAACATCATAAACATCATAAAGCATCATACGCATACTCCCTAACCATTTCAAGGATTTAGAAATTTATCTTTGTTTTTGTTTTATAGGTCATGAATCCCGGACGAAGAAACACCATCTGAATCAGCTTTGTAAAAGCACACCCTTAACCTCAAGAGTTAGCCTCAAGAGTGCCCGGGGATTCTCCTTTTACCAAGAAATATGGTCGACTCCTCAGTTTGGCTACATCCAACTTCCAAGAAGAGATGATGTGTGTACTGTTCCAATTCTTTGATCTCGTATATCATTGTTTCACTTTCCCAGACTGTCAGTTGGTACCTACACTGGAAGAGTTCTCTCTACTCTTAGGGGTTCCCGTGCCTGATCGGATACCATTCACTAGCCTAGAAGGGATTCCAAATCCTGAAGTCATCTCCGAAGCTTTGCATTTGAAAAGAGATGACGTCATAACCAATTGGGAGACAAGAAGTGGGGTCAAAGGTTTCCTAGCCAAGTTTCTATTGGAGAAGGCTCGTTCATTCTGGGACGACATGGATTTCCAAGCTTTTGAAGACGTCCTGGCTCTCCTCATTTATGGTTTGGTCCTGTTCCCCAACTCGGACCAATTCATAGATGTTAATGCCATCAAATTCTTTCTCTCCCGCAATCCCATACCTACCATATTGGGATATATCTTGCATTTCCTTCATACCCGCACCATGAGGAAAAGAGGCACTCTCTTGTGTTGTATTCCCTTACTTGCCAAATGGTTTGTCTCACATCTACCTTAATCAATATTGAAGAACGAGCAAAGATGGACATGGTCTCAAAGGATAATGTCCTTCACCCATTCTGACATCTGTTGGTGTTAAAGATCCTTGAAGACGTCTCCATCATTGACCGCTGTGGGGAATTCCCTAATGTCCCTTTGATTGGTATTAGGGGAGGTATCACCTACAATCCTTGTTTAGCTCTTCGACAGTTTGGGTATGCCCGAAGAGACGGTCCTCATGAAATGCTCATTCAAGGTCCGGTGTTCGACTATGACAAAGAAGACCAAGGTTACCGTTAAAGATTTATACGAGCTTGGGGTATGGTTAATAAAATTGATAGCAAGACGTTGGGGCGTAAGAATTCCATTCCTTTGGAACCTTATATTAAATGGGTGCGGGCTCGCGCTCAAATCTTAAGATGCCTTATGAATCCGTCTTACCTATTATCATGGAGCCAGTAGTTGAGAGAGACGTTCCACGTACTATCCTTTATCCTGATACGCCTACTTCTCTTGAAGATTTGCAAAATGCTTGGATTCAGTTAAGAGGAGAGAGAGACACCTTTGAAGTTAAGTTCTATGAGGGCGAGAAGAAGATATTAGAGCTTACAAGGGAGCTTCATGAGGAAAGGAGTTTAAACACCTACATTGCACCAAAGAGGATGCGCACAACTTTTCTTCCTTAGGAGTTTACTTTATGCTTCTTTCTGTTGTTGTAAGCCCAAGAGGCGTGTTTGTATTCAAATCAGAACTCTTTAATGCAAGTTAACGTTTGTTCACTCTTTGTCTACACAAATTTAAATTCTTTAAATCCTTGAAATCATTTGCATATACATATTCATGCCCCATATCATAAGCAAGCTTTTCACAACAGGTTTCCTCATCCTCCTACTGCTTATTTCAGTAAGAATGGATCTCGAACAAACAATGAAGGACTTGCAAGCTCAGAACATTCAGTTCCAAGCCACCATGATGACCTTGGCCAAAGGGCAGCAAGAGCTAATGACATCATTGACAACCAAAAAGAAGAAAAAGAAGGCCCTCATCAACATGGGGAAGAGATTCAAAGAACCGATTCGCCAAATGCAAATAGTCAAAGACTCATCTGAGGAGGATGAGAACCAAGCAGAAGAGGTAAGAAGAACTCGTGCTGAGGGTGTGATTAATCAAGATTCTGAAGATGAGGATCACTTTGATGAACAATACCCACCTGTTGGTGAGGAAAAGTACAAAGAATTGGAGGATAGGCTAAAGGAAGTTAAAATTCAAGTTGTGCCTGACTTGGATTTTAGTGATTTGGGCCTAGTTCCTGGGGTCGTCATTCCTTATAAGTTCAAAGCATTAGTCTTCGCCAAGTATGATGGGGTCTCCTGTCCCAAACTACATCTAAGAGCTTATGTGCACAAAATACAACCACACACTGCTGACAGAAAGCTGTGGATTCACTTTTTTCAAGAGAGTCTAGTTGGAACTCAGCTAGAGTGGTTTTATCAATTTGAAAGTTCCTGCGCCCATACGTGGGAGGATTTGGCCATTGCCTTCTATCACCAGTATCAATACAACACCGACTTGGCACCAACGAGAGTTCAGCTTCAGAATATGACCATGGGAAGTAACGAAGGATTTAAAGTATATGCCCAAAAGTGGAGGGACCTTGCCAGTAGGGTCCAGCCACCTTTGACCGAAAAAGAGCTAGTTAATATGTTTATGGGTACATTAACTGGTCCATTCTTCAACCTGTTAATTGGAAGTTCTTAGTCCGAATTCGCCAAGTTGATTTTAATTGGTGAAAGGATTGAAAGTGGTATTAGAAGCGACAAAATTCCTATGGCATCTGGTTCCACATCTTACTCCGTCATAAGGCCCTTCACTGGAAAAAAGGAAACAAATGTTGTGTATGGGGCAAGAGCCCATACCAAGAAGGACAATCATTCATCTGTAAATGTTGTGTTAATTTCCAACCCTCAACCTGCTCAAAGGCAACCCTCCAACAATCAGAGACCTGAAGCTCCCTGACGACAATTTACAAGAATAAGCATGTCATTATCACAAGCCTTACAACATCTGCTAAAGGCCAATTTGGTGACTCTGCATAATCCACCATCCAACCCTGATGTTTCCTCACATAATTACAAACCGAATGCGAAATATGCATATCATTCCAACAGCCCCAGCCATGAGACCGATCAATGTTGGGCCTTGAAGAACAAAATTCAAGATTTGATAGATAACAAGACAATTGAGTTTAATCCACCTGCTACTCCAAACGTCATAACAATGCCAATGCCAAAACATGGCCAAGGGGTTAATGCCATTGATGATGTTACTTTTATCACCTCTGTCAAAAATTTAACAACTCCCTTGACCATTGTAAAAGCTAATTTGCTAAAAGCCGGTGTGTTTCCCGGATGTTCCAAAAATTGTGCCTGTTGTGATCAACGAAAAAATGGATGCGAGATACTGAAGAAAGGTGTGCAATGCCTGATAAATAGCCACAAGATTCTATTCGAAAAGATTCCCACCATCAAAAATTTAATCGACAATGCTGAAGATTTGGCAATCATAACAATTTCAAACAAACCTCTCAGGATCTCACCCAAAGGTCCTATCAAGATCTCGAACGAACCAATCATTGCTCCTCTCATAATCACTGTTGCCGGACCTGTTCCATACATCTCTGATAAAGCGGTACCATGGAATTACGGTGCCGAGGATTTTTACCATGGGGTAAAACAAGATTCTTGGATTGATGATAATGAAGCTGGTGTTACTAATATTACGGGTTCTAGTAAAGTCACAAGAACAGGAAGGGTATTTTCCCTTGCTATCTCACCGCCAACCACTACCACAGTTCCAGTCCGCATAACCAATGGCAATTCTGGTGCTAGTACCAAAGGGAAAGGGAAAGAAGGTGAGCCTGCTAGGGAAGAGGCACCTGCTAAAAAGTTTGTTATGGAAGAACCATCCACTCAAGAGATGGAGGAGATTCTGAAGATCATCAAGAAAAGCGACTTCAAAATAGTAGAGCAATTGGGGAAAACCCTTCTAAAATATCAATGTTGTCCTTATTAATATGTTCTGACATCCATGCACAAGCTTTGATTAAGTTCTTGAAAAAGGCTCATGTGCCTCAAGAAACCACATCCGACCAATTTGAGAACTGCGTGGTAAGTCTGACAGCTGACAATGGTTTGGGGTTCTCCGAGGCAGATTTAACTCCCATGGGAAAGAATCACAATAAAACCTTGCATGTTTCTGTTGAATGTAAGGGGACCACTATGGCATATGTTTTGGTTGACACATGCTCATCTCTAAATGTGTTACCTAAAGGTGCTTTAGATCGGCTAGACTGTGAAGGTTTGGTTTTGAAGCCAAGTGATATTGTCGTGAGGGCATTTGATGGGTCAAAAAGGATGGTTCATGGAGAGGTGGATCTCCCAATTAAGGTTGGTTCACAGATTTTCAACTCCACATTCTATATAATGGACATATGGCCTGTGTATTATTTCTTTCTTGGGAGCCCATGGATCCATGGGGCAGGTGCGGTCACTTCTACTCTCCACCAGAAGTTAAAATATCCAGTTCAGGGGAAGGTTGTCACTGTTTGCGGTGAGGAAGAATTTATGGTAAGCCATCTCAATTCTTTCAAGTACGTAGAAATAGATGGTGAATTCATAGAAACTCCTTGCCAGACGTTTGAAGTTGTGGCCGCCACCAAAATCTCCTCCGACACTCCAAGAGCTGATAAAGTTATCCCCAAGATGGTTTCTCTTAAGGATGCTCGTGCTGTGGTAGAAGAAGGAAACAATGTGATGTGGGGTCAACTCCTCGATATCCCGTTCAAGGCTGACAAGTTTGGGTTAGGTTTCACCTCCCAAGCTCAGAAAGAAGTTAGAAGGGCTCGTGCTGGAAAGCCGCCTCTCCACCTCAAAAATCATGAAGTGAACATTGTAGAAGACTCCGATGATGAGTGTGCTTTTGAAGACTGGATCTACCCAACAACCGAAGGGAAGCTCAAAAATTGGCATGCAAAGGAATTCTCTCATGTTTCTTTCATTGAGGAGTAATTACCGTTTACTTTTTCTGTCAATTCAAGAACTCTATGTCTGTAATATTATTTCCAAACAACGACTTTTAAGCCATGTGCCATGCCCGGGGCACTTTGGTCCGTTTGTTAAGGTTTTGCTCATGTTTCATCTATCATATGATCATTTAATATAAACCATTGGACCTCTTTGCATTCAAATTTTATGTTCATTGTCTTTCATTTCCTTTATTACAAATAGCCATGTATCTTATATGCGCACACACACACCCATTTGCAGATCATCATCCACTCTGGATCTTATTGCCAATAACTCTACTATTTCCAACTATGACTTTGAATATACTATCTGCCAAACCAAAGACGAAGGCGAGGAAGATTGTGATATACCAGGAGAACTAGCCAGACTTCTATTACAAGAGGAAAAAGCTATTCAACCACATGAAGAGTCAGTAGAGGTTATCAACTTGGATACTGAGTCAGATAAGAAGGAAATCAGGATCGGTGCTAATTTGGAAAGCAGTGTTAAGAACAGATTGGTTCAGATGTTGCACAATTATGTGGAAGTATTTGCTTGGTCTTATGAAGATATGCATGGGTTGGATACCGACATTATGGTTCATCGTCTGCCTACGAAGGAAGACTACCCTCATGTTAAAAAAAAAGTTTGCCGCATGAGGCCTGATATGTCTGAAAAGATCAAAGCCGAAGTAATGAAACAGTTAGATGCAGGGTTCCTAGATGTAACATCCTATTCTTAATGGGTGGTCAATATAGTGCCAGTGCCAAAGAAAGACAGGAAAGTTTGCATGTGCGTAGATTATAGGGATTTGAATAGGGAGAGCCCCAAGGATGACTTTCCTTTACCACACATTGACGTCTTAGTCGATAATACTGCCCAGCATAAAGTATTCTCATTCATGGATGGCTTCTCAGGCTATAACCAAATAAGGATGGCCCCCGAAGATATGGAAAAAACTACTTTCATTACGCAATGGGGCACCTTCTGCTACAAGGTCATGCCCTTCAGATTAAAGAATGCAGGGGCAACATATCAAAGGGCTATGGTTGTTTTATTTCATGACATGATTCATCATGAGATAGAGATATATATGGATGATATGATTTCCAGATCACAAACCGAAGAAGAATATCTCGGTCACCTGCACAAACTATTCGAAAGACTAAAGAAGTACAAGTTGAGGTTAAACCCTAACAAGTGCATATTCGGAGTACGCTCTGGAAAGCTTCTAGGTTTTATGGTCAGCGATAAAGGCATTGAAGTTGATCCTGCCAAGGTAAAGGCCATCCAAGAAATGCCAGTCCCCCATTCTGAAAAAGAAGTCAGAGGATTCTTGGGTCGTCTCAATTACATTGCCCGTTTCATATCACACTTAACTGCTACTTGTGAGCCACTCTTCAAACTCTTGAAGAAAGATCAGGTAGTCAGGTGGAACGATGAATGCCAGATTGCCTTTGACAAAATCAAATAATACCTACAAGAACCTCCTATCCACATGCCTCCAGTTGAAGGAAGACCCTTGATCATGTACTTAACAGTACTAGAGAATTCTATGGGGTGTGTTTTGGGCCAACATGACGAGTCTGGCCGAAAAGAGCATGCTATTTATTACCTGAGCAAAAAGTTTACCGACTGTGAAACCAGATATTCACTGCTCGATAAAGCTTGTTGTGCTCTGGCATGGGCTGCTCGCCGGCTGAGACAGTATATGTTGACTCATACCACTCTGTTGATTTCTAAGATGGATCCAATCAAGTATATCTTCGAGAAACCTGCCCTTTCCGGACGAATAGCCAGATGGAAAATGATCTTGACCGAGTACGACATCTAATACACAACTCAAAAAGCCATCAAAGGAAGTGTACTAGCAGATCATTTGGCCCATCAGGCTGTGGATGATTATCAGTCAATGCACTTCGACTTCCCTGATGAGAACATCATGCTGGTAACCGACTGTGCAAAATCTGGACCGTATGACGGACCTGAACAAGGATCCTGATGGACTATGGTATTCGATGGGGCTTCCAATGCCTTCGGTAACGGAATTGGTGCTGTGATCATCTCTCCTGAAGGTTGCCATACTCCTTTCACTGCCAGACTATGCATCTATTGCACAAACAATATGGTTGAGTATGAAGCATGCATCTTAGGTCTGAAAGTCGTTATCGACTTAAGGATCAAGCATTTGAATGTGTTTGGGGACTCCGCCCTAGTGATCAGCCAAATAAAAGGAGATTGGGACACTAAACACCCCAATCTTATCCCTTAAACCAGCAATGAGCATCTCTTTAATATATATGAAATAGCCCCACAAAGTTATCTCATCATCATTATCCCCACAAGGATGGCAGCAACAGACCTTTCCCCAACTGAGCGGCCCACAAAGTCTCTTTGCATAAGAAAATCCCTGACCAAAGTCTCAACCTCTTGGCCACTTTCTCCCCAGCAAAGCCAATTTTTACAAGATTGAAGCCTAGGGGATCTCTTCCTAATGGAAATTCACCTCCTCAACAGGGTTTATTTCCCCAACAGAGTTTTTTCCCCATCCAAGTGCAAATTTCTCAACATACAACAATCAAGACACCACAAATTGCCCGGCTGAACCCATCATGCCTGGTTGAACCCATCATCCTCAGTTGAGCCCATCATTCCCAGTTGAGTATATCTTCTCCAGATGAGCCAAAAATCCCCAGTTGAGTCCAAATTGCCCAGCTGAATCCATCTTCCCCAGCTGAGTACATCTTCTCCAACCAATGCTATTTTCTCCAAACAAAATCTATCCTCCCCAGCTGAGCCCATCATCCCCAATTGGGTGTTTCCTCCCTAAGCTGAGTCTACCTTACCCGACTAAGTCTATACTCTCCAGTTTGAATTTGCCTTTCAAAATAATGAAAATCACAAGGCCACAACCCCTAATCCCAAATAAAACCGTCAGTAAAGCCTTTACTATTTTCAAGATTCTTTGAAGCCTGGATCCGACTAGATATTAGCACAATTTTCAAGTTACTGAAACCTAGACCCGACCAGATAACAGTTTGACTTCTCCATTTACTGAAACCTGGACCCGACCAGATAACAGTTGATCTCAACTCCAAGATGCTATGAAACCTGGATCCGACCAGATATTAGCACAATTTTCAAGTTATTACTGAAGCCTGGACCCGACCGAATAACAGTTGATCTTAAAGATGCTATGAAACCTGTACCCGACCAGATAATAGCCTAGCTCTTCAAACATATAGAGGAACCTGAACTCAATCTGACCAATGTTTAACCTCTTTTCCCCAGTAGAGTTTCCTCCATATCCCCAACAAATGGCTGAGAAACCTGGACCCAACCAAATATCAATTTTTATTTCCATCCTTTCAATAAAATCCGTTGCAAAGCCTGGATCTGACCAGATAGCAATCACCCTCAGAGAATTCATTGTGAAACCTGGAAACTGACCAGATAACAACTAAATCCCCAAGAAGTTTATTGTGAAACCTGGACCCGACCAAATAACAATTGACCTTATCAACCTCAGAAATCTGCAAAGCCTGGACCCGACCAGATAACAGTTTTCAAGCAGTTTATTGTGAAACCTGGACCCGACCAGATAACAATTGACCTTATCAACCTCAGAAATCTGCAAAGCCTGGACCCGACAAGATAACCGTTTTCAAGCAGTTTATTATGAAACTTGGACCCGACCAGATAACAATTGACCTTATCAACCTCTGAAATCTGCAAAGCCTGGACCCGACTAGATAACAGTTTTCAAATAGTTTATTGTGAAACCTGGACCTGACCAGATAACAATTGACCTTATCAACCTCAGAATCTACAAAGCATGGACCCGACCAGATAACAGTTTTCAAACAGTTTATTGTGAAACTTGGACCCGACCAGATAACAATTGACCGCATCGACCTCAGAAACCTGCGAAGCCTAGACCCGACCAGATAACATTTTTCAAACAGTTTATTGTGAAACCTGGAGCCCAACTAGATAACAATTAACTATGATCCCCAGAAAGACACTATGAAGCCTGGACTCAACCAGATAATAGTACAGCTTTCCAAAAACCATGAAGCATGGATCCGACCAGATAATAGTTGCCATTCCAAGTTACTGCGAAGCCTGGATCCGACCAGATAACAATTAACTTTTGTACCCCCAGCAAGTTGTTGTGAAGCTTGGATCCGACCAGATAACTATTCAATTTCAAGGAATTTTATGTAAAGCCTGGGATCCGACCAGTTAACAGTTAATTCATCTCATCCTCCAGTAAGTGGTTGTGAAGCCTGGACCCGACCAGATAGCAGTCGACTACTTCATACTCAGCAACTGTGAAGCATGGATCCGACCAGATAACAGCTGACATTGGAGCGATATTCCCCAGCTAAAGCATCCTTTCAACAAAATTTGAAGATATGCATATTCTTCTCTCCAATAGGATATTAGGGATTCAACCTCCCAGAATTTCCTCAGCAATAGTCAGGGATTTATTTTCCCGGAAAAAAACATACACTTTGCATTCATACATCATAGCATGTACATACCATACGCATTTGGCATGATACCACATCTGGTGAACATCATGCAAACATCTCCATTTTACTAACCCTTTTCTCACAGGTAGAACATCAAGTTTTAATATAAAATCAAAAGATTTATGCTGATACTTCTTCCAGCGTTTACCAACACTCCTCCAAATGGAATCTATAAGCCCATTCACCATCCATCTTCGAGTGCAAATTTCTGGGCACTTTAGTGTTCAAATCATCTTTCACCTTCAAGTCATGAATGGAAGATCCGTTAATCTAACTCTTCAGGTTCAAGAAGTTTGAACAGGGGCAGCTGTTGTACCCCAAAATTTGCCCTCTCATTTCACAAGGATCACCCTGGATCCCATGTTTGCTTCTATCAAGTTTCCAAGCCTTGAACTGCAAATTTTGAAAGAAAAATCACACACAAGGGCAAAATGGTCATTTGCACTCTGAGAAGTCTAACTTTGACTTTTAGATCAAAATCAAATCTCAAAAATCATATTTCATCAAGACATGTTGGGATATGAAGTCTGTTTCATCAGGAAATTTAAAAGTCAAATTTTTACTTTGGAAAAGTCAAATTCTAAAGTACTTAGAAATTTTTATAAGTATTTAAGGATTATGGCAATTTCAGAACTTCTGACCAGATTATCACTAAAGCACTTAGCAAATTCTGGATATTCTCAAGATAGAGTTTGGTCAGAACTTCTGAGCAAGCCATTCACAAAAGGTTCAGTCAGAGTTTGCTAGGGTAAATCAAAGAAGGTTAAGAAGCATGCTGCAAGCTTTCCAGAAAGTCTGAAAGCTCCTTCAGAACATGCTGGAGTCAGAAGATAACATGCTACGTTGAAGCAGAACTTCTAATCCAGAGTTAAGCAAGGACGCAGAGTTTCACATGGCAGGATTTCTGATCATCATTTAATGCTCACAACCACTTGTGAGTTATTACCCAAAGGATTTCCCCCACGTGTACCCCTACTGTCTTGGGAAGACCAACTGTTGTGCAAAAGTATGTTAGGCCCATGCGCTGCTTCTACTTTTCCTTAATTCACGCTGCCAAATCCAGCTTAGGCGTTGTTAACCGTCCTACTTGATGCATAGAACCACACTTGTTTAAGCTTACTTCAAGAGTAAGTCAGCATCTAGCATATGATGTTGGTGCCACTTGACCCCTCCAAACTACAAAACCTTTTCCTATAAATAGAACACCATTAGCCATTGAGAAGAGGTCGGAAAAATTTGAGAGAAAAGTGTGGAATTTGAGGAAGAAAAGCCTTGAACCCCTGCAAAAATTCCAAGAATCCAAAAAGATTGCAAACACAAAAATAAAAAACCTTAGCATTTGATTCTTGCATCAAAGCTCCATTTTTCTCAAGTTGTTTCCTGAACAAAACCACCCATACAGTTCCTAATATATATTCAAAAGCCATCCAAAATTCTGTAGTCAAACAGTAACACATTCTCCACCAACATCCACTTCAAAGGATCAGAACTTTATCCCTTGGTTGTTCCATAATTTTCTAAATCATTTACAACCCAAGTTGAAAGTTCTAACCTGCTGAAAACGTGAGGAAGCCGTTCAGAACACCACAAGTGGTCAGAATCAGATTCCAGCTCTCAGAATATTTCCCAGCTGCAAGGTAAGTGTCTGCTAACTCTCATCATATTATTTAGGCATTGACAGAATTTGCATATTTAACACAATGTAGATATTCTGATTCTGATGGTGTACATATTCTGAGATTTCATGCATCTGCCTGCCTAAATAGAGGGAATTCCAGTTCAGAGTTCCATAAAGAAATTAGACTCAAAATTAGGATTAGTAAATTCATGTTGCTTCTGATTTCTGTTTCTAATATTTCTTGAAACTTGTCATAACTGTCATGTATGCAACTTTTGTTCTGTTAAGAAATGACTAAGCTGCAGGTGTTCTGATTAGCAAGGAGGGAGACAAAGTTCTGACAGAAGCATCAGAACTTCTGAAAACTTCTGAATCCTCAGAAGATCCAGAACTTCTGAACTTCCATATTTTTACTAACATGTTTCTGTTTGTGCAGCACGTCAGAGTCAGAACTTCTGACCTCTTATGTTTCAGCATTTACGCTGATTTTGTCTTCTTTCCTTTATTATTTTTTTCATCACTTTTATCTTTCATTAATCAAAAAATACCCAAAATATTCCATATTCATATTATATTTTCTTTTAACATAAAAAGACAAAAAAAATATTTTCTTAAACAAACTTATTTCTTTTCTTAAATAAATAAGCATTATACATTTCCTTTACATTCTTATCTATTTCAATATGTTTGTAATAGTAACCTAGAATTTTAATTTGCAAACCCCCATTTGAAATTTGTACACCCCATCCCCCTAAATATTGTAATAGCGTAGGACTTTACATTTCTACACTTTTATTGCTTTCATATATTGTTAGTAACTAGGGTGTGTATGGCAAGACTAAAACCAATGTTATAAAACCCTAATTCAAGTCCTAGATTATGCATGCAATCAAATACACTTGCACACTAGCACCCCTAGGGTGATTCCACTTGTTGCCTTAACGAAATTGACCATGTTATGCATGTGGGATGTGTTAGCACAAACAAAATCAAAAATACAAGATCATAGTCCCTCGATGACGCTATCAAAGTTGCCTTTAAAAATGATCTTAGTCCCTAAAAGAAAAGTGCTAAGTCATCTCACAACATTGCTATCATGGTCATACGATGACCCAATGCCCGTCCCTTTACATCAAGTGATGGGGCTTCTTACCAAAACAATGGTAAGATAGAAACATCTAAAGGAAGAGGAAAAGAACATGTAAGACCTTTTGAGTAGGTAGATCACTTTTAGTTGCTTTCTCAATTTCAAAACAAATATCCTTGCTATTTTCAAAACAATCACATACACTTTCCAAACATCTTTCCAAACTTGAAACATTTTCAGAAGCTCAACACTTTGTATACGTTCTTACGAACGAGAACTATTACAAAGTTTGCCTAAACGATAGCACCTTTTCAAAATACTTTCAAAACCACAGAAAAGCACATTTTTCAAACAAAGGAAAGTGATCTAGCAAGAAACTAAGAGCCCATGGAAAACCATGGATGAAAACATCTCGAAAGGTCTTCCTGTGCTTTTTCACCTTTCCTTATTGGATAAAAGAAAAGTCAGTGGCGACTCTTGTTAAACCGCAACATTTGTGATGAAACGCAAAACCTCAAGTCAGTTCTCCTACCGTATCACACCACCTACACAAGTTGTTTGAGAGACTGAAGAAGTACAAGTTGAGGTTGAATCCGAACAAGTGCACCTTTGGGGTAAGATTCAGTAAACTCTTGGGTTACGTCGTCATTGGTAAAGGTATTGAAGTTGATCCCACCAAGGTCAAATCCATTCAACAAATGCCAGCTCCCCGTACTGAGAAGGAAGTCAGAGGTTTCCTGGGACAACTGAATTATATTTCCAGATTTATTTCTCATTTGACCGCTACTTGTGAGTCGATCTTCAAGTTTCTGAAGAAAGATCAGGTAGTGAAGTGGAATGACGACTGTCAGACAACTTTTGACAAAATCAAGGAGTACCTCAAGGATCCTCTGATTCGGATGCCACCAATTGAAGGAAGACCTTTGATCATGTACCTAACAGTGTTAGAGAACTCAATGGGGTGTGTACTGGGCCAACATGATGATTCTGGTCAAAAAGAGCATGCAATATAATACCTTAGCAAAAAGTTTACCGACTGTGAAACAAGATGCTCACTGCTCGAGAAAACTTGTTGCGCTTTGGCATGGGCTGCTCACTGATTAAGACAATATATGTTGACTCATACAACCTTGTTGATCTCTAAGATGGATCCCATAAAATACATATTTGAGAAACCCGCTCTCTCCAGAAGGATATCCAGATGGAAACTGGTCTTAACAAAATACGACATTCAGTACACCACTAATAAGGCAATCAAAGGAAATGTACTGTCAGATCATTTGGCTCATCAAGTTGTAGACGACTATCAGTCTATGAATTTCGAGTTCTCGAATGAGAATATTATGCTAGTCATAATTTTGAAGAACCTGGGCAGTATGAAGGACCTGAGAAGGGATCCCGATGGAATTAGGTTTTCAATGGAGCTTCTAACATGCTTGGTAATAGAATCGGCACCATGATTATTTCTCCCAAGGTTTGCCATACGCCATTCACCGCCATACTTTGCATTGACTGTACCAACAATATGGCCAAATAAGAAGCGTGCATTATGGGTATCAAAGCTGCTATTGACCTGAGAATCAAGTTCTTAAATGTATATGGGGACTCAGCCTCGGTGATCAGTCTGGTTAAGGGAGAATGAGATACGAAGCACTCGAATCTCATCCCTTATCGGGAGCATGTATTGACACTAATTCCGTACTTCGAGGAAATCACTTTTGAGCATATCTCACGAGAAGAGAATCAGTTGGCAGACGCATTGGCAACCATGTCCTCTATGTTCAAAGTCAGATGGGACAACGAGGCTCCTCGAATTAATATTGAGAGGTTGGATGAACCGATGCATTGGTACGAGGTTGGTATTGGCGGAGTAGAGGAAAAGCCTTGGTTTCATGAAGTAAAGAGATAAATAGAGGCTCAAGAGTACCTAGAGTGGCGTCTATTAATGACAAGAAATTTCTACAGAGGTTCTCTGCTAAGTTCTTCTTGAGCAACGGAATTTTGTACAAGCGCAACCATGATTTGACTCTGCTTTGTTGTGTAGGCAAGAAGGAAGCGGAGAAGATTATGGAAGACATGCATGAAGGAATATTTGGTACACATTCCAGTGGGCATACAATGGCTAAAAAAATTCTGAGTGCGGTTTATTATTTGTCGACCATGGAAACGGATTGCCATAATCACTCCAGAACTTGTCACAAATGCCAAATCTACGCTGACAAAGTACATGTGCCACCGGTCACTCTGAATGTCTTGACTGCTTCTTGGCCGTTTGCAATGTGGAGCATTGATATGATTGGAGAAATCAATCCTACTGCTTCTAACGGACATCATTTCATCCTCGTCACTATTGATAACTTCACGAAGTGGGTTGAAGCATCCTAGTTTTCCTCTGTTACAAAGAATGTTGTGGCCCTATTTATTAAGCGTAATCTTATCTGTTGGTATAGAATCCCCAAAAGGATTATCACGGACAATGGTACCAATCTCAACAACACTATGATCACGGAACTCTACATGCAATTCAGGATTAAGCATCACAACTCTTCTCTGTATCAACCAAAGATGAATCGCATAGTGGAAGTCTCCAATAAGAACATCAAGAAGATTATACAGAAGATGATGGTGACATATAAAGATTGGCATGAAATGTTACCCTTTGCTCTCCATGGCTATCTCACTTCACTACAGACATCAACTGGGGCAATCCCATTCACTTTAGTCTACAGTATGGAACTTGTTCTGCCTGTCGAGGTCCAAATTCCTTCTCTAAGGATTATGAAAGATGTAGATTTAGACGAAGACGAGTGGATTCAGACTAGGTTGGACCAGCTAAATTTGATCAGTGAGAAAAGGCTTGCAGCTGTTTGTCATGGTCAAATGTACTAGAAGCGTATGATCAAAGCCTTCAACAAGAAAGTCAAGCATCAGATATATCAGGCTGGTAACTTTGTAATAAAGCGCATCATCCTACCACAAGGTGATCCTAGGGGAAAAGGGACTCCCACCTACGAAGAGAAATTTGTAATCAAGAATATTTTTCTGGTGGTGCTATGATACTTACCACCATGGACGATGAAGATTTTCTGCACCATGTAAACGCGGACATAGTAAAAAATACTACACCTAAAAGAGACCCGCTAGGTTGAGTGGTCTAGGCAAAAATAAGGGCATATATGTGAACCAAAAGGGTTCATGCAAAAATTAGGAGTATATATAAAGATTGTACACCCTGCAAGTCGAAAACCTGAAAAGGCGACTTGGGCAAAAAAGGGTATCCCGGTGGACTGAAAACCCAAAAGGGAAGTCTAGGAAAAAGTTAGAGGTTGAGGCGTACGACTATGTCTCGTTGGATCTCCTATATACAACAAGCTTTTTTACTAATGTCAAGTTACAATGCTACAAGATCAATTCAATCAGCTTCTTCTAACAATGATGGATGAGATGCTCGAAGACGTAGGGGCAATAACAGAGTTGAAACTCGATGAGATCGTTTACACATAGCTATATATTTTTGTTTTACTTTGTACTCTTTTAATTTTTTGACGATTTCCTCTTACTAGGATCTCCATCTCCTTGTACAAAATCGTATGTTTATAGGTAAATTATCATACAAATATCACTCAAAATTCAAATTCGTTTTACTTTCCCTATTTTGTTTGCAAAAATGTCCAATGACTAATTTGAATGAACATATGCATATGAATATGATTATTGTTATCAAATATATGCATAAAAATAGGAATCAACATTTACTAAAGACTCTAGGAGTTGGGATGAAGTTCAAGTCGTCAACAAATCCCCACAGGAAAATCCCCACACAGCTACCTGCACAAGCTCATCACTGACGGAGATACATTCCTCAGCGAGTCTAATATGTTCTCAGACAAAAATTGGAGCATCTTCTTCCCATCAGATCCCCCTAGAGGATAAAGGAGTTTGATCATTTCTCCCGCATATAGTGGAAAATTCCTCCGCACAACCTACAGAATTCCAATTCCCATCAGAGATTATATCCTCTACGCAGTTTACAGGAATTTAATTCTCCAGCGGAGTTTATTTCTCTAACACTGCAAAGTCTCGTGCAAAATTCTCTTCTCTAGCAGGGTTTATTTCCCCAACAGGGTTTATTTCCCCAGCAGGGTTTATTTCCCCAACAAGGTCCATTTCTCCGATTATTGTAAAATCACCGACAAGATTCTCTTCTCCAATAAAGTATAGGTTTCTATCCCCAGAGGGTTGCTATGGAATATGAAATCGGGCTAGATGTCATCTAACTTTGTCCTCCCCGGAAGAGTTGACATCCATATCAAAAACTCGGTCATGCAGCACCTCAGAAGGTTATCCATCTCTTTTATCCCCAGTCAAGATGTATAAGACCTAAATTCCCCAGTAGAGCAATGAATGACCAATGTTCCTGAACTCTCCTATCCCCAAGCAGAAGTCAAACATTCCTAGCAGAGTATCCTCAAAACACAAAGCAGGAATCCCCAGCGGAGACATTCTAAACAAGATTGAAGATTCATGTTCTTCATCTCCAGCAACAGTCAGAGATTTATTTTCCCCAGTCAAGGATGTTATAAAAAGCTACCAATACGCTTCAATGACATCTCACATCCATACACCATGTACAAATATCATAGCATATGCATACGAAACGCATATAACACACTCTCATTTACTTTGAGAACGTTATTACACAAAGCATTACATACATCATGACAATGCATAAAGACTAACTTTGTCTTTTCAGGGGAAGTCTACAAACAGGCGAATATCATCAGCAATTTTCAAACAAGTCAAAGATTAGCTTCCAAAACAGGACGGGGAAACTATTTATATGATCAGGTTGAAGATTAATTCCTGAAACAAGACGGGGCAAATATCTGTATGACCATGCAAAGATTAATTCCTAAAACAAGACGGGGCAACTATCTGTATGACCAGGACAAGATTAATTTCTGAAACAAGACGGGGCAACTATCTATTCGCCAGCAGAAAGTAGGTCAAAGAATAATTCCTGAAATAGGATGGGGTAACTATCTGTATGACCAGGAAAAGATTAACTCCCGAAACAGGACAGGGAAACTATCTATATAACCAGGCAAAGATTAATTCCCGAAACAGGACGGGGAAACTATCGACATGGCCAGGTGGTATGAATTCCTGAAACACGATGGGTTTACTGTAACACCCTTCTAAACCCCATAAAATATTCATAATTATTTAAAATAATATCAAAGTAATACAACAAAAGAGTGTCACATTTTATTCATGAAATAATCATACGTGCTAGTCTTACTCCATAACACGGGTTTTCAAAATTATTCATGTACATATCCATTATTAAGGTTTCACATACTTGCAGCAGAATCATAGTTCAAACAAGTTCATTAAAACACTTCATAGTGCCCCATGATTCATGGTTCAAAATTCAACATAATTTAAACTCTATGGAAACAATTTAAATGTCATAACAAAACAAGAACAAAATAGTTTTCAAAATAAAGTATTCTCGTCCTCGATGTTACATACCAGAGCAAGACATTCTAGACTCGACGGAAATAAAATACACACTCCAAGCTATTCTTCTAAGCCTTTAGGGACTACTCCTGATTACCTGCACGTTACCCACGTAGAGGCAACATTCAAGCAGAAAGGGTGAGTTCATCACAATCATTATATAAGATATAAGTAATAGACATGGGAGAATAAAGCAAAAGTATCCCAACTTAAACTCAGCATTGTTATATTCCAAGTACCTCAACAATCATACAAATTCAACAACACAATACAACATCATTAATTTAAGAACCATGCAATGCCACATAAGATGTAGTGCAAGAACATAGACTCATGCATGTGGTACCAATTCATTTGATGGACACTGGGCCATCACCCTCCAAAGACCCCAATCATAGGATCGATTTCCACTTGAAACCGGAGCAAGTCATAGACATCTCACATCCAAACAATGGGATTGAGACCAAATCACTGGACTAACATTCTAAATCATCAAAATGGACCAAAGTTGTCCAATGAATGCATGATGCGCAACAACAATATAAACAACCACAACTAGTCATACGCATCATCTTTCATGTATTCACCAACATCATCATATAAACCTCATCATATGTACTCATATAAGCAAAGCATCATCATCATATCATCATATAAAACAGAATCATCATATTAACAACATATCATCATTATGAACCAAGCATTATCATAAGATCGTCATATCATCATCATACTTCATTACCACAAAACATCATAGCAATTTAACACGGGGAAACTAATTCTATCCTAACTTGGATACTATAATTATTCTTCATTTTACTCCTTATAAATATATTTCATTGCATTAGCTATCCAATGCTACGAACGATACCTCAAATGGAGTCCAGAAACTCAAGTTATGGCCTTTAGAAAAATCTGTCAAAAATTAGATTGCTTGAGTCGACGTATGGCCCCTATGAGTCGACACATAGGTATTTTGTCTTCCCCTGGTGTGCTCAGATCGACCCAATGAGTCAACGCACATTAAGCCTTGAACTTACATGAGTCGACACATGTTGTTTTGTGCTAAAATTTTCTACGATTTCACTACCTTATAGGTCCTAAAACATCATCTAATCATAGGTAATCATCATCTATTATCATCTTATGTTTCTACATCAATTATACATCATTTGGGCATCATTATTCATCTCTAATTTATCAATTCTCCATCAAAGAACATCGAATCACCATCTATGAAACCTAAGGCAAACCCTGGCTCCATCTACCACTTAAATCAAATATAATAATTAGATAAACACCCCTTACCTTATTGCTTTGAGTGATTGATTACGTTCTCCGTGCCTCTTATGATGATTCTCTCCAAAGCCTTTGTTCCCTAGCCTCTCTTCTCCAACTTTCACGATAGATTGTGAGAATAACTCTTCTTTGTTATCACAAAGGACCCCTAATATATTCCTCAATTGTCCTCACTTAGTCAACCTCTATTTACCATTACGTCCTCACTCTTCCTACTAATTACCAACACACCACTCTAATTAAAATAACCATTTAAATAATTATTCCTATTATTATATTCTCAATAATAATCCAAATAATTATTAAATAATTATTTAACCATTCTAATACTTCTAATTATCATAATTCACATCATGCACAACCTCATACCAGCACATCACACATATAATCATATAATACATCAACTATTCATAAATACTCCTAATAATTCATTAAATAAATAACTTATAAAAATTGGGGTGTTACAACTCTTCCCCGCTTAAAGAATTTTAACCCTCGAAAATTACCTGAGGAAAACAGAGTCGGATACGACTCATTCATATGATCCTCACGCTCCCAAGTCAAACTTTCACCGGCTGATCCACCCCACAACACCTTTACTAAGGCAATATCCTTACCTCTCAATTTCTTAACTTCATGACCTTCTATTCTCAATGGTAATGCTTCAACAGTCGGGTTTTCTCTCACATGTACATCATCCATCTGAATTACATGTGAGGGATCCAGAATGTACTTTCTCAAATGAGATATATGAAACACATCATGAAGATTTGCAAGTGACTGAGGTAAAGTAATCCAATAGGATACCTCACATATATTATCAACTATCTGATATGAACCAACGAAACACATCGTAAGCTTCCTTGATTTCAGAGCCCTACCAACACCTGTTACCGAGGTAACTCTCAAAAACACGTGATCATCTTTCTAAAATTCCAAGGCCTTTCTTCTCTTATCATGATAGCTTTTCTGATGACTCTAAGAAGCCTTCATCCTATATTGGATCATCTTAATATTCTTAGTTGTTTCTCGCACAATCTCAGGTCATAGTACAACACTCTCGCCTGACTCATACCAACACAATGGAGTTCTACACCTCCTACCATACAATGCTTCGTATGGTGCCATTCTAATACTTGAATGGAAACTATTATTGTATGTAAATTCAATCAATGGCAAGTGACTATCCCAAGATCCTCCTTGTTCTAGCATACAAGCCCTCAGCAAATCCTCCAAGGATTGGATAGTCCTCTCTGTTTGATCATCCGTTTATGGAAGATATGCGGAACTCAGCTTCACTTAGTACCGAAAGCATTCTGCAAACCTGTCCAGAATTTCGATGTAAACCTTAGGTCTCTATCTGACACAATACTCGAGGGTATCCCATGCAAATTTACAATCTCATCAACCTACATCTTATCCAGCTTTTCTATAGGATGATTGATCTTCATCGGCAAGAAATGAGCCAACTTAGTCAACCTATTCACTATTACCCAAATTGAATCATCACCTCTAACAGTCTTCGGTAACCCGACACGAAATTCATAGAAACATTGTCCCATTTCCACTCTAGAATACTCAAAGGTTGCATAAGAACTGTAGGCTTCTGATGTTCAATATTCGACTTCTGGAAAGTCAAGCAAGCATACCCAAACTTAGCAATTTCTTTCTTCATACCTGGCCACCAAAACATTTTCTTTAAATCCTGATACATTTCCGTAGTACCTGGATGGATACTCAAATCACTTTGATGCCCTTCCTCAAGAATGATCTTCTTAAGTTCTGGAATATCAAGAACACATACTCTATCACCAAGTCTCACCACACCATTCTCATCCACTCGGAATTCACCTATGTTGCCTTGGTTAATCAACGTTAGTCGATCCACCAAACTCAAATCAGACTTCTTACCTTCTCGGATCTCTTCAAGAATCCCACTAGTCAGTTTCAACATTCCCATCTTCACACTGTTGGATGTCTCTTCGCATACCAAGCTCATATCTCTAAATTGTTCGAGCATCTCTAACTCTCTAACCATAAGCATTGACATATGCAAAGATTTCCTACTCAAAACACTAGCTACTACATTTACTTTACCAAGATGGTAACTCAAATCAAAATCATAATCCTTCAATAATTCGAGCCATCTTCGCTGCCTCATGTTTAACTCCTTTTGATCAAATAAGAATTTAAACTCTTATGATCACATAACACTTCAAATTTAGAGCCAAAAAGATAATGTCTCCAGATTTTTAGCACGAACACTACAGCCTCCAATTCTAAGTAATGGGTAGGATAGTTCCTCTCATGAACTTTTAACTGTCTAGAACCATAAGCAACAACTTGTCCGTCTTGCATTAGCACACCACCAAGACCCATCTTAGAAGCATCACAATAAACTATAAAGGATTCATTCGGATTTGGAAAAATCAACACCGGAGCAATCATTAATCTCTTTTTCCGTTCTACAAAACTTTCTTCGCATGCAACATCCCACACGTAAACCTGGCACTTTTGAGTCATTTGAGTCATTAGTAACGCTAACTTAGATAATCCCTCAATGAATCTTAGGTAGTAACCTACTAACCCAAGAAATATCTGAATCTCAATTGTAGATTTCGGTGTCTCCCACTGCAACACTGCATCAACCTTAGAAGTATCTACCGCAATTCCACCACTAGAAATCACATGGCCAAGAGAACTCATTTACTTCAACCAAAATTCACACTTCGACAATTTCGCATACAACCTCAAGTCTCCAAAATGTTCAATAAGTCTCAACTCTTTTAGAGTCACTTATCCATTAGATTCACCCAAAATAATGAACGTATAATCCCTTGATGGAACGCTAAACACTTAACACACCATTAAGCTGGTAAGATGAGTTTATCACATCTAACACGATCCCATCTACTATCAACAAGAGATCAAGGGTGATCAGTTCCTCAATTTGTCAATATGTATCTGTTGTACCCCAAAATTTGCCCTCTCATTTATCAAGATTTTTCTCACAAGACTTCTTTGACTCAAGACAGGATTAGGGTTTGGTCCACTCAAGACACCTCATCTTGCACTGATAACCCAAAATTAGGGTTTGAGTTTGCACAAGGATTTTTGGACCACCAATGGTTCATGTGACTTTCATACATCATTTTGGACCCCTAAGATTGCTTGTAATGCCCCAATTTCGATTGTTCGCTTTTTAATTAATTTAAGTGATTTGTTATGTGTTTATAACATATTTATGTGCCTTGTTGTGAATAAAATGAATATTATTGGTTTGTGGCCTTATATATGTTTGTGGGGTCGGTGTAGGGTATGTGTCCCTAATTGATCGGGTTAGTGTGAGGTCACTAGAATAATATAATATATTAGTAGTATTTATTTAATTGGTTAGTATATGATTTAAATTAATTAATTAAGTGATATAAGAAATAAGATAAGGTTAGTGGGCCTTGTGTAGTGTTAGTAGAGAGGGGGTGCCAATAGGGCCCAACTAAAGGAAAGAAAAAGAATAGAAAGAATAAAAAAAAGGGAAAGAAAAGGGAAGTGAGTAGAAACTCAGTTATCGTGAATAATAGAGAGAAAAGCAGAGAAAGGAGAAAAGGGAGAAGCTGCCCTAGAGTGCTTGGAAGAGGAAGAAAGAAGCGAAGCTTTGCCGAATTCGTGAATTACACCAGGTAAGGGTGGGGTTCCTTGTACTTATTCATGGGTAGGAACAAATTTAACATGAGTTTTGGGTATTGGGTGATTTCTCTGAGTTTTACAGATTTTTGGATTAGACACCATTGTTATCCCCGGAGCTTAGAGCTCAAATGAACATATGTAGTATTGCATGTTCCCATAGTTATAGGTATTAGTTAATACTTTAGAATGATTCTAATTGCTATTGCTATATGGTAGGAATTCGATTTTGATGGTTTTAGGATGTTTGGGGATGATTAGGAATGGGTTGGGGTGATTTTGGGAAGCATAAAAACGTGAAATATGGTGTTGCAGAGTCATCAACACGGGCCGTGTTGATTCACACGGGCACCCGTGTTGATCTTCTGTGTTGATGCTCGGGTAGGTTTTTCCCAAAAATCATTTCGGCCATAACTTTTGAACCGTAACTCCGATTTAGGCGCCGTTTGATGCGTTGGAAAGCTAGTGAAATTTTCTATATGATTATGAGGAATTAAGTAGCTTTAAGAGCTTATTTTAATAAGTGATTATTGGAGAAAGTGTTTATGTTTATAAGTGAGTTTGATTGTTATGTATTTTAGTGAAGTGTTTGGAGATATTTGGGATTGGAGCTCTGAAGAACGACGAACAATCGCTCAAGAGTTCGAAGCTGCAATTTGATAAGGTAAGGGGGGATACTACTCAATTTATATTTGCTTATGGGTTTAGGTACGATTGATTTTGGATAATCGTAGGGAGAAACCCCAATTTTTAGATGTTCTTAGGAATCAATAACCTTAGGGTTGAACCTTGTTAGAAAAGGTTTAGGTTCCCAAATTTTATAAATCAATTAGGGATTTTAGGTTCCTATGGTGGATTTGGAGTATAACTGTATGATCGTGAGTTTACCTTAGGTGTTCTAGGGATAACCTTGATGTTGTTAGAATTTCCCTAAAGGACGGGTAATATGTAACTTAAGGTCAATTTTATAAAACTTGTTGTTGATGAAAGAATGGTTGATAAAATAGGATGTTTTGAGACAAAAAATTCTGAGTTGTGTATGGTTTGAAAAATAAGACCTTAAGTGAAATAATGATGTCCTTAAGATTGGAAATTGACTAACGTAGAAGGGAATTGTGTTTCCAATTGATGTGTTGCTTTGAGTTATGCATAATTGATGTTGTTATGTACCGAAATGTACGTTTTGGCTAGTATTTTTCGTGTTTGGCTGCTGTTCTGAGCTGCTGCAGGTACAGGAAAAATTTGGTACGCGCTCATCAACACGGGCCGTGTTGATTCACACGGGCACCCGTGTTGATCTTCTGTATTGGCAAAATAACGTGTTTCTGGACACATTTCCACACGGGCAGTGTTGATTCACACGGGCACCCGTGTTGAACCTCCTGTGTTGGCTTCTGAATTCTATTTTCTGTGCATGCTGTTATGTACGGTATTGATTCTGTTTTGATGTGCAGTGTTTTATATGTTTTGAATATACTGCTTGTTGATTTCCTAGTGTTGATTAATGCTTGTATCGAATAACGTTGTATGTTATGATACCAACACTACGTAGATTTATTGTCATGCTTTTAGATGATGTTATCAAGCATGAATTATGATATAACTTGATATGGTTGGTTGATGTTTAATAGTATGCTGAGTGATTACATGCTATCAATATCCTGTTGAGATTGATAATGTTGATGTTGCATGATATGTTTTATTGATGTGAATAGTATGCTGAGTGTTACATACTTTACATATCATGTTGCATTTGTTAATTCCCATTGTGTGGAATTAACATGGTGGCCAATATACGTGTCCGTGATTTAATGGAACGTTGAGGTGGTAGCCGTGTCCGCGATATAATGGAACGGTGAGTTATCCGTGACCCGAGATTTAATGGGGCGGTAAAATGGTACCACATGCATGGGTGTGTTGCATTATATTGAATATAACATGAATGGATGATTTTCCAATGTTGTATTTAATTGATTGTATGCATGTATTGTTGCTGAATTGTTAATGATGTTTGATGTTAATTATAAGTATGAAAAGTAATATATTATGAATATATGAATTGTAAAGGTTTTCGTAAACTATGAAACACGCTAACTGTTTGGGTGATGCTTATGGTTTTTCTGAATTGATTGTTATGAACGTATAATCAAATGTATAGTTGAGATGCTCACCCTTACTGTTGAACATTTCAGATTGAGGAGCTTCGTTCAGGTGCTTGGCGAAGGCTTGTCGTTTCTAGTTTATTTCTGTTTAAGTATTGTCTGGGTCATGCTCTGATAGTTGTAACTCCGGGAACGTTTGTTTGTCGAGCTGCTTTAGTCAGACTCGTTTATTTCCTTATGTTTGTTATAATATGATGTTGATATATTCCAGGTGTTAATCCCTGATGATTTTGAAAATATTATAACATTGGTTTTGTTAATTGAATTATTCCGCTGTGTAAACATGTATGAGTTGCTTCTATGTTATGCATGACAGGAACTTTGTTTTTATTAAAAAGAGAATTGTGGCATCCTCGTTAATACATGTACTCTGAAAGTATGTTTTATTTAAAATCGCGAAAATTTATGCGGGGTTTTAGAGGGTGTTACAATAGTGGTATCAGAGCAGTTCGGTCCGTCCGGCCAGTGTTATTGAGTCAGTCGGTCCGACAGTGTATACTGTCAGTGTTTTCTTGTTTTGTTGTGATTGTAGCTGTTGGAATTGATCGGCTGGAAGGAGCGGTGCTGCAATTGTTGTTGTTCTTCCAGAGGCAAGGCTAAAATAAGTGGGGGAGAAGCTGACGCTTCTCTGCGATGCGACGAAGAGGGATTGGTTTGACTCTGGGAGAATGTTTAAAGGTTAAGATAGTACTTGAGATACTAAGGTGGTCGTGTAATGATTATTTATACATTTGTTTTGGTTTCGACTATTCTTTGGAAAATTAAGGACTTGATCACCCTTGATGTGTTGTCGATAGTAGTGGAATTGAAAGAGATGAATAGATGTATTGTTTCCGACTATTTAGTATGTGTGTTGGACAAAGGTGCTGGAGTTGGATACTCGTTATGGAATCAGAAGTGGTGAATGAATCAGAGGAATGCGTAACCCCAGGATGATTGGTAGTAGTTTTACTCAAGGTAACATGAAGAGTAGACTTGGAGTGTTGTGGTTAAACAGAAATGGGTATCGTTGTGAAGCTAGTGTCATACTATAAGTGAAGGTGTCAAGGCATCATCTGGAAATTGGGAGAATCTCGGATGCATGGATTTGAATCTAATAGGAACTCAGAAGTAAGTATTCGTATCAGATCGGAGAAGAGGACTTTTGGAATTTCGGTTCAGGTAATGTAAAGGTAATACTTTCGAAGTCATGGTAAATTATGGATGTTCAGAAGATGTCTAAGCATAGTCGTTAAGAACTGTATTGGAATAACGGATGTGGAGGTTTCACTAAGTCTTGTTTTGAGTGAGGATTCTTGATGTCATGTCGAGTGATTACGCTGAAGTGACAACCCAGGAAAGTGTGATCACCGGATGAGTTGAGACATGAATTAGTAAGACTAAGATTGTCGATTCGGATAATTGGAATGTGATGGACAAGAGATGAATGAACTTATGGACTAGTATGTGAGAGGGATTTATGGATGAAATTTAATTGGAAGAATTGTCTTCATTTTAGGATTGGATCGTAGAGTGAGTAACAGATGGGTAAAGGTTTGGGTTGGACCAGACGAATTTGGATAAGAATTCTATCAAGGATAATTAAGGAGGATTTTATGATTTAGTTGGTCAGCGTAAGTGGATACTGAGGGTAACCTTTGGGCAAGAAATCAAAGTGTTTATGGATTTTGGTTGGTAACCATTATTGGTAAGAGTAAGATGAAGGCGGTTCCAGATACGGATAGTCAAGGTTGCAAATACTCAGGCAAGAGTAGCTCATGTTACAAGATATGAGTGGGAATTGTAATTAGAAGGATTTCGGTCATTGAGTGCGAAGCTGGAACGCTAGAATATTCGTGGATTGATTGTAAGTGAATAAGGGGAAGCTGGATTATGGACTTGATAAGGATTTGATTTGGGTTCGGAGGCAAATCTCCATATGCTGAACTGAGCACTTAAGTGGGAGTTTATGTTCCGCACAGTTCGCGCCGCGTCCCCTAGTTGGCACCGCGAACTGCACTTTTCCTGTCATCGCGGTGCGAACTGGATGTCGCGCGGCGTGCTGTAGCAGACCATAATGGATTACTTCTTTATGATTTATGGATTTGAGGTGTTAGAATCGTATTTCTTGGTGAAGGTAAATTGCAAAAGGAGAAATGTGGATCATCCTAGAGAAGGTGCTAGTCGTGATTGCGCGAGTAATTAAGGATGCGAAGGTCTTAACTCTTGGTTTAAGAATTTGAGGTGTCGTAATAATGTCGGATAAAGTGATTATTAACTTTGGAAGAGTTAGCAAGGGAGTACTGAGTTGGTTTCAATTTTAATTAGAGAACGAGATTTGGGTTGATTTGTTCTTATGGAAGAAGTGTATTAAGAGAAGTGTGTTAATCACAAGGACTTGCAGAGCATTGTACGGAAGTCAGTGTTGTATCGGGATAAAAAGGATTCAAAGATTTGTGTGGAGTATAGGCTGGTATCGTAAATTTGAGTAACGAAGTTTCCGTGTTAATCGAACAGAGGATCCCTAAGGAAAAGATCAGGGTGGCGCAGCGAAAGCGAAGTGCGGATTTGTGTATAATGACTGGTGTAAATTGGTGTGAGTCGAAGACGAGACTCAGATTTGCAAATAGTATGTGATCGTTGGATTCGTTTAAAGAGTAATTAGTAATGAATTGGATATAGTCGAGTAAGTCAACTGGCAAGGAACCACTTGAGTTCGTGGAATTGATGACGGCAGTGTAATGCAGGTATGTTGTGAGAGGTGTTCTGATTACTGGTGGTAATGACTAAGGTTCCAGTTGAGAATGGACAGAGGAAAGTTGAGGAACTGAATTATGTAAGATGTCTTATTATGTTTTGGGATGATTGCATGTGACTGTTGTTACCACGCTGTATGAATTCGTGTTTCGTGATTTTGGATTGGTTTTGGTTAGAGAATTTTCGAAGACGAAAATCTTTTAAGTGGGGGAGAGTTGTAATACCCCAATTTCGATTGTTCGCTTTTTAATTAATTTAAGTGATTTGTTATGTGTTTATAACATATTTATGTGCCTTGTTGTGAATAAAATGAATATTATTGGTTTGTGGCCTTATATGTGTTTGTGGGGTCGGTGTAGGGTATGTGTCCCTAATTGATCGGGTTAGTGTGAGGTCACTAGAATAATATAATATATTAGTAGTATTTATTTAATTGGTTAGTATATGATTTAAATTAATTAATTAAGTGATATAAGAAATAAGATAAGGTTAGTGGGCCTTGTGTAGTGTTAGTAGAGAGGGGGTGCCAATAGGGCCCAACTAAAGGAAAGAAAAAGAATAGAAAGAATAAAAAAAAGGGAAAGAAAAGGGAAGTGAGTAGAAACTCAGTTATCGTGAATAATAGAGAGAAAAGCAGAGAAAGGAGAAAAGGGAGAAGCTGCCCTAGAGTGCTTGGAAGAGGAAGAAAGAAGCGAAGCTTTGCCGAATTCGTGAATTACACCAGGTAAGGGTGGGGTTCCTTGTACTTATTCATGGGTAGGAACAAATTTAACATGAGTTTTGGGTATTGGGTGATTTCTCTGAGTTTTACAGATTTTTGGATTAGACACCATTGTTATCCCCGGAGCTTAGAGCTCAAATGAACATAGGTAGTATTGCATGTTCCCATAGTTATAGGTATTAGTTAATACTTTAGAATGATTCTAATTGCTATTGCTATATGGTAGGAATTCGATTTTGATGGTTTTAGGATGTTTGGGGATGATTAGGAATGGGTTGGGGTGATTTTGGGAAGCATAAAAACGTGAAATATGGTGTTGCAGAGTCATCAACACGGGCCGTGTTGATTCACACGGGCACCCGTGTTGATCTTCTGTGTTGATGCTCGGGTAGGTTTTTCCCAAAAATCATTTCGGCCATAACTTTTGAACCGTAACTCCGATTTAGGCGCCGTTTGATGCGTTGGAAAGCTAGTGAAATTTTCTATATGATTATGAGGAATTAAGTAGCTTTAAGAGCTTATTTCAATAAGTGATTATTGGAGAAAGTGTTTATGTTTATAAGTGAGTTTGATTGTTATGTATTTTAGTGAAGTGTTTGGAGATATTTGGGATTGGAGCTCTGAAGAACGACGAACAATCTCTCAAGAGTTCGAAGCTGCAATTTGATAAGGTAAGGGGGGCTACTACTCAATTTATATTTGCTTATGGGTTTAGGTACGATTGATTTTGGATAATCGTAGGGAGAAACCCCAATTTTTAGATGTTCTTAGGAATCAATAACCTTAGGGTTGAACCTTGTTAGAAAAGGTTTAGGTTCCCAAATTTTATAAATCAATTAGGGATTTTAGGTTCCTATGGTGGATTTGGAGTATAACTGTATGATCGTGAGTTTACCTTAGGTGTTCTAGGGATAACCTTGATGTTGTTAGAATTTCCCTAAAGGACGGGTAATATGTAACTTAAGGTCAATTTTATAAAACTTGTTGTTGATGAAAGAATGGTTGATAAAATAGGATGTTTTGAGACAAAAAATTCTGAGTTGTGTATGGTTTGAAAAATAAGACCTTAAGTGAAATAATGATGTCCTTAAGATTGGAAATTGACTAACGTAGAAGGGAATTGTGTTTCCAATTGATGTGTTGCTTTGAGTTATGCATAATTGATGTTGTTATGTACTGAAATGTACGTTTTGGCTGGTATTTTTCGTGTTTGGCTGCTGTTCTGAGCTGCTGCAGGTACAGGAAAAATTTGGTACGCGCTCATCAACACGGGCCGTGTTGATTCACACGGGCACCCGTGTTGATCTTCTGTATTGGCAAAATAACGTGTTTCTGGACACATTTCCACACGGGAAGTGTTGATTCACACGGGCACCCGTGTTGAACCTCCTGTGTTGGCTTCTGAATTCTATTTTTTGTGCATGCTGTTATGTACGATATTGATTCTGTTTTGATGTGCAGTGTTTTATATGTTTTGAATATACTGCTTGTTGATTTCCTAGTGTTGATTAATGCTTGTATCGAATAACGTTGTATGTTATGATACCAACACTACGTAGATTTATTGTCATGCTTTTAGATGATGTTATCAAGCATGAATTATGATATAACTTGATATGGTTGGTTGATGTTTAATAGTATGCTGAGTGATTACATGCTATCCATATCCTGTTGAGATTGATAATGTTGATGTTGCATGATATGTTTTATTGATGTGAATAGTATGCTGAGTGTTACATACTTTACATATCATGTTGCATTTGTTAATTCCCATTGTGTGGAATTAACATGGTGGCCAATATACGTGTCCGCGATTTAATGGAACGTTGAGGTGGTAGCCGTGTCCGCGATATAATGGAACGGTGAGTTACCCGTGACCCGAGATTTAATGGGGCGGTAAAATGGTACCACATGCATGGGTGTGTTGCATTATATTGAATATAACATGAATGGATGATTTTCCAATGTTGTATTTAATTGATTGTATGCATGTATTGTTGCTGAATTGTTAATGATGTTTGATGTTAATTATAAGTATGAAAAGTAATAGATTATGAATATATGAATTGTAAAGGTTTTCGTAAACTATGAAACACGCTAACTGTTTGGGTGATGCTTATGGTTTTTCTGAATTGATTGTTATGAACGTATAATCAAATGTATAGTTGAGATGCTCACCCTTACTGTTGAACATTTCAGATTGAGGAGCTTCGTTCAGGTGCTTGGCGAAGGCTTGTCGTTTCTAGTTTATTTCTGTTTAAGTATTGTCTGGGTCATGCTCTGATAGTTGTAACTCCGAGAATGTTTGTTTGTCGAGCTGCTTTAGTCAGACTCGTTTATTTCCTTATGTTTGTTATAATATGATGTTGATATATTCCAGGTGTTAATCCCTGATGATTTTGAAAATATTATAACATTGGTTTTGTTAATTGAATTATTCCGTTGTGTAAACATGTATGAGTTGCTTCTATGTTATGCATGATAGGAACTTTGTTTTTATTAAAAAGAGAATTGTGGCATCCTCGTTAATACATGTACTCTGAAAGTATGTTTTATTTAAAATCGCGAAAATTTATGCGGGGTTTTAGAGGGTGTTACATTGCTCATGATAAATTTCAAGCCTTGAACCACATTTTTGATCAGTCAATTGGACAGTTGACCTAAAAATCAGTTGTATTGGGGAAAAAGTCAACTATGGCCAATTTACAGTCAAACTTCATAATTTTTTATCCACGTCAACATTTTAGACTCATATGTACCATTTGATCAAGTTTGGATCACAACTCCTCATGAAATTTGATCAAATCATCAAAAGGGCAAAATGGTCAAAATTAGGGTTTTGACTGATAAAGGGCAATTTCTGATTTTTAACCTAGCCAATGACCAATTGAGTTCAAACATGATTTCAAGGGTTCAATGACATCATCTTGACCTAACTACATGGTTCAAAAGATCTCAAGTTCATTGGATTGACAGATGAAATTTGCAGTCAACTGATCAAAAGTCAACAGTATATTAAAAAGTCAAACTTTGACTTTTTGGTCAAAATCAAGTACCAAGGGTCATAATTCATCAAGATATGTCAAAATATGAAACTTGTTCACCAAGAAACTCAAATTTGAAAATTAGGGTTTTAATTTGAAAATTTTCATAACTTAGAATTTTTCAAAGTATAAAACTGTTCTTATTTTTTCTCAACTTTTCACCACTTTTTCACCATGATGCATTTTGATTCAAAGAAAACTCCCAACATGAAAATTGTAGATCCCCATGAAATCTAAAACTTTTCTTCACAAACTTTTCCCAAAATATGCTTGTATATCATCTTATGAATTTGTGAATATAGGTCCATGAACTTCTTAACTTAGTGAAATTTTACCCTAACATTGGCAGGTTTTGGACCCAACTTCATAACAACTTTTCACCTAGTTCCAAGAGGTATCTCAAAATGAATTTCAAATATGGATTATAGAGCACATTGCAAGCTTTCCAAAATGTCCAATAACTCTCCAAGATCATTTTTGAGTAGGGAGAATCGAAGAGAGGAAGTTGGCATTTTCTCACTTTTGTTCAAGCCATTTTCACATAGCATCAAGTTACAAATCAAATCTATGCTGGTTATATCTTGCTTTACAGGTCCTAAGCTTGCTATACACTCCATAATTAAATGCATACTCAGTTGACAAAGCTTTTATCCTTGCTTTTGAAGCTTTACACAAGATGTATTTCCATTTTGGGCAAAAAGGCTACGTTGCCATTTTCATAAAGATGAACTTTTGCAACTTTGTCAACTTGGAGCATTGGACTTGTGCCCTTGGTACAAGAAAACTCTACAACTCTCAAGCAAATTGTACAAGCTCATTTCAGCCCTCAAGCAAGCTGGTACAAGCATGTGGGATTGGTCTTGTCAACTTTACTTCAAATGCAAGAAAAATTGCAAAAAGGGCTAGAGCTTGCACAACTAGTAAGGGCTGACTTTGGATCACTTCTATACATATATGCAAACTTTTTACAAGGCAGAATACGCTTGGCTTGGACTTAGAACTCACTAAAACTGAAAAAAACCACAAAACTGCCCAAGCTCACGGTTTTCTACAAAAGCACAGCCAACTCTCATTTGGCTCGTGCATTTTGTGTTTAATCAATTCAAACATCTTATTCACTTGATACCTAGCCAATCCAAGCCATCACCCTGGTTCTGTAACCCCTGTTTCAGCATCTGCCATTTTCAACTTGGAAGCTTGCAGTTGGACTTGGTCAGGGAGTTCCAGCCATCCTCAGAGCAAGATAAGCATTGGAATAGGTTCAGGGAAGTTCAAGGGAGCTCAAACAATCATCAGGCCTCCATTAAAGTCCCTACATTGCTCTACACGATTCCATCTGAAGGAGGTATTTTCTTAAACTCTATCTCTGTATATAGGCAACTTCAAGCCACGATTTGTGAAGAAAAAATGTAGCTCTCATCATAATGAAGCTGTACATATCATTACTTTTCATTTATGTTACTTGTGCTAAGAGAATTTGAAGCTTGAAATTTTTGAAAAAATTAGGTCACGAATTAGGGATTCCAAAATTCTCTTTGATCTTTAATTGTTAGGTTACATAATTTATATGGTTGGAATCGTGAGCTCAAATGCCACATTTTTCATGTTATGAGTTTTTGTTTTTATGCAAGCATAAGCAAGATACAGTTTGAACTGGAAAACGCGTGAAGGAGAAGGACGAAGGACAGGGATGCAGTGGTTCTGGGATTTTTGGCGCCTTGGCCTTTTTGTTTTTGCTATTTGCACCCCCTGACTTGCTACTGCACCCCCCTGACTTAACTATTTTATACTTTTGTATTTATTTTTTATATTTTCATATTCAATAATTTTGTTTATTTTTTCTGAATGATTAAAAAATCCAAAAATGATTTCTTTATTTTTACACTTTTATTTTATTTTTTATATTATTTTTTCACATAAAAAAATTAATTTATTTGAATAAGATAGAATTTATTTTTCTTAAATAACTTGTAAATATATTTAAAAATACTTAATATTTTTATTATACATTTTATACTCATAAATACTTATTTTCTACACATATTTAATTTTTAATATTTAAACATAATATTATTTATTATTTTTTATATAAAAAATATACAAGTTAATAAATATAGAACATTATTTTCTTTTAATTGAAAACTAGGGTTTAAACCCCTTCCAAAAATAAATATTATTTTTCCCTTTTTTAGGTTTAAATTAAATATTCTTCTCATACAAAAACAAGACATAAAACATTTTTCTAACATGAACATATTGCATTGCATTTTAAATATTTGTCTTATTTATTTAAATTCGCGCATATTCGATTTGGTTGTAATAATATATTTAATTTTATATTTGTGCAAATCCCCATTCAAACTTGTATTCCCCCCTCCCATAAAAAATTGTTGTAATAGCTTAGTATATTTACAATTACGTAATTTATCGCTTTATACCATGATTAGTAATTAGGGTTTGCATGACAAGAACAAAAACAAAACAAGTAGAAAAACCCTAAATACAAGACAAAAGCATGAAAATAATACACTTTGCACACAAGCACCCTTAGTGTTTCTCCCACTTGGTTGCCTAAAATAAAATGGCCATGTTACGCATGCGAAGTATCTTGGCAAAACGAAACAAGTATAAGATCATAGTCCCTCGATGACGCTATTCAAAGGTTGGCTAAACAAAATGATCTTGGTCCCTCAAAAATGCTAAGATACTTGGCAACATTGCTATCATGGTTATACGATGACCCACGCCCGTCCCGTTTACATCCAAAGATAGGGTTGCTTACCAAATCAATGGTAAGTCAACAATATCAAAGGAATAGAAAATGCATAAGAAAGACATTTGAGTAGGTAGATAGCTTCTAAGTTACTTGCTCCATTTCAAACAATAATCCTTGCTATTTTCAAAAACAAACACACACACATTTCAAAACATCTTACAAAACATTGAAAACATTTTCAAAATACAAGCATCTATGTATACATTCTTACGAACGAGAATCATTACAAAGATTGCCTAAACAAATGGCCTCTTTTACAAAATACTTTCAAAACCACACCAAACACCATTTCTAACAAAACAAAGCAAGTGATCTAAAGCAAGTAACTAAGAGCCCATGGAAAACCATGGATGAAAAGGGTGCTAGCACCTTCCCTTTTCATAATCAACCCCCCAAACTCAAGAAAACATCTCAAAGGTCTTTCCTGTGCTTTTTCACCTTTCCTTTTGGATAAAAGAAAAGTCGGTGGTGACTCTTGCTAACCGCGACATTTGCGATAAAATGAAAAACCTTCAAGTCAGTTCTCCCACCGTAACCAGAACTGGCGACTCTGCTGGGGATAATTATAAAAGTGGGGTTAACTTAGGTTTTTAGATCAAATTTATTTGCTTACATTGTTTGACTTATTTGCTTTACAATTATGGTTCTTTGTTTGGGTTTAAATCCTCCACCCGAATTTGGGAAACATTATAGGTAAATAGCAATACGTTGTGGAAACTATGCGGGGTATACCGACATGGTCTAAGCAATAGCTATATGAGTGTGACATATTTGTGGGTACCGGTAGCCTTTGAGTCAATCAAAGAGAATACGGGGCCGCCGAGTGATGTCATGAAGCACTAATGAACTTCTAGAACCCTTTACTTGACCAACTTGGCCTTTTTAGGATGTAGTGAGATGACCGGCTTTGGTGCAGTCCGAAGTTGGTAGATACTCGATACTACACTCATTGACGGTTGTTTTCTTGGGATATTTCAGTCGCCAGTAAAGAGGCTTGAACTGAAACAATGAACAAAGGAAACAATCCAGTGATTTTGAGCTCCTTAGAACCCGGTTACTATTACTAGGACAGGTTGAGCCAACTAAACTTCAAGAGGGTACTTACCTATGAAACCCCATGCAAGCCTAAACTAAGAACTTTTTTGATTTTCTTATACATATATACTTGTGCAAAACATCATGGACATCATGAACATCATATGCATCCACTAACCATTTCAAGGATTTTAGAGATTAAACTTTGTTCTGGTTTTGTAGGATATGGATTCACTTCGCATGAAAACTATCCAAATAAACCTTGTAAGGATTCCTCCACAACTCAAGGAGCTAGCTTCAAGGATCCCTGAGAACTATCCATTCACCGAGACACATGGTTGTCTACTCAACTTGGTCACTTCCAACACAGAGGAGGATATGATGAAGGTTCTCTTCCAGTTCTTTGACCCTTTGCATCATTGCTTCACATTTCCTGACTACTAGCTTGTGCCCACTTTAGAAGAATTCTCTCAACTTTTGAGGATTTCCATTCTCAATCAACTACCCTTCAATGGTACGGAAAGAGATCCAAAGCCAGAAGAGATTGCTCAAGCCTTGCACTTGCACTCATCTGATGTCACAACACATTGGGAAACTAGAAGTGGTGTCAAAGGCTTCTTGGCAAAGCTTCTGTTTGAGAAGGCCCAAAGTTGTTGGAATTCCCTAGACTTGCAAGCTTTTGAGGAGATTGTAGCTCTTCTTATCTATGGGATGGTCTTGTTCCCCAATCCTGACCAACTCATAGATGCGAGCACTGTCAAAATCTTCATGTCTCGCAACCCGGTGCCTACATTGCTTGGGGATATCCTACACTCTTTTCACACTCGTACAATGAGGAAGAGAGGTGTTCTTATATGTTGCACTCCTCTCCTGGAAAGATGGTTTATTTATCATCTTCCCCAATTAGTCTTAAAGAGTGAGCAAGGTTTGAGGTGGTCACAAAGGTTGATGACACTTAAACATTCAGATGTTCATTGGTGTTCTCGATCCAAAGAGAATGTTATCATTGTTGACCGTTGTGGGGAATTCCTTAATGTCCCTCTACTTGGCATTAGGGGAGGCATCACCTACAACCCGTGCTTGGCTCTAAGACAGTTTGGTTATACCTGAAGGGATGGCCCACATGATATGCTGATTCAAGGATTGGTTTTCGACAACGACAACGACAATCAAGGACTTCGCCAGAGATTCATCCGAGCTTGGAGGATGCTAAACAAGGTGGATAGCAAGACTTTGGGACACAAGAATTCCATCCCTCTTGAGCCTTAAATCAAGTGGGTACGAACCCGCGCTCAAAGTCTTATGATGCCTTATCCCTCCATTCTCCCAGTGATTATTGAGCCTGTTAAGGAGGGAGAAGTTCCATACACTATCCTACATCCTGACATGCCTACATCACTCGAAGACCTACAAAGGTATTGGATACAGCTCAAAGGAGAGCGCGATACTTTCGAAGCCCAATTCTACGCAAGCGAGAAGAAAGTTTTGGAACTCACTCGGCTACTTCATGAAGAGCAGACTCTCAATACCTACATTGCACCAAAGAGGATGCGCAATGTCTTTTTACCTTAGAATTTTTGTATTATTTTGCCCAAGGGGCATTGATGTACTCAAATTCTATCTTATTAATATGATGTATGTTTCTTTTTGTTTTGAAACAAATTTGAATTTCTAAATCCTTGAAAGCATTGCATGAATACATATCATTCATCATAAATATAGATAGGTCTTTGCAACAAGTTTCCTCATCTCTCTACTGTTTATTTCAGTAAGATGGATCTCGAACAAACGGTCAAAGATCTGCAAGCTCAGAACACGCAATATCAACAGTTACTCATGACCTTAGCCAAGGGGCAAGAGGAGCTGAAGACTCTGCTAGAAAAAGAGAAAGAGAAAAAGAAGAAGAAGCCAACTGGTGTGGTAATCATGGGCAGAAGGTTTCAGGGACAAGCCAGAAGGACCTTAGAATTTCCAACAACATCTGATGAAGGGGAAAGGAAAGGAAAAGAAACGGCAGTACCATCAGATTCTGAAGAAGAAGAGGAAGAGGAGGACTACTCTGAACAACAATACCCTCCGGCTGATGACAAGTACAAACACCTGGAAGAGCGTCTAACCGCTATGGAAATACAGAGGGTACCGGGTCTAGATTTTGAGGAGTTGGGGTTGGTGTCAGGAATTGTAATCCCGCCAAAGTTTAAAGTGCCATTATTTTCCAAGTATGATGGGGTGTCTTGTCCTAAAATGCACCTCCGATCGTATGTCAGGAAGATTCATCCGCACTCTACCGACAAGGACTTGTGGGTCCATTTCTTCCAAGATAGTTTATCAGGAACGCAACTTAATTGGTTTTACCAATTAGAAAGGGTTGATGTCCACAATTGGGAAGACCTGGTAGCAGCTTTATATAAACAATATCAGTACAACACCGATTTGGCGCCTACCCATACTCAACTTTAGAGTATGGCTATGGTTTCAAATGAGGGCTTCAAAGACTACGCACAAAAGTGGAGAGATCTATCCGGAAGTGTGCAACCCCATCTGTCAGAAAGGGAGTTGGTGGACATGTTCTTGGGAACTCTATCAGGCCCTTTCTTTAATAATCTGATTGGGAGCTCCTCTGCAGGATTTACTGAATTGATTCTAACCGACGAGAGGGTGGAAGCTGGTATAAGAAGTGGGAAGATTCAGAAAGACACGTCTTCCTCTACAACTGTGAAAAAAACCTTCACTGGAAGGAATGAAGAAAGTATCTGCTATCTATTCACACAGGAATCAAGGAAGAACTGAACGCCGACCAACAGTGGGGGTCGTTATGATTCCAAAGTCAGCATCACACCAGTCAAGAAATAATCAGCTGAGAGTGGAAAGGCCAGTTCAGCAATTCACTAAGATTAACATGACTCCAGCCCAAGTTCTACCAAATCTTCTGAAATTGAATCTAGCGACTTTAAAAAAGGCCCCAAAGAATCCCAATACTGTGTCTCTTCATTACCACCTGAATGCCAGATGTGCATACCATTCTGAAAGTCCAGGGCACGACACTAACAAATGTTGGGCCCTGAAGAACAAAATTCAAGACCTGATATACGCGAAAGAAGTTGAGTTTGAAGCGTCTGAGAAACCAAATGTTATTTCCGCTCCGATGCCTAGGTATGGTCACAATGCCAACGCTGTTGAAGAAGATTTGTTTGTTGCTACCGTGGATGAACTGTTAACTCCGCTCCCGATTATTAAGTTGAATTTGTTGAAAGCTGGTATATTCCCAGGTTGTGACAAAGACTACCATGTTTGCATATCCTCATCATTTGACTGCCCTCTGTTGAAAAAAGGTATCCAACAACTGATTGATAACCAAGAAATTTTGTTTGAGAAAGCTCTTGTTTCACCCGTTCCAGTTAAAGACATTTCAATTATAACCATCTACGCCAATCCTTCCAGGGCCCCTAAAAGACCCGTTAGGATTACACGTGCTCCAAAGACTACTCCACTTAAGATTACAATGCCCGGGCCGGCCCCGTGCAAATCAGATAAAATAGTACCATGGAATTACGGTGGAGAAATGTACTACCATGGTATTAAACAGGATGAACTGACTGCTGAAGAAGAAAGCTCCGAAGAGGACAATTCCGACATTGGCAATATTGCCGGAACTAGCAAGATTACCTGCAGTGGTAGAATCTTCTCTCCAGAGATTTCCCCTCCAAAGGCAGTCTTTGGACCCGTGGCCATTCCGAATATTACATTTGCACCAGTGATTATACCTGCAAGTGTACTTACTGACAAATACAACACAATCCCTATCCTTACTTCCACTGCTGAGAATAAAGGAAAAAACGTGCAAGAAGAGCCTGTCCGGATGAAGGCTCAATCTATCCCTGAAACATCCAAGAAGGAAATGGAAGAAATCCTGAGGATAATAAAGAAAAGTGATTATGATGTGGTTAAACAGTTGGGGCAAACCCCTTCCAAGATCTCCATGTTAGCATTGTTGCTGTGCTCTGAAGCACATGCAAAAGCTCTGGTAAAATTTCTGAAGATAGCACATGTGCCGCAAGAGACGTCTGTTGACCAATTCCAGGATTGTGTGGCCAGTTTGACAGATGATAATGGTTTGGGCTTCTCTGATGTTGACTTAACACCCAGAGGGATAAAACACAACGAGGCATTACATGTCTCAGTGGAGTGTAGAGGAACAACCCTAGCCCATGTCTTGGTGGACACGGGGTCATGTTTGAACGTCTTACCGAAAAAAGCCCTTGACAGATTGGATTGCGAGGGGCTGACCTTAAAACCCAGTAACATAGTGGTGAGAGAATTTGATGGTTCGAAGAGGATGGTCCACGGGGAGGTGGACATCTCCATAAAGGTGGGAACTCATATTTTCAACTCAACCTTCTATGTGATGGACATCCGTCCTTCTTATTCTTGTCTGTTAGGACGCCCCTGGATCCATAATGTCGATGATGTCACCTCCACATTGCATCAGATGCTGAAGTACCCGGTCCAAGGAAAGATCATAATTGTCTATGGATAGGAGGAGTATATGATTAGTCATCTGAATTCTTTCCGATATGTGGAGTTAGATGGCAAGTTCATTGAAACCCCTTTCCAACATTTTGAAGAAGTCTCTGAAGAAGTAGCGGCGACCAAGGCGGTGTCCTCAATTCCTAAGATCACAAGACCTCCACTTCAGATGTAATCTCTAAAGGATGCAAAAGCTATAGTTGAGCAAGGAGGATGCACCATCTGGGGGCAGCTTCTAGACATTCCGTACAAATCAGACAAGTTTGTCTTGGGGTTTACTTCAACTGCTCAGAAGGCTGTGCGTCGTGCCCGTGCTAGGGAACCACCTGTGAAGATTAGCAACCAAGGGGTCAATGCAGTAGAAGACAATGAAGAGGATGGCAGCTTGGAAGATTGGATATTTCCTACTGTCAGCGGAGGACTTCGCAACTGGGAAGCTAGAGACTTTGTCCCAATAACTTTCATCTCTCAGTAATTTATCTTTTACATTTCTGTTCGACTTGTAATATTCACGAACAATTTGCACTTTAAAAACCTTGTGTCTTACCCGAGGCACAATGGTCCATTTGTAAGAGTTTTTGTTTCATCTTCATATGACATTCAATGAATCATGGACGCTTTTTCATATATAAACCTTTTGTGCTCATTGTCTTTCTTTTACATTTTATTGTTTTAAGATGGCTATACCCTTACACACACCCACACTCACAAATGCAGGTACCCTTCCATTCCGGATCCCATGGGTCGCGATACTGCTATAGCCTTCAGTGACTCTGAATATCTGATCTACCAAGCCGAATACGAAGGTAAGGAAGATTGTGAGGTGCCAGGGGAATTGGCCAGACTACTACAACAAGAGGAAAGAGTTATTCAGCCTCATGAGGAGCTGTTGGATACAATCAACTTGGGTACTGAGGAAGATAAAAAGGAAATCAAAGTGGATGCCAATCTAGAGCCGAGTGTCAAGGAGCACCTAATTCAGCTATTGCATGATTATGTTGAGATCTTTGCCTGGTCATACGAAGACATGTCGGGACTCGATACAGACATTGTGGTACACCGTCTACCCACAAGAGAAGACTGTCCACCAGTGAAGCAAAATGTCCGCCACATGAGACCTGACATGTCAGGGAAGATCAAAGCAGAAGTTATGAAATAGTTCAATGCTGGATTTCTGGTTGTTACTTCCTATCCTCAATGGGTGGCCAACATTGTTCTCGTGCCTAAAAAGGATGGCAAAGTACAGATGTGCGTGGATTATAGAGATTTAAACAGGGTCAGCCCTAAAGATGATTTTCCACTTCCACACATCGACATCCTGGTTGACAATACAGCCTAGCACAAAGTATTTTCTTTCATGGACGGATTCTCAGGTTATAACCAGATCAAAATGGCACTTGGGGACATGGAGAAAACTACATTTGTCACATAGTGGGGCATGTTCTGCTACAAAGTGATTCCATTTGGACTGAAGAATGTCGGGGAAACCTATCAACGCACCATGGTAGCTTTGTTTCATGATATGATACATCATGAGATAGAGGTCTACGTAGATGACATGATAGCCCGATCAAAAACTGAAGAGGAACACCTTGATCACTTGCAAAAGTTGTTTGTAAGGTTGATGGAGTACAAGTTAAGATTGAATCCAAACAAGTGCACATTCAGAGTCCGGTCCGGTAAACTCTTAGGTTTCATTGTCAGCAACAAAGGCATCAAGGTGGATCCTGCCAAAGTCAAAGCAATATAAGAAATACCTGCTCCTCGCACTGAGAAGGAAGTCAGAGGATTCTTGGGACGCCTGAACTATATTGCCAGATTCATTTCTCACCTAACATCTACTTGTGAACCAATCTTCAAACTGTTAAAGAAAGATCAAGTAGTCAGATGGAATGATGAGTGTCAGATTGCTTTTGACAAAATCAAAGAGTATTTACAAGAGCCTCTTGTCTTGATGCCACCAGTCGAGGGAAGACCACTGATCATGTATCTGACCGTTTTAGAGAACTCAATGGGGTGTGTATTGGGGTAGCATGACGAGTCTGGCCGAAAAGAGCACGCTATTTACTACCTTCGCAAAAAGTTTATCGATTGTGAAACCAGATATTCACTGCTCGAGAAAACTTGTTGCGCTCTGGTATGGGCTGCTCACCGGCTAAGACAGTATATGTTAACTCATACCACTTTGCTGATATCTAATATGGATCCTATTGTACCATAAAATGTTCCCTCTCATTTTATCAAGATTTCCCCTCACAGGACTCTTTGAATTCCAAACAGGATTAAGGTTTTGCTCTACTCAAGACATCTCCTTGCACTGATGACCTGAAATTAGGGTTTGAGTTTGCACAGGGATTTTTGGACTTCCAATGCTCAAAGTGACTTTCATACTTCATGTTTGACTTATAAGATTGTTCATACCAAGTTCCAAGCCTTGAATCAAATTTTTGCCCAATCAATTGGACAGTTGACCTAAAAATCAGCTGTATTGGGGAAAAAGTCAACTCTGACCAATTTACAGTCAAAACTCATAATTTTTTATCCACATAAACATTATAGACTCATATGGACCATTTGATCAAGTTTGGATCACAACTCCTCAAAAAATTTGATCAGATCATCAAAAGGGCAAAATGGTCATTTTTAGGGTTTTGACTATATAAGGGCAATTTCTGATTTTTCACCTAGCCAATGGCAAATTGGGTTCAAGCATGGATTCAAGGACTCAATGGCATCATCTTGACCTATTCACAAGGTTCAAAAGATCTCAAAAGCATTGGATTGATAGATGAATTTTTCAGTCAACAGATCAAAATTTGACTGTACACTGAAAAGTCAAACTTTGACTTTTTGGTCAAAATCAAGTGCCAAGGGTCATTTTTCATCAAGTTGTGTCAAAACATGAAACTTGTTCATCAAGAAACCTAATTTTTCAAATTAGGGTTTAAGATTGAAAAATTTCATAACTTAGAATTTTTCTAAGTTATGAAATTTCCTTAATTTTTCCCAACTTTGCCCAACATTTTCACCATGATGCAATTGGATTCAAACAAAACTTCCAACATTAAAGTTGTAGTCCTCCAGAAAATATACAACTTTGATTCACAAAGTTTTCTCAAAAGAAGCTTGGATCTCAAGTTATTATTTATGGAACAAGGGTCCATGAAACTTTTAACTTAGTGAAATTTTGCCCTAGTTTAGGCAGGATTTTGACCTATCTTCATGGCAATATTTCACCTAGTTCCACTTGGAATCTCAAAATGCATTTCAAATATGGATTATAGAGCATGTTAAAATATTTCCAAAATGTCCAAGAACTCTCCAAAATCATTTGTGGTTAGGGAGAATAGAAGGTTTGAATTTGGCAAAAACTCACTTTGATCCATGGCATGTTTCATATTGACACAATTTGCAAACTCTATTCAGCCTCACTTGTACTTGTTCACAGGTCTCTAAACCCTTCCATACTCAATAATTAAATTCAAATCCAATTGTTTGAATCTTTGTTCTGATCATTAGAGGATTACACAAGAGATTAATCCAAAAATAGCAAAAAAGGCAACATTGCCATTTTTGTCAAAACTTGCTTTATGTCAAATTACATCTCTTGAGCCTTGAACCAAATCTTAGACAGAAAATCAAATCCACAAACTTGGGGCCAAGCTCACCAAATGTATGCAGGGTTAGAGCTAGCTTGTACAGGCCTGCTCTTGGTCACTTCCCACCTTTTGCTTCATAACCAAGAAATGTGCAAAAGTCTACACAACTTGAGTATCTGATATAACCAACTCTTAAAAGCATTTTAAACAAGTTTTTGACATTGCCTTGAGCCAAAAACACGAGCCATTCAACCCTCAAGCCTTCCAAAACACAAAATCACCTTCCTCTTGCAAAACAGGGCAGTTTCTGCACTTTGAGTTCCATAACAAAAACTACTTGTGTGTTTTGCCCCAAACCTATTCAAATACATTCCATATAACCTACTCAAGTTATCCCAACCAATGGCCATTGACTGTAACTCCATTTGCAAGCTTCACCATTTCTGTTTTCAGCTTGTGCAGGTTGACTTCTACAAGCTTGTTCAAGCAAATCCAAAGCAAACTAAGCATTGGGGAAGGTCAGAGGAAGTTCAGGCAAGCTCAAAAGAACCTCAGGCCTCATTGAAAACCTCCACATTGCCATACATGAGTTCATCTGAAACAGGTATTTGTCAACTTTCTATCTCTCTATTTAGGAATCATTAGGCTTAGGTTTGTGAATAAAAAATGTAATACTCATAGCCCTTAAGCTGTACATATGCATAGATTTAATTTAAGTTAAGTTTGCTAAGAGAATTTGATTGATGAACATTCTGAAAAAGTTAGGTTAGAAATTAGGGCCAGAGAAATTCTCTCTAGTCTTTGAGAGTTAGATTAAGTTTTTTATATGGTTAGAATCGTATGATCATTCTCTATAACTTTCATGTTGCAAGTTTTCGTTTTTAAGCACAAATGCAAGAGATACGAGATTGTACACAGAAGGCGCGTGTTTTGTTTGAACGAAGGTTGAAGATGAAGTAGCTGGGCTGGGCCTGGCTATTTCTCACTTTTGACACCTCCCCCTTTGCTGACTGCACCCCCTGGCCCATTTGTTTCATATTTTCATATTATTTTCATTTCTTTTTATTTCTGACTTTATTTTATTTTTTCCAAATATAAAAAATTACTAAAAATATTCTCCTTAAATTTTCACATTTTTTATTTTTTATTTTATTTTATTTTGACACAATATTTAGTTTATTAGGTTTACTATATTTATTGTCACAAATAAAAAACTTGTAAATAACATATAAAAATTTTATTTTTTTATTTTTAGTATTTATATACTTAAATATTATTTTCTCATATATTATTATTTTCTAAACAATTGTATATTTTTTTTATTTACTTTTACATAAAATAAATAATATAATATATATTATCCTAAAAAAAAGCTAGGGTTTCCACCCTTATTAAAAATAATATTTTTTCTAATATATTTTATTTATTGACACTTGAATATATTTCTTTTTCATTTATTTTATTGTACATAAATAAATAAATATTATAATTTTTATACATATTCTTAAACCAAAAATTAGGGTTTTTACCCTTAACAAAAATAACTTTTTATTTTCTTTTTTTTACATTGAATATTTTATTTTATTTTACATACATAAAAATAAAAAAATAAACATTTTTTTTGCATATTTATAACATTTTGCATATTTGTATTTAAATTGTTTATTTAAATATTGTTTATTTATTATTTCATGCAAAGAGTTCAATTTGGATGTAATAGTAAATCTTAGGGTTTTATTTTCTTGTAAATACTCCCCATTCAAAATTGTATCCCCCTCCCCATATCAATATTGTAATAGCTTAGGTTTATTTTACGCACTTTATGCTTTCAAATATCCCATGATAGAGATTAGGGTTTGTATGCAATATCCAAAATCAAAACAAATAGTTAGACCTAATGCAAGACATAATTGCATGAAAATAATAACACAATGCACACATGAACCCCTAGGGTTTCATCCACTTGTTGCCTTGAAAATGGCCATGTTATGCATGTTGAGTATCTTGGCAAAACAAAAACAAAACAAAAGACCATAGTCCCTCGATGACGCTATCTTGGTTGCCTATACAAAATGATCTAGTCCCTCAAAAATTTGCTAAGATACTTAGCACAATTGCTATCATGGTCAATACGATGACCTGCGCCTATCCCCTTTATCATCCAAATACAAGGTTGTTTACCAAATGCAATGGTAAAACAACACTGTCAAAAGGGTTAAAAATGTATAGGAAAGATCTTTGAGTAGATAGGGTAGACAACTCTTAGTTACTTGATCAAAACTTGCAAAAAAATCCTTGCTATTTTCAAACACACCTCACAACACAATTTCAAAACATTTCCCAAATCAAACTTTCAAACATTGAAATATCTTTTCAAAAGACAATACATCTTCGTATACATTCAAACAAGAATCATTACAAAGGTTGCCACAACGATGGCCTCTTTTCAAAACATTTTCAAAACCACACACAAAGCACCATTTCAAACAATTGAAAAGCAAAAGCAAGTGATCTAAACAAGTAACTAAGAGCCCATGGAAAACCATGGATGAAAAGGGTGCTTGTACCATCCCTTTTCATAATCTACCCCCTGAACCCAAGAAAACATCTCAAAGGTCTTTCCTGTGCTTTTTGACCTTTCCTTTGGATAAAATAAAAAGTCGGTGGCGACTCTTGCTAAACCGAAACATTTGCAAACACAAACGCGAAACCTCAAGTCAGTTCTCCCACCGTATCACAGAACTGGAGACTCTGCTTGGGATTATCTAAAAGTGGGGTTACCTTAGGGTTTATATCACCTTTGCATGCTTACTTTGTTTGCTTTTATTGCTTTACAATTGGTTCTATTGTTTGGGCTTGAAATCCTCTACCTGGATTTGGGAAACATTCATAGGTAAATATCAACATGTTATGGAAAATGTGTGGGGTATACCGACATGGTTGAAGCAATAGCTATATTAGTGCGACATATTTGTGGGTACCGGTAGCCTTTGAGTCAATCAAAGAAAATACGGGGCCGTTGAGTGATGTCATGAAGCACTAATGGACTTTTAGAACCTTTACTTAACCATCTTGGCCTTTTTAGGGGTAGTGAGATGACCGGCTTTGGTGCAGTCCAAAGCTGGTAGATACTCGATACTACACTCATTGAGGGTTATTTTCTTGGTATATTTCGGTCGCCAGTTAAGTGGCTAAACTGAAACAATGAACACGGAAAATAATCCAGTGATATTGAGCTCCTTAGAACCCGGTTACTGTTTATAGGACAGGTTGAGCCAACTAACTTCAAGAGGGTACTTACCTATGAAACCCCATGCAAGCCTGAAACTAGGATCTTGTGTGACTTGTTTGTACATATACTTGTGCATACATCATGAACATCATGAAGCATCATATGCATCCATTAACCATTTCAAGGGTTTGGATTTTCATCTTTGTTCCTGTTTTGTAGGTCATGGAATCACTTCGCAGGAAAACTATTCAGGTCAACCTTGTGAGAATCCCTCCTCAACTCAAGAAGCTTACTTCCAAGATTCCAGAGAATTCTCCCTTCAGTGAAAGACATGGTAGACTTCTCAACTTGGTCAACTCCAACATTGAAGAAGACATGGTGAAATTTCTCTTCCAGTTCTTTGACCCCCTACACCATTGCTTTACATTTCTTGATTACCAACTAGTGCCTACTTTGGAGGAATTTTCTCAACTCCTGAGGATTCCTATTCTCCATCAACTACCCTACAACGGTACAGAAAGAGAACCAAAGCCTGAAGATGTTGCTCAATCCTTACACTTGCAACCATCTGATATCAAAGGTCATTGGGAAACCATAAGTGGTGTCAAGGGTTTCTTGGAAAAGTTTTTGTTTGAGAAGGCACAAGGCTGCTGGAATTCTCTAGATCTGCAAGCTTTTGAGGAGATTGTAGCACTTCTAATCTATGGGTTGGTCTTGTTCCGAAACCCTGATCAGCTTATAAATGTGAATGCTGTTAAAAGTTTCATATCTCGGAATCCTGTGCCTACATTTCTTGGGGATATCCTCCACTCGTTTCACACATGAACAATGAGAAAAAGAGGTGTTCTCATGTGATGTAATCCTCTTCTAGCAAGGTAGTTTATTTCTCACCTTCCCCAGTCAGTCTTGAAGAATGAGCAAGGCTAGAGGTGGTCACAGCGGTTGATGACTCTTACACATTCTGATGTTCATTGGTGTTCTCGATCCAGAGAAAATGTCATCATCATTGATCGTTGTGGGGAATTCCCTAATGTCCCACTACTTGGCATTAGGGGAGGCATTACCTACAACCCCTGCTTGGCTCTGAGACAATTTGGGTATGCCCGAAGGGATGGCCCTCATGACATGCTGATTCCAGACTTGGTTTTTGACTTCGACAACGACACTCAAGGACTTCGACAAAGGTTTATCCAAACTTAGAGGATGCCCAACAAAGTGGACAGTAAGACACTGGGACACAAGAATTCCATCCCCCTTGAGCCTTACCTCAAGTGGGTACGAACGCGCGCCCAGAGTCTTATGATGCCTTACCCCTACATTTTGCCTATGATCAAAGAGCCTGTTATGGAAGGAGAGGTTCCATACACCCTCCTACATCTTGACATGCCAACATCATTGGAGGATTTGCAAAAGAGTTGGATACAACTCAAGGAAGAACGAAATACTTTTGGAGCCAACTTCTACGCCAGTGAGAAGAAGGTTTTGGAACTTACTTGTCGACTCCATGAAGAGCAGAATCTCAACACCTACATCGCACCAAAGAGGATGCGCAATGTCTTTTTACATTAGAATTTTGTAATATTTTGTCCATGGGGCATTTATGTACTAACAAATTCTTCTTATTAATATGACGTGCGTTCTTTTTTGTCTACAAAAACTTTGAATATCTGAATCCTTGAATGCATTACATGAATACATATCATTCATCATATGCATAAACAGGTCTTCACACCAGGTTTCCTTATCTCTCTGCTATTTATTTCAGCAAGATGGATATAGAGCAGACAGTCAAAGACCTACAAGCACAGAATTCACAGTTCCAACAACTCCTCATGACCTTGGCAAAGGGTCAGGAGGATCTTAAAGCACTGTTAGAGAAGGAAAAGGAGAAAAAGAAAAAGAAAAGAGCTGGTGTGGCCACTATGGGAAGTAGATTTGAGAACCAAGCTAGAAGGGTCCTGGATTTCCCCTCGACATCTGATGAAGGGGTTGGCAAAGGAAATGGAGTTACAGTGCCCTCCGAGTCTGAAGAAGAGGGAAAAGAAGAAGAGGATAAAGATTACTCTGAGCAGTAGTGTCCTCCTTCAGACGACAAGTATAAGAATCTCGAAGAGCATATGGAAGCCATGGAGGTACAAAGAGTGCTTGGGCTGGATTTTGAGGAGCTAGGGTTGGTTGTTGGGATTGTCATTCCCCCTAAATTCAAGGTGCCTACATTTGCTAAATACGATGGTTTGTCTTGTCCGAAGATGCATATGCGGTCTTACGTCAGAAAGATCCAACCTCATTCTTCTGATAAGGATCTGTGGGTCCACTTTTTTCAAGATAGTTTGTCGGGTACGCAATTGGATTGGTTCTATCAGCTTGAGAGATCTGATGTACACAACTGGGAAGATTTGGTTGCTGCCTTCTACAGACAATATCAATATAACGCGGACTTAGCACCTACTCGTACTCAATTACAGAGTATGGGTATGGTCTCTAATGAAGGCTTTAAGGAGTATGCCCAGAAGTGGTGGGACTTGGCTGGAAGGGTACAGCCACCATTGTATGAGAGAGAGCTTGTGGATATGTTTTTGGGGACCCTGTCAGGTCCATTTTTTAATCACTTGATCGAGAGCTCATCTGCAGGGTTCACCGAGTTAATTCTAACTGGTGAAAGAGTCGAAGCTGTCATTAAGAGCGGTAAAATTCAGAAGGATGCATCTGCTTCCGCTGCTATCAAGAAGACCTTTCCAACCAAGAAAGAGGTTTCAGCTGTTTACTCCTAGAGAAATCAAGGAAGAGTCGAGCGCCAACCAGTGGTAGGGGCTGTGATGATTCAGAATTCCACAGCTGATCAACCTAGAAACAGTCAACCTATAACCAATCAAGCAAGGGTGGAAAGGCCTGCACGAAAATTCATCTGGATCAATATGACACCTGCTCAGGTTCTCCCTCATCTGTTGAAGTTAAACCTTACAAACTTGAAAGAGGCACCGAAGAACCCAAATACCTCTTCTCCCTACTATCATTCAAATGCAAAGTGTGCCTATCATTCGGACAGTGTGGGGCACGACACCAACAATTGTTGGGCCCTCAAAAATAATATCCAGGATTTAATAGATGCCAAGGAGGTGGAGTTTGATGCCCCCGAAAATCCTAATGTGATATCCGCTCCAATGCCAAAACATGGTCACAATGTCCATGCTATTGTAGAAGATCTTTATGTTAATGTTGTTGATGACTTAATGACTCCATTGCCAATGATCAAGATGAATCTGTTGAAAGCCGAGATTTTCCCGGGCTGTGAAAAAGATTGTAACCTTTGTTCGACCTTGCAATCCGACTGTCCGCAATTGATGTTAGGCATCCAACGCCTAATGGATAATCAAGAAATCCTCTTCAAGAAAACTCATGTTACTCCTGTTACTCCAATCAACAATATTGCTATAATCACCATTTCCGACAATCTTTCCAAGGTCTCCAAAAGACCTGTTAAGATTACACCCGATCCAAAGTTTGTACCTCTGAAGATAACATTGTCGGG